>LPNX010915171.1:26781-59908 GCA_001517045.1 Pseudotsuga menziesii | reverse complement strand
GTGACACTATTAGGAGAAGGAAGGAGGCATTAGAGCCTATCCCCCCTTAAGGACACATTCCTGAACTCCTAACATAGATCGAAGTTTAGAAAAATTCGCTCCTGTAAGAGACTTGGTGAAGATGTCTGTAACTTGATCATCTATAGGGCAATAGAGAACTTCAATAACACTATCATGAACAAGATTTTTGATGAAGTGCATGTGTAGCTCAATGTGTTTGCTACGCTGATGTAGAACTAGATCTTTGGCAAGCTTGATGGCACTTTGATTGTCGCACCAAAGTGGAGTAGGCTGTTGCTGCTCGACTCCAAACTCTTGAAGGATTTGTCAAAGCCATAAAGCTTCCTAACTGGCATTAACTGCGGCTCGATATTCTACTTCTGTTGAAGAAAGAGAAAGAGCTTGTTGTTTCTTACAAGCCCAAGTGACAGGTCCAGATCCCAGACTGAAAACATAACCTACAGTAGACTTTCGATCATCAGGATCACCGGCCCAATCTGAATCAGTGAAACCAACCAACAAAGGTTTCCCCCCTGTACTGTAATGAATCCAAAACTGAATTGTACCTCGAATATATCGAAGTATTATTTTTGTTGCTTTCCAGTGACTTTCATGAGGAGTTTGCATATAACGGGCAACATGACCAATGGCAAAGGAAAGGTCAAGACAGGAATGAGTCAAGTATAAAATAATACCAACAAGCTGACGATACAAGGTGGCATCTACTTCAGGGGAAGTACAAGTGGCAGAAAGTTTGACTCCAGACTGGAAGGGAGAAGGGGTTGGTTTACAATCTTCCATGTGGAAGCGACGAAGAAGGTCACAAGCATACTTAGACTAGGAAAGAAATATTCCTTCTTTGGTTTGCAAGACTTGGAGACCAAGAAAATAATGCAACTATCCTAAGTCTGACATTTCAAAATTTTGCTTAAGACTGGATTTCACATGGGTTAGAAGTTTAGGGTCACTACCAGTAAGGATAAGCTCATCAACATAAAGAACAAGTATGATGAGATGGTTTCCTACTTTCTTCGTATAGACATTGGGGTCAGAATGGCATCTAGAAAAACCAGTGTCAAGGAGAAAGTTATCCATTTTGGCATACCAAGCTCTAGGAGCTTGATTAAGGCCATATAAGGATTTCTTAAGGAGACAGATAAGGCTAGAGTTATCCTAAACATATCACGGAGGTTGTTCCATGTAAATTTCCTCCTATAAATCACCATGCAAAAAGGCAGACTTGACATCCATTTGATGGAATTTCCAGTTATGTAACACTGCAAGGGAAAGAACAAGGCGGATGGAATTCATTTTTGCGACAGGAGCAAAGGTTTCATTGTAGTCAATCCCTTTAACTTGGGAAAAACCTTTGGCAACTAATCTTGCCTTAAGTCCTTCAACACTTCCATCTGATGCATACTTAGTTCTATAGACCCATTTACATCTGACAAGTTTTCTTCCTTTTTCAAGAGGAACAAGATCCCAAGTATCGTTCGCCATTAAGGAACGATATTCTTCATCTATAGCTGCATCCCAATCTGGATTTCCTGAAGCTTCTGCAAAAGTTTCTGGATCACGATTCGAGGAAACTTGAGACAAAAGAGAAGAGGCTCGGTGAAACTGGGAACGTGCTCGACGTTGCTCTCTAGGATCATCAGTAAGATCACCAGTTGCTTCACATGTTGAACGGACCCATAGAGGAAGTATTGGTGCTGGTGCAATTGGAGGAACATGGGCAGGCGGAGGTGGATTTTCATCCTCACTATCATCATCAGAAACTGGAGTTGGAAACCTGTCAAGGAAGTTGGAAGAAGAAGAAGAAGGCACAATCATCGAATTAGGCTCGCAGGCCAAAGATGGCACACGTGCCAAGTTAGGCTCACAGGTCAAGAGATTTTCATCAAATTTAACATCTCTTCTAATGATTATATCATGAGAATGTGGTTGAAGAAGTCTATAACCTTTTACATCTTTTGAATATCCAACAAATATGCACTTTTCACTTTTAGGCTGCAATGCTTTCCATTTTTCATCCGGAATGTGAGCCCATGCTTCACAACCAAACACACGAAAGTGACTTACATCTGGTTTAATTTTACTCCATGCTTCTTCCGGTGTTATACCTTGTAAAAATTTAGTGGGTGTGTGATTAACTATGAAATTTGCACAATTTATGGCCTCAGCCCAATATTGAAGACTTAGTCCCTTAGATTGGATCATACAATTAGCCATTTCTTTTAAAGTGTGGTTCTTCCATTCAGCTACACCATTTTGTTGTGGTGTATATGGAAGAGTGTGTTGTTGTTGGATTCCTTGTTCAGTGAAAAAAGTAGTGAACTTGTTGTTAACATATTCTCCTCCATTGTTAGATCTTAACTTAATAATTTGATGACCAGATTGTTTTTCAACAAGGGCCTTGTAGGCCAAGAACATGTTAAATACTTCGCTCTTAAGTTTTAGGAAGTAAACCCAAGTGCGTCTGGAGTAGTCATCAGTGAAAGTTAAGAAATATTTGAAACCAGAAAAGGAAGCAGATGGAAGAGGACCACACAAGTCACTATGCACAAGCTCCAAGGGAACCGAGGCGTGCCAAGAGTCACGTTTGTCAAAACTGTCCCGATGATGTTTTTCAAGTACACAACCGGAACAAACACCATCCTTGCAAGATACCATCGAAAGAGCAGTCACCATATTGTCTTTACATAGTTGTTGCAATGAGCGATAATTTAAGTGACCAAATCACTCATGCCAAAGTTTGCTCAAGTTATCACTATGAGCAACAAAAACTGAAGGAAAAGGTGATGACCCAAAGTTGTTAAATTTGTACAACCTGGTAATATCATCAATAGTTCCAATAGCAAGGACATTTTGAGTATTTTTAAAATCTTTGATTACAACTTTGTGAGGTGTAAACGTCACAGTTTTACCTTCACCTGAATGAGTAATTTGATAGATTGATAACAAATTGCAGGAAATTTTTGGAACACATAGTACATCACTGAAATGACCATTTTCTACTGGAACTGTTCCAGATCCTACAACACTTAGAGATCTATCATCACCAACAAATATTTGTTTGGTGTTACATTCATGTATAGTAGAAAAGATGGCTTGATCCTTAGCCATATGATAAGATGCTCCAGAATGAATGAGCCATTCATTTGAAGTAGAAGAAGAAGATGCAGTATAAGAGTAACTAGAAGCACAAAGTGCATGTCCATGAGAGTTAGATTCTAAAGACGAATCTAGGCTAATGTGGTGCTTCTTCATTGCTGCTTCCAAGGCTGCCATCTTCTTCAAACACTTAGATTCATCATGATTATCTTTCCCACAAAAATTGCAATGACGCTCAGTCTTCTTTCCTTTTGGCTTGGATCCTTTGTCATTTTTTAAAGGAGGAGCTGACTGAGAGGTTTTGCGACCCTTGTTGTTTGGCTTATTATTGCGAAAGTTTTGTTTCTTGAGAGGCTTGGACTTTTCTTTCTGTTGGGACAATAAAGCTTTCCCAGATGTATTTGCATTGTTAATTATTCCAAGATGAATGAGCTTATCTTGCTCTCTAATTAAGAAATCACAACAAGATTCAATACTAGGCTCTTGATAGCTAGTTGCAATCAAGGATTCTTTCATGGAGTAAAATGTAGATACAAAAACAGAATATGCAGGTCCAAGTTTGGAAAGAATATGGTAAATACATTGTTTGTCTTATTTCTTAATCTTGCGTTCTGCACATAAGAGTCTAAGAGTTTTATACTTCAATAAATAGTCTTAAATGCATGAAAAATCATTTGGATTCAAGGAAATCAACTCATTCTCAAGTTGATGACCCCAAATTTCATTGTGTTTATCAAACACAGATTCCAAATTTTCCCAAGCTATATCAGGTTCATCAATTCCAGATATGTGGAATCACAAATCAGCAGAGATTGACATCCCAATAAATTCACGAGCTTCATCACATCTATTTATTCATTTAATTTTTTTATCATCATCAGTGGGTTCTATTTCTTTCCTTGAGGTTATCTTGAAAAGTCTCCTACTTCGCAGAACATCCTCCATACAAGATTTCCATGAAAAATAGTTAGAACTTGTAAGTGTAATATCACAAGGGGCGGACATACTGTAAAATAATGGCTGAAAGAACAGAAACTAACTGTCTGGATGCAAAGAGTTCAAAAAAATATGCAATTTTAAAAAAATGGCAATGAAAACTGATTCTGGATGATGAAGTTATACTTGATCAAAGAAAATGTTGAAGATGTCCCCAATAGTGATGTGGCAGATATTAACTGGACCAACTAAAAAAAAGAAGCCCCCTCTTCCCAAGATCAACCTTTGATAATCACTTTACAATAAAGTTGCTTTGAAGTGAATCACTTTTGTAGAATAAGTGATGTTCACTTTTACAATAATATGACTTTTAAATAGTGCGGCAATAAATTAAAAGACTTAAGTGACTCAATTTTAAATAGAAAATTGATCAAAGAAAATGTTGAAGGTGTCCCCAATAGTGATGTGGCAGATATTAACTGGACCAACTATAAAAAAGAAGCCCCCTCTTCCCAAGATCAACCTTTGACAATCACTTTACAATAAAGTTGCTTTGAAGTGAATCACTTTTGTAGAATAATTGATGTTCACTTTTACAATAATGTGACTTTTAAATAGTGTGGCAATAAATTAAAAGACGTAAGTGGCTCACTTTTTTATTTTATTTTATTTATGTGAGATGCACTTTTACAATAAAGTAACTTGAAAATAGAAATTGCATGCACTAAAAAGTAGCTTAATAAGACTTAAACTCAAGACTTATTAAGGAATAAAGCAACTTTGGACCAAGTGAGCTAAGTTTAAAAGGTACGTAAAAGAATGTAAAGAGGAAGGGGTTTTTTTTTTTTTTTTACTCTTCTCTCGCGTTCTCCGTGTTTGCTTTCTTTTCCTGCAAATCAAAAAAAAATGAAAAACAAAAACAAAAAAATTGTTTCCACACAATGGGGTTAGATCTTGGTTAGCTTACCTGAAAAGTCTACGTTTTTAAGTTTTCTCACTATTTCTGATTTGCCATGATCGCACAAGGTGCACGACAAAGAGCATGCATAGCCGAGAAGACAAGAAAAACAACTTTCCCTCACTGTTTTTGATTCGCCATGATCGCGCAAGGTGCACGGCAAAGAGCATACGTAGCCAGGGAAGGCAACAGTCCAAGACTAAAACAAAAAAGATCTAATAATAAAACTAATAAAATATGAGAGTTAAAAAAAAAAACAAATCTGTCATTGTAACATTATACCTTCAAATTTGTCGAAATGGGTGTTTCTGGAACAAACGGAAACAGTTTTTGATGAAACAAAAAATATTTCCTAATGGAAACGATGCTCCGGATGCAATGGAACAACTTCCATAGGCCACAAATGCACAAAAAATACAAAACCAGAAACCCTTTCAAACTTTCAACAACACCAGTTCCAGATCTTGATCAAAACCGAAAACGGCTTTTCATAAACACTATGATACCATGTTCGGGTACACAGGGTACTCACAAATAACCAAACACCTTGAGAAACCGCTTCACACAAATAGATCATAGATCAACACACCGATGTTTGTCACGTGGTTAAAACCCTCGAGAGAGAAACAGTCCACGGCCCCAGCCAAATAGCTACTTGGAGCAATTTATTATGCAAAAGAAAGAAAGTTACATGAGCTTCTCATAATAGATCAACTAGCCAAGGACCCTCTATGCTCTTTAAATAGAGATCATAGACCAATCGGGTGTTAAGCCATGGATCAATGGTAGGTATGATCTAAGAGAAGTTGAACCGTCGGATCACTCAATGTCTAGAACATATCGTGACCGTCGGATAAGGATATTTACAAATGCATACTAATGCATACTAAAGAAACACACTTTTACCTAACGGATATATTAAACAAGTTGATCTTAACTAACTCCTAAGTGTCTAAATATCATAACAGTCTACATGGTCCGCAAAAGGACGTAAACGCGACGATGTAGACGCCCTTTCTATCATTTTTCATTTGATGGTCTACATGGTCCGTAAAAGGAGGTAAATGCGATGATGTAGACGCCCTTTCCTATCCTTTAACAAGCGAGAAAGGAAGCAGCTGGGATCGACAATCTTTTCATTCTTTTAGGAGTCAGAAAAGAGCTTAAAGGAAACTCTAGTATGGTCAACCGATTATGGTGGCGTAGGCGGCGCCCCATGTCAGGACGGTGGATAGTGGTCCAAATGTCATCCGTGAGTATCGACAGAGCAAGTGGCTCTTAAACATACCAATACATGCACAGGATAGATTGCGACAGAGGCACGCAAACCGAGGTGGCTCTTGGACAGAGGTCATGTGAGATGTGTGTGAGTTGCGGTGGATGGACTTGACTACATGTGATGTGAGTCTAAGTCCGAAGGCAGTTATATGCCAAATACATGCAAAAGAAATACTTCGTCTTCTGGACAATGGTCCGGAGGTATGCGTAAGGTGTGGTGGGTGAAGTAGACGGCTATATGCTAAAAATAAAAATGATGTTCCTTAACGGGCGATGGCCCAAAAACCCACATGAGTAGCGATAGGCAAGAATGATGCAAGTATAGGTATGCAGACACTTGCATCACCATAATGTGGCTCGTAAATTGAGGTAACTTCCGAGAAGAGGTCCCAAAATTTGTTTGCTTAAACATGAGACAACGATCTCATAAGGAAATGGAAATTTGAGCCCGAAGGTGTGAGAGGTGTCTCGAATCGGTTCCGGGTGACTTTATATTAGCAGCTGATGGTGTTTCCTCTGACTTGTGCTAAAAAAAAAACAAGAAAAGAAAACGAAGCGACTCATTGGTGATGTTAGGCGTAAAATCTCTTGAGGTAGAGCCCGTTGTGGGGGTTCTCCAAGAGTTGTCCATCATAGTCAATAAGGGTGTATGCCCCTTTTCTGAGGCAATGGTGGATGACATATGGGCCATACCACATTAACTCGAACTTTCCTTTGCCCAATTTATCATTGGGTTGGTCGTAGACTAGAACCATATCGCCTTCGCTGAAGGTGCGAAAGTGGACATGGGAGTCATAGTGGGCCTTTGACCATGTTTTCACTGCTTCAATGGCTTGTAGGGCAGCTCGACGGTCTTCTATGGTTTGCTTGAGTTGGAGGAGTCATTCTTCTAAAGGCGAAGTGTAACATCCCCAACCCTCCGACCAACGAAGAGGACACTACGATACATCAAATCATCCGGGCATCTAGCCCCATGAACATGAACATACATACATATAATGCTGAAGCATGATACTTAAAAACATAAAACATACTACAATGCATTAATCATTCATATACATAGCAGAAGCAAACAACATGCATTCATATACAATCCAGCATTCAACATGTATATCGTCATTCATCAATGGTAAATATGATTGTAGACACAAGTTAGGCAAGAATACTTATCTTAATAAGAACTTGTCCCGCAACCAGCTACGTCGCTGTAACGTTCCTCCCAACCATAGGCCCGCGTTCTCCTTAATCTCTCAGCAATGCTGCCACCCCCGAGCCGAGCATGATTCCCCAAGGAATAAGGAACTAACAAGCTTACACATAGCCAAGGATAACAACCCCACAAGGATACACAGTTCAGCCAAGCCAACACAGTTGGGTTTATCAGGCGAACAACAGATCAGCCAAGCCAATAGAGTTGGGTTTATCAAGCCATCTAGGAGCTGGGAAAGGATAAATGCTAAGATGGTGAGCTCATTGAATAGCTACAGCCACCGACACCAGAACCAGCCTGGCTTCTAGAACACCCACACACACCCAACATAAGGAAATCAGTCCTTTCTCTGCAACGCAGTCCCTCAGACCATGATCTCCCTTCCAGTGCTATTTAGGGGTTGTGGAGAAGAAAGCTAGCCCACTAGCTCTGTCTATGTGGTTCCCAACCCACCAAGTTTATTAAGCACATCAGGCCCTCATTCACCACTCTAATGCAGTCTGAGGACAAAACCACTGCATGCATGCAGCAAAACAGCTATTAAAGCTTTAACAAGGGAAAACAACTCCCTAAATCATTCTTGGCCCTATCGTGGCCAAACGATTCCTCAACAACCTACAATAGCCAATTCACAAGGGAATACGCATCCAAGAAATGTGGAAATCAACAGGAGAAAACCACAATAACGATTTACGATGAAGCAACAGAACGTCGCACAGTCAAGACACACTAGCAACGTTGGAAAACAAAGGTCCCTTCTCATCAATGAAGCCAATGCACACCTTCACCTTGTAATGGTGGAGTAAAAGTGCAGGGTCTATGCGTGATCAGGAGGAAAGAACAGATCCGCAGTCCAATAGTCGGTGAGGAAGAGGAGAACCAACCCCCAATCAATGAATCGCGGCTCCTTTTAACTCCGCTCAACGTGAGGGAAAATGAAAAGATAGCGGCGGGGAGAGTGGGATCGTGGGTGTAGTGGTATTCCTACCAGCAAATAGATGCCCCAACTAACAACAGAACAAACAGGGTGGTGACACATGGCTTTTCCCCCCATGGCTCAAGGTTCAGCATTCCCCCTCCTTATCCTTAGGAATCATGCCCTTTTCAATATGGTTGCAGTGAACATAGCTGGTTGGGTTCATTTAATTAAAATGCACATTTACATGATGCCACAACTTAATATGTATGTCGCATGTCCCGATATACCATCGGTGACAATTCCAATCCGAAATATAACATAACCGAATCTATGGTGGGGCCTTTGCCTTTAGCTCTGCACCATGATTATTTATGATATATGTATCATGTATATTTAATGCATCGGGGTCAAAACTAGGGTGTTACATCCCCCCCCCCCCTCAATAGCACTATCCTTGGTGTGTTACAAAATTGAACAAAATGCTACACTGGTACCGCCTCAGTGTTCCGCAGAATTGAACAAAAATGGGTGTGCCAATCTCATGGCATCCTCCAGCTCCCACGTAGCCTCTTCAAGTCCGTAATGCTCCCATTGCACCTTTACCTGCCCTATGGCCTAGTTCCGAAGCATTGTGACCTTTCTGTCGAGGATGTGCATTGGCTCGATTTGGAACTCTCCCTCGGGTTCCACCTGAATCACATCCCAATTTATCACATGGTTAGGATCATGTACATATTTCTTAAGCAAAGAAACATGAAAAACATTATGAGCTCTAGTACTAGCAGGCAATGCAAGTCTATATGCAACTGACCCTATTCTTTCAAGCACTTCAAACGGCCCACAATATCTAGGTGACAGCTTGGCACAACTTCCAAGCTTTAAGGAACTTTTCTTTGCTTTCACTATGAGGTAAACATGATCCCCAACACTGAACTCTTTGTTCATCATATGCTTATCTGCATAGATTTTCTGTATGTCCTATGCTGCTTTCAGATTCTACCTAACCTTTACAACCTCTTGCTCCATTTCCTTGAGCAATTCTGGTCCAAGCACAACCCTGTTCACTGGGTTATCCCAAATCACTAGTGTCCTACACCTTCTTCCATACAAAACTTCATACGGACTCATCCCCAAGGATGCCTGCTGTCCATTGTTATAAGCAAACTCTACCAAGTGTAAGTAATCTTCTCACTTGGTTGGTTTGTCCATCACATACATGTGAAGCATGTCTTCAAGCACCTGATTAACTCTTTCTGTCTACCCATCTGTCTGACGATGGTATGCAATGCTGAAGTTTAGCTTTGTACCCGAATCCGCAAACAATCCCTTCCAAAAATTGGAAGTGAACTTGACATCTCTGTCAGAGACTATTGCCTTCGGCAATCCATGCAATTTGAAAATCTCCTTCATGAAGATCTTTGCAATGTCATCAGTCTTGTGCGTAGACTTCACCGATATAAACCGTGTTGCCTTTGTCAACTTGTCTACCACAACCATGATGGAATCATGTTGTCTCCAAGTCATCGGCAATCTTGTAATAAAATCCATGGAAATAACTTCCCATTTCCATTCCGAAATTGGAAAAGGCTGCAACAAACCCACTAGATGTTGATGCTCAACCTTTACCTGTTGACACTTCATGCACCTTAAAATGTATTCAGCCATGTCCTTTTTCATTCCTGGCCAAAAGTACTGCTTTCTAGCTATAGAAATTGTCTTTTGATATCCTAGGTGACCAGAATACGGAGCTTGATGGATTTCATCCATAACAACTCTCCTCAAATTAGCTACATTCGAAATATAAATTCTTAATTTATAAGTAAGAAGTCCATCTTCTTCCAATTTATATCCCTCATACATCTTCTCAAGACTTTGCTGCTGCAATTTGTCATTTACCTGCTCATACAATTCATCTATGGCAACATGATTACCAATCTACTGCCTCAAATATGATTGAAAAATACTAAGATATTCCATATGCATTTTCTGTACCTTCCTGCTGAGTGCATCAGCTACCTTATTCTCTTTTCCCTTTATGTGCTTGATTTCAAAATCAAACTCACATAAGAACTCCAACCATTTTGCTTGTCTAGCATTTAGAGTAGGCTGATCAAATAGATACTTCAGTCCACAATGGTCTGTTCTGAGCTCAAATATTCTACCCATCAAGTAATCCCTCCACATCTTGAGAGCATGTACTATGGTTGCAAGCTCTAGATCATGAGTGGCATAGTTCTTCTCATGCTCCTTCAACTTTCTTGATTCATAACATATCACGTGGTTGTCCTACATAAGGACTCCTCCCAGCCCTTGTCTGCATGCATCGGTACATACCACAAAATCTTTCTCTGGATCTGCAACTTTCAATACTAGTGCACTGGTGAGAAGATTCTTCAACCGTTGGAAGCTTTCTTCACATTTTGAAGTCCATTCGAACCGTATCCCATTATTCTGCAAAGAAGTGATGGCATGTGAAACCTTGGAAAATCCCTCAATGAATCTCCTGTAGTATCCTGCAAGTCCCATAAAAGATCTTACATCCGTCACATTTCTTGGAGTAGGCCAATCCATAATGGCTTCAATCTTCTCAGGGTCTACTGATATACCCTCTTCTGAGATAATGTGACCCAAATACTGAATTCTATCTCTATAGAAGTCACACTTGCTCAATTTTGCATACAGCTGATGTTCCATGAGCAATTGCAATGTCAACCTCAAATGTTCTTCATGTTCTTCCTCATTCTTAGAATAAACAAGAATGTCATCAAGGAAAACAAGAACAAACTTGTCCAAATACTTGCTGAAGACACTGTTCATAAGGCACATAAATGTAGCTGGTGCATTTATGAGACCAAATGGTACCACTACAAACTCGTAATGTCCATACCTTGTCCTGAAGGCTGTCTTATGAATGTCTTCATCCTTGATTCTCACTTGATGGTAACCAGACCTCAAGTCAATCTTGGAAAATACCTTTGCTCCTCTCATTTGATCAAAGAGGTCATCAATCCTAGGCAAAGGATATTTATTCTTCACTGTAACTTTATTCAACTGTCTGTAATCAATACATAACCTGAGTGTACCATCTTTCTTCTTCACAAACAGAACCGGTGCTCCCCAAGGAGATACACTCGATCAGATATACTTCTTTTCCAACAACTCTTGTAGTTGCATCTTCAACTCTAGCATCTACGGTGTACTCATCATGTAGGGTGTCTTGGACACTGGTGCCGCTCCTAGCACAAGTTCAATGGTGAAATCAATGTCCCTCTTTGGGGGAAGCCCTGGAATCTCATCAGGAAGCACATCCTTGAATTCCTGTAACACCTGATAGTCCTCCAACCTAGGAGTTTCATCTCCTATTGGTTCCATAATATGAGCTGCATGCAAATGGTAACCTTTCCTACATAACTTCTTCAACTGTATTGCTGAAATCTGTCTTACTGAAATTACCTTTGGAATACCTTTCACAACTACTGGGTTTCCTTCTTCATCCGTGCATTCAAAAGTATTGTTATAATAGTCAAGATTCACTCTGTGACCTTCTAACCAATCCATTCCAATGAGAACATCATAGGATCCAAGTGGTAGAACATTCAAATCTACACAAGTGATCAATCCATTCATAACCAGTGGGCATTTCTCTACCACTTCACTAACCTTTCTCTTAGTCCCAGTGGCTAGCTGAAATAACCAAGATTTTCTATGCTTTACCTTCTTAAAAGCACAAATCTCCACTACTCTAGGAGTAATGTAACTGTGAGTAGAACCAGGGTCAATCAAAATAGAAACAGATTGTTTAACAATCTTACCTACAACTTCAACCACAGTTGACTGGTGATCTTCCTGGCGGTCTTCCAGAGCTACATAAATTCTAGGGATTGCCCTTGCTACTTGACCCACTATTTTTGCTTCATGAATGTTATAAGTTGGCCTTGCACTTTCATTCTCAAGTGGACAATATCTGCGCAAGTGGGGTCATTCACATTTCCAACATTTGAGTGGACCTTTATTCTGATGTGGCTCTTTAGGCTTTCCACCTGTCACTCCAACTGGATTACTCACAACTTGGGATGGTTGCTTCTGCTGATTCCTGAATCTAGAAGGTTTGAAACCTTTTCTTCTTTGGTCAAACTTCTCATTCTTCTTGTCCTTCCATGCCTTATGGTAATCAGGTTTACCTTTGCTTTGCTCATAGCAGTACTTAGCCTTCCTTATGGCTTCTTCAAGAGTTCTAGGTTCATAAAACTCAATTCTATCTTTGTAGGCTTGAGGAAATCCACTCAGAAACCGCTGGACCTTTACTTTTTTATCTTTGATGTACCGAACATACCTCAACAATTCCAAGAACTTATTTGCATATTCATCCATGGTTTGTTGTCACAATCTTAGCTCATGGAACTCCTTGATCTTGTCATCATAATACCTGTCAGAGAGATATTTCTGCCTGAAATACTTCTTGAACTATTTCCACTTCAGTTTCCTTTCACTGATCTTCTTTACTTGCTTGAAGTGTTCCCACCAGATGGATGCTCTTCCATTCAGATTGAATATGGCAACTTTTGCCTTCATGTTTCCTGAATAGTCCTGCACTTGAAAGTACTTCTTTATCCCAAGAAGCCAAGCTTTAGCCTCTTGTCCAGTCTTTATCTCACCATCAAAGGTAGGAGGTTTAGCTTTCTTAAATTCATCTCAAGAGCAATCCCTATGGTGTCTTCTTCTTTTCCTTTTACGAGAAGATGAACTTGTATCTCCACTAGATTCTTCAGAGTCAAATGATCCACTGGAAGTCCTTCTCCTCCACTTAGTGTTGCTCTTACTGCCTTCTGGTCTTGATGTACCTCGTCCATAATCTATCTTTCTCTACAAGTCTGTCAAACTCTGTAACATGGCAGCATTCAACTGATGCTGCTCTTCCTGGGCTTTAATCAAGCTTCTCATGGTGGCTGCAACCTCGGACGGTGTCTCTTGGAATCTCCTTCCATTAGACTCTATGTCATCATTTCTATTACGGACATTTTCTTCCATGGCATCTCCTGCACGCTCGTAAGAATCCCGAGCATCATATCCATCATGGGTTCTCATGACTGAATCACCTCTTGCTTTACCACACTGCAATTTCTGAAATACTGCTCTTGAAGGTGACTATGATTCTGCAAACATGTTAGATAGAAAACTGTTAGATACATACCTTGATAAAACAGAACTACTTACCTTCTCCTAGAGAAACATAATAATAACAGTTTTGCTTAAAATACAAAATTTTCTCTACTTCCTTTCCATCCCTGTGACCACTGATAATCTGCTGAAAGCCTACTGAAAGTCAGTTGAAAATTGCTTGAAAAATCATTGAGAAGTTCCCTTGAAAAACCCAAATCTACTAAAGCCCAATCGGACCTCCTCCCAACTATCATTTCGACACTTCGGTGGTAAAAAAACCTAGCTCATTGGCGGTCTGTTTGTTTATTTCTCTCTGGCATGTCAGACCCGTAGTGATCTAACCCTCCGGACTGTAACGACGATGCCAAGGTCTATCCATCAATTGTTTCATCGGCTAAGGTTTTTCGTGGTCTCAGCGGTCGGACGTGTTATTCGTCGGGTGCGCAGTCCCTTGGGCAGCCGAAATGGTGGAAAGTGATCTCACTACGGGTTCCGCGGACATCTATCGACTATCGGACCTACTATCCATCAAGCGGATAGTGTCTTAAACTGCCGCAGTGACAGATTTACAAATATTCGAATTCTTCCTATCGGCGACCTGATCCTTAATAATTTTTTGATGACTTATACTCAAACAAAATCTTCAATTTTTTTCTTCTAATCGGGTATCTTCCCCACTAATTCCCCGGTGTTTCGGCTAGCAAGTAGTCTAAACTTCCAATCTGCATCGGTGATGCCAACGACTGCTCATCGGGTCTTCTTCTCACTAACCTTCAGGCGTTTCAGCGGCTAAAATGTCTAATTTTCTCCGCCTTATCAGCGGGTTGTTTGCCTATTTCCTTCCACCGTATCGAGTCCATGATCATCTATCACTCCGAACTTCATCGACGATAAAATAGACTAACCGTTGCATCGGCGATCGGATGCTCTGTGCATCGGGTGGCTAGTTGTCTATGCTTCCACAACAATGGCCAACGATCCCTTTAAAATTTCCACGGATCACAGCTTTGTCAACGGTCGGAGCGACATCCCGCTGTGGCATCGGACACTTAATCCCCTAGACGTCTGCAATGGTGGTTCCATAGGCCTTAACTCCTCTGATCGTCGGATCCGTTGTTTCATCGGACGGGTTGGTATCGGTGAATTAAACCTCAATACTTCCGTAGTGTCGGGACTCCCGAGCACTAAACACCACCGTAGTTATGTATCGGAACTCGGAACTACTATTCACTAAACACCTCGACATCAGTGAGTGGAAGGACTAATGCATCACCAGAATAGTTTACTCAGCAGCCGCAACGGCGATTCATCATCGTTGAACTTTTTTCGATCGACGGTCGGATCCACTAATAACTTCCGATCAGCGATCTGAAGCACAACTTAATTGGCATTGACAGTCGAAAGCTTAGTACTCTAAACTTCTGCAACAGCGGGCGCGTGAATCACTAACTCCTTCCGATGTTCATCGACGACCAATACCACTAACATTTTTCGATGGCCAACAAACACTTACAAAAATTTTGAATTTTTCTTCTTCCATCAGCTCTTCCTTCAACTATTCATCGACGATGTCAACAACTATTCTTCTTCGATCGCCGAGGATTTTGTTCCTTAGAAAAAATTTTGAAAATGTCCCGCCTTGTCTTCCACCGCATCAGAGAAAATTTTGAAAATGTCCTGCCTTGTCGGAGAAACTATCCTCTGCGGCATCAGCGGTCGGAGGCTCTAATCGTCAGAAGAATAGTTGTTTAGGCAGCCGCAACGACGGTGCAAGCTCGTCTATCCTCTTCCGATGTAGTCGCCAACCTTTTCGCTGCATCAGCAACTGGATCATCTAGGCATCGGCGATGCGATCAACTAATCATCGCCGATTGTCGATGATTCCATCACTTCGAAAAAATTTCAAAATTTCTCCCTACTACGGGTGATCTTCAGACTAACACTTTTGTGGTGTCAGAGGACCTTCACCCTTAGTCCTCCGATGGGCCAACGGTTCCAACACTTAAGCAAAAGTTTCGCAAAACCTTATGTGGTGTCGGGTGAGCTTCAAACTACAAGTTCCATTGTGTCGGAGGACATTCTCACTTAGTCCTCTGATGAGCCGACGACCGATGAATGCAACCTTTCCTTAATTTCCTTCCGATTACCATCCGTCAGGTGGCCTTCCCAATAAGTCCTTCGCTACATCGGAAGAACTTGTCACTAAGTTTTCCGATGAGCCGACAATTTTTGCACTTAGAAATTTTTTTTGAATTTTCCTGTCATCACCCATTTTCTCCTGGTTTCTTCTGGGCAGTAAGCAACCTGCCTCTGTTAACTGTTTCTCATGGCCCTCTAAGGCCCAAATGCTGCAACATAAGCGCTGTCACTGCATCTTCACATCCCAGTCAGGCCCATGCCACAACCAGAGCTTTGATACCACATTGTAACGTCTCCGACCCTTCAACCGGCGAAGAGGACACTACAATACATCAAATCATCCGAGCATCTAGCCCCATGAACATGAACATACATACATATGATTCTGAAGCATGATACTTAAAAACATAAAACATACTACGATGCATTAATCATTCATATACATAGCGAAATCAAACAACATGCATTCATATACAATTCAACATTCAACATGTACATCGTCATTCATCAATGGTAAATATGATTGCAGACATAAGTTAGGCAAGAATACTTATCTTAATAAGAACTTGTCCCGTAACCAGCTACGTTGCTGCAACATCCCACCCAACCATAGGCCCGCGTGTTCCTTAATCTCTCAGCAACGCTGCAACCCCCGAGTCGGGCATGATTCCCCAAGGAATAAGGAACTAACAAGCTTACACATAGCCAAGGATAACAACCCCACAAGGGTACACAGTTCAGCCAAGCCAACACAGTTGGGTTTATCAGGCGAACAACAGATCAACCAAGCCAACAGAGTTGGGTTTCGCAGGCCATCTAGGAGCTGGGAAAGGTTAAATGCTAAGCTGGTGAGCTCATTGAAGAGCTACAAACACCAACACCAGAACCAGCCTGGCTTCTAGAACACCCACACACACCCAACACAAGGAAATCAATCCTTTCTTTGCAATGCAGTCCCTCAGACCTTGATCTCCCTTCCAGTGCTATTCAGGGGTTGTGGAGAAGAAAGCCAGCCCACTAGCTCTATCTATGTGGTTCCCAACCCACCAGGTTTATCAAGCACATTAGGCCCTCATTCACCACTCCAATGCAATCCGAGTACAAAACCACTGCGTGCATGCAGCAAAACAACTATTATAGATTTAACAGGGGAAAACAACTCCCTTAATCGTTCTTGGCCCTATCGTGGCCAAACGAATCCTCAACAACCTACAACAAC
This sequence comes from Pseudotsuga menziesii, assembly GCA_001517045.1. NCBI lineage: Eukaryota > Viridiplantae > Streptophyta > Pinopsida > Pinales > Pinaceae > Pseudotsuga > Pseudotsuga menziesii. The sequence continues at coordinate 42,975 of LPNX010915171.1, read as the reverse complement.
CAATTCACAAGGGAATACGTAGCCAACGAATGTGGAAAGCAACAAGAGAAAACCACAACAATGATTTACGATGAAGCAACAGAACGTTGCATAGTCCAGACACACCAGTAACGTTGGAAAACAAAGGTCCCTTCTCATCAATGAAGCCAATGCACACCTTCACCCTATAATGGTGGAGTAAAAATGTAGGTTTTATGCATGATCAGGAGGAAAGAACAGATCCACAGTCCAACAGTCGGTGAGGAAGAGGAGAACCAACCCCCAATCAATGAATCGTGACTCCTTTTAACTCTACTCAGTGTGAGGGAAAATGAACAGATGGTGGTGGGGAGAGTGGGATCATGGGCATAGTGGTATTCCTGCCAGCAAATAGATGCCCAAACTAACAACAGAACAAATAGGGTGGTGACACATGGCTTTTCTCCCCCATGGCTCAAGGTTCAGCATTCCCCCTCCTTATCCTTAGGAATCATGCCCTTTTCAATATGGTTGCAGTGAACATAGTTGGTTGGGTTCATTTAATTAAAATGCACATTTACATGATACCACAACTTAATATGTATGCCGCATGTCCCGATATACCATCAGTGACAATTCCAATCCGAAACATAACATAACTGAATCTATGGTGGGGCCTTTGCCTTTAGCTCCACACCTTGATTATTTACAATATATGTATCATGTATATTTAATGCATTGGGGTCAAAACCGGGGTGTTACACGAAGTATCAGGGAGGAGTTCTACCACGAGGCAGAGAGATGGGATTTGGCAATTTGTAGGGAGTACTGATTCAACGCCATGTACTAGGCAAAAAGGAGTGAAACCAGTTGCGGTTTTTGTGGATGTGCGATAAGCCCATAGGGCGGAGAATAGCATGTGATGCCAGTTGGTTTTATGGTTTCCCACCATCCTTTGGAGCATTTTTTTGATGATTTTGTTAACTTCTTTAACTTGGTCGTTGCCCTGGGGGTAGTAGGAAGATGAGTACTGGTGTTCGAATTTCAAAATGGTTGACAATTCATCCCATACAACGTCTTGAAAGTGTGCTCCATGGTCTGAGACTAATTGTTTAGGAACACCAAATCATGAAATAGCATGGTTGAAGAAGAAGCGCGTAGTTGTTTCACTTTTGCAATCAAATGTGGGCATGGCCTCGACCCACTTAGTGAAGTAATCGATTGCCATAATTCTTAACACAGTTATTTAGCTGGAGGATGAAAAAACCATGATGAAGGAGAAATAATAAGTTGTTTGTCGAACCTTGGTTAAAAAATATATTCTAAGAGCATGATGATAGGAAAAAAATCGATCGTGTTGTAAAAGATCTAATGGTGCGGAATGAAAAGTCGAAAATCAATGGCCTAATACTATGTCCGCTATCTAAAAGTGCGAGGAAGATAAAGTATGTCTGGGCGTTTAATAAGGTACACAGATCAATGGGTGTCGATCCTTTTCGAGCAGATGCACGGTCTATAATTAATCTGCCTTGTGAAGTCGCATCTTGATTAAGGAAATAGAGCCCGGCGGAATCGAGTACATACCACTCGATCCAATGGTGGCGAGATGAAGGCATATCACATTGATGGTCGGGGGTAATTCCGGAGCCAAAACTTGCACGGCAGATATATCCAAAGCGCCCGACGGAATTAGTTATGTGGCGATTGATCTGACGGCTGAAAATTAAAGGCGAAGTGGATCAACGGCGATGGACAATTCCGGAACATAAACTTGCGCGATGGTTGAAATAACAGAGCCCAGCAGAATTTGGTAGGTGTCACCCGATCTGACGGCTGACAAATAACGGTCAATCACATCAACGGCTGTGGTCGATTCCGAAGCATCAAGTTGTGCGAAGGTTAATAGCGAGAAGCTCAGCAGAATCGAGTATTCGTTTCTAGATCTAACGGTGGAGAGATAAGGTCGATTTCATCGACGGTTGGGGGTGACTCCGCTGGGGAGACTTGCACGTTGTTTACTACCAAGACACCCTGCGGAGCAAGGTATGTGGCATGTGATCCAAGGGTTGTAAATTAAAGAGAAAACAGATCAATAGCCTTGAATGAATACAGAGAATGGAAGTGCACGGTAGATAGAAATAGATGGTGGTCGCGGAGTATAAACCATTGGTCCACGTGGCCAAACGTGATAGACTCCGAAGACGAAAGTGGTTATGGAAAACTGCTCAAAGAATATTCCGGAGTGGGTCCTATAAAAGCAAGGTTGACTTCTCTCGTGGTTATTTTATCCGCTCGAGAAGGGTGAAAAGGACTGGCCGATTCGTCAACTTCCATTTGTCAGTTTCGGACACGCTTCAAGCACGCGCCTCTACAGTCAATCAGGGAAGGCTTAAACCCTGTATTTCCCCCGTCCGAACTACCATTTTTAAGTAATGGACCAGGGGAAAGAAATTCAAGTGTCCGGTCAGGTTGTAGACGATAGAGAAGAGTTTTTAGCGGACAAAGATAGGAGCGTGTGCGACCCCTTCCTATCCATAGGGAGCGTGTCTGTCAGTAAGGAGAAATTGTGGTATTATAACTCACAGGGGAACGATGTATTAAATGTCTGTAAATATTTCATGTATTACTTCGCTCTTGAGCAAACCCTCCATTTCCCGGAATTTACAGAGTGGTGTGTTGTAAACTACTCTCCCTCCCAGAGAATAATTGTGAGTCGGTCTGCGTCCAGAATACTTTGTAAAATTGATGCCACAGTCATCAGAGAAAATCTCAGTTTGCCTGAAAATTACCCTGTTAATCGTGAGTCAATAAATGAGTCGGTCCTTGCTGATTTTTACAAGAATTGTGAAACTGAGAATCGCTGTCATTTCCTGTCTAATATTTTAAAAGAAGGTCAATCCCTTGATGGTTTTTTCCTGCCCTACCCTGTGCACATTTTCAAAAATGAAGTCCAAATGGTCGTATCTCTGGTTTGTCAAGTATTGGATCTGGTTGATGATTGTCATGTAGACGATGTCATCCTTGGTTTTTTATTGAGAATAAGTTCCTTGAGCCCTGAATCCCAGCCAATTCCTATGTTTAATTTTGATGAGTATCTCGCTGAAGCAATCCATCTTCAGTTAACTGAGTTTCTAAAAGTTCAGTTCTTTAGGTTTCAAACCTACTTGCTCAATATTCTGTTATGCTCCAATGTCACTGAGTTGAAGTTTTTAAGTACTCTATGCTCTTCTGATTTGCCCAAGCAAATCAACATGTTCGAATTTGCTAATTCGATCATGTCGAAAATGTACAAAATGTTGTTTGATGAGGATTTGCCCCGTGTTCTGGATGAAATGAAATGTTTAATGCAGTATTCACTCGAAGATCGGGTTGGAGACTGGTTTCTATACAGGGATTACACTGTGTTAAGAATATATGGGTTTACAGGCCAGCCTTACAGGTTACCTGCCTTTTTAACTTCGAGGATTTTCGCACTTGAATTTATGAGGTAGAGGTTGCTGTCTAAAGAAGAGCATTTTGGGGCTTTCAAAAAGTCTTCAAACATTAAATATCCACTTAAATTCGGCTCTTTCATTTTTAAAAGAAAAGGCGCCTTAGTATTCATAGAGAAATTGCTGGAGAATATGGATTTCCAAAGGGAATCAAAAGTGAATTATGATCCACATCATGTTATATCCCTAAGGAAACAAGCCAACAAGAACAATATATTTGAGCACCAGTCTGTTGAAAATCTGGCTGAAATAGCCAATCTGTTACAGCTCAAAGAAGATCCATATGTTGCACCAATTACAGTATCAGAAAATACTAACATTGTAATTAAAAGAAGTCTCTCTGAGATTGAGAATATGGAATTGGACGAAGATGGATCCCACAAAAAAGCAAAGCTACTTGAAGGTGGTGAAATTGTAAATGATGAAATCTCTGATGGTTTAAAAAAGGTTGTCGTAATTCCGAGGAAAGCTGTGCAACTAAATAAGTTCTCTTTTAAAAATGTGGAAGGTGATATAGACAGTTCAGATTCAAGCCCGATCTTTAAGTCAAAGGAAGAACTCAAAGCCAGCTATATGGAGAAGAGAAAACAGTCTCTGGAAGAGACCAGAAATTTGCTCCCCCGGGTGAGAAGTTTGTACAGTTCAAAAACCTCTCTAGTTTCTGCCAGAGATGCTGAGAGAAATACATTTAAGATGGCTGTGGTAAACGACAAGAAGATGTCTGAAATGGAGATCCAACTAGACAAAATCAGTACTCCGGATAAGATACAAATTCACAAACAAACCAGTGACATCATTTACTAAGACTTATTACAAGCTATGGTAAGGATTAATAAGTTGCAAGTTTTGATAGACAAATTAGAAATTCAATTGAAGCATGAAAGAGTTGAGAATAAAGCCAATGTTATTCAGATCAAGAAGCTACAGACAAATATTGTCAGTTCTGACAATACCCAGGCAGTTAGAAGGATGTTAGAAGAAAAAGACAATGCACTCCAGGTCCTAAAGAAAAAGCTGAATATCCCAGGTGCTGAACATGTTCAGTCTTCTGAGTTATTGGCTCTCCAAGAAGAGAAAGATAAGGTCCATCAAGAGATGATGGAGTACAAAGGAAGAGCTGGGAAGCTACAGGAAGAAAGAGACAGGTGGGAGGCTGAACGAAGTGAACTGTTGTCTCAAATTTCCTTAATGAAAAAAGATCAAAATGATGAGATGGAAATTATGGAGGAGTTAATGAGTCAGACCCCCACAGGTGAAGATTTGTCCATTGTGAATATCGAAAAGCCATTGGATGATTTATCTGCAGATGATTTGTTGGTGCCTATGTCCCAGGTGAGCTTGAAAGATGAAGCAATTAAAGAATTGAAGGCAGAGAATGAAAAGATAAAAGCTAAATTGGCCAAGGTAAATGAAATTAAAAAACAAATATTGCAGGACAGGAACCAGTTGCAGAAAAAGCTAAATGAATTGAAGGAGAAAAACATAGGTAAAGGTCCCCTGCAAGGAGCAAAACACATTATTTGGGACACGTTATCTATAGAAATTACCAAATTCAGACACCATCTGAATTTTATTGATGATCAGTGCATTCTGATCAATTTGTCCCACCAAAGGTTAAAGCTAGTGAATGAACACATGGCAAAAAAACCTCTCTCCACAGCTCAAAATGCACTGAACTTTTTAAACTCATTGACATATCAGAAACTACATGATCTGGGGATAAAAGATAGAATATCTATAGTGCTGTGGGCTAAAAAATTTATCCAAAAACATGAATTAATGAAGACAGTTCAAGACCGAGCTGATGAAATGACTGCACTGGTTGACAACTTCAAGCAAGTTTTCAAGGAGCTGTTTGAAGACAGACTGCCTTCCTTTTGGGATTCAGAGGGGCAACTCTTTCCTCAGGAACATTATCACAACCTACTTGCTCAAAGCCGCATGGACCACTCCAAATTTAACGATTTAGAGAAAAGCTTAACAGGGAAAACTATTGTGGATATGTTAACAGAGGATTTCCAGATTTTCCAAAAATTCCTGATTATCAGAAAGGGGTTGCCCAAAGTATCATACAAGGCCTACATGGAGCTCGAAGTATCAATTCGGGAAATGATGGAGTGTGATACCCCAAGCGCAGAACAGTGGAAAGCCGTGGAGCGGTTTGGAAAGACAAAGTACATCCTTCATTCCTAAAGAAAAGCGGCATACAACAAGGAGCTGATTGGGCGAACACATGGAGCTGACTGGGCGAACACATGGAGCTGACTGGGAGAAAGGAGTTTTACCAAGTTGATTTTAGCTTTATGATCTGTTAGGATTGGAGCAGTAATTTATTCCTAGAAGTTAGGGATATAGTTACAAAACTCTAAATTAAGCCGATCATTCAGTTATCAATCTTCTTGGAAGATCTATTATTTTTTGTATATATTGGTATCTTTTTTATGAGATGGGGGTTGGAACCCATCGTGTTGTGGAATAATTTTTGAGAACATATCTATTTTTGAAATAACAAAGCAAATGCATGAGTTTTGCCAGAGATTCCTGTGTCATTGATATTACAGTCTGTGCTTCTTTCTTTGTGTAATCGTATTTTCCCAGTGTAACACTTCATTTTGTTTCTTCCTCGTATTTGAAATACATCGTTAGATGATTGGAATTCATATGTTTATGCTCTAGTCATCATTTCAAATATTTTATACATTTTCTACTAAAGTTGATATAGAACTCATCCTTGTTGGTGCTCTGTATTAATGGGTTGTTTCCTCATCTCTTCTGTTTCACCTGGATTAATTTGAATGACTGTGATGATGTGATTATCTTGCCTTTGATGAATCTCATGTACATGTCTTTGTGATACCTTTATATTATATATGACTCCATGCCCAATGGTTATGTGATTGTTTCAGCCATACATACAAATCTTTAAATGTTATTTTATATCTGGTCCTGTTAAATATTTATTGAGAGATCCCTCTTTGGAAGAAAATACCAGTTTCTTTCTAAAGTGGTTTTGCTGTTACCTTGGACTTTACCTTTTACAACCTGGGTACATTCTGAGTGCTAACAAACTGGCGCCGTTGCCGGGGACACGAATGAGCATATCTGCCCTGGGAGAACGACAAAGTTAAGAAATATTTCTGTGGGCAAACAGGAATTTTGAAAAGAAAAGAAGGTTGTACATTTGCCTTGGCGACTCCACTGTGAGACTTTTATGTTGAACTTACAAGAGTCATTCTGGCTTCGAGAAGACACACGCGAGGTAAATCTGATACTGAATTTTTGAAAAGTTTTGAAGATCCAGAAAAGTTGTTTAAGAGAAAAAATAAAGAAAAGCTAGATTTTCCTTTGTTTGGCCCATCATCATCACAAGTTTCTTATATTAATCCAGAATGGGAAGTTGATACTGCAAAAAACCTGTTGAGGACTAAATCTGAGTCTAACCTTAAAAATACTGAGTTTAATCCTCGTAGGTTAGAGTCTTATCTGTTAGATTCCCTCTAGAGGGACTTGCAACAAACCACTAAAGTTGAAACCTCCACCTCTCAAAGTACTCAAAGTTCTTCACTTGCTGTGAATCCACCCAGACCAATGGCCGCTAGATTTGCTCCCTTGCGTCTGCCTGCTGTATTACATGACCTCCCTCAGAACTATTCCCAAAGAATTTCTTTGTTTGATGGAGAGGGTGATATAACTGCAAAACAACATGTTGCCAAATTTGAGGATTTTATTGACTTAGAAGAAGTTGATTATCCTGATGTTAAAATGCGGTTATTTGCCCATAGTTTGTCAGGAGAAGCAAAGAAATGGTTCAAAGATTTTCCAAATGGGTCCATATTGATTTTTCAGGCTTTCCAAACTGCTTTCCTGGATAGGTGGGATGATAAACAGAATCCTCTGCAGCTTTTATCTCAGTATAACAGTCTTAAAAAAGGGGGTTTCGAGTCTGTTCATGAATTCTCAAGTAGATTCATGAGGGCTTACAACTCTATTCCAGAAGATATAAAACCTTCTCCTGCAGCTGCCAAACTACATTATGCTGGGGCTTTTGATAATGATTTTGCATTCTCATTGCGGGAGAGGAAATCGGCAACTCTTGCTGCCATGTTTACTGATGCCCTAGAAGTGGAAGCTAACATGATGGCAAGTGGAAAAATGAAACATAGGGACTTGGATAGGAGGATAAAAAAAGAGAATTTGCCTTCTACTTCATCCTCTTCTACTGATGCTAAATTTGAAATGATGTTGAAAACCATGGAAAAGTTGATGGATAGGTTAACCATGGATACTAGGCCTTTCAACAGAGAGCAAGGGGAGCCCCAAATCAGGAATCCAAATTTCAGAAGACCAAATCCCCCTGTTCCTCCCCAAAATAGACAGAGAGACCAAAGAAATCCAAGGAACCAAGAAGAACAACCCATTCGTCCCCCTTTCCCTGAAAATTATGTTGCTGATGAAGAAGATCCTCCTGAAAATGAGATTCACCTGTTTGGGGAGCAGGATACAGAGATATATCTTACTGAAGAGGAACATAACTTGTTTGAACAGGAGGGTGGAAATGAAGAATTTGAAAAGGAGAACGAGCTGTATCAAAGAGGATATTTACATGCTATGGATGATGTGCAGAGGAAAATCAGATTGAGGAACAGGGATGTCCTCATAAATAAGGGGAAGGCAAATCCAAATCAGCCTTCCTCTAGTTCTTTAAATGTAGAAAAAGGAAAAGAATCACAAAAAGAGCCTTTTGTAAACAAAGAAGTTGAAAATGATGTACAAAGGGATAAAATAATAAAGAAGGCGACTCCGGTTGACGTAGAAAAGATTGGTGCTAGTTTTAATTTACAGAATGAGCTTTCAAAGCTAAAAATCTCCGTTCCGTTCAATGAATTGTTGAGAAACACTGAATACAGGGATACCATCACGAAAATGGTAAGGAATCAAGGAGAATGGCAATCTGATATTTTGGAACTGAATGATGACAGTCCAGCTATTTCATTCGGACCAAAAGTTGAAAATATGGAAGGTGAAGAGGTTCCTCCTTTCTATTTGAGCCTGAATGTGCATGACAAAGTGGTCCATAATGCTATGTTGGATTCTGGGGCATCACACAATCTAATGCCCAAAGGAGTGGTGGAAAGTTTGGGATTAGAGGTAACAAGACCTTATAAAGATCTGTATTCCTTTGATTCTAAAAGAGTAAAATGCCTTGGGTTAATTAAAGACATGGTGGTAACCCTAAATAAATTGCCTTCTAAAACTATAGTTATGGATGTGGTGGTAGCAGATAGCCCACCAAATTTCGGGGTCCTATTGTCAAGATCCTAGACTTCCAAATTGAAGGGCAGTTTGCAGATGGATATGTCGTATTCCACGATCCCTGTCCAAGATGGAAGCAAAAGATTATATAATGAAAAGAGAACTCCATATGTAGTAAGCAGTCAGGATAAACCTGAGATTCATCACATTTATGCTGTTGACATTGATTTGGGGTCCTCCATTTTCTTTAATGATGCTGTTCCACATGATGTAGAAGAAGCCTTGCAGAAAAAGTCTGAGGAGAATAAAGAAAAAGAAGGGACAGAACAGGATGCTTTGGAGGCGAAGCAAAAAAGAGAAGGGCAGTGGATTATGTATTTTGATGGATCTGTTGCAAAAAATGGTACTGGAGCTGGTGTGTACATAATTTCCCCTATTCATGATTTCAAATCTTTGTCATATAAGTTGATGTTTGAATGTACAAATAATGTGGTCGAATACGAAGCTTTGTTACTTGGATTGCACGCTTTGAAGGACTTGGGAGCTCAAAAAATAAAGGTCTTGGGAGATTCAAAATTGGTAATAAATCAGGTAAATGACAGCTATCAAACCAGGCATCCATGTATGAGGGCTTATAGAAATGAAGTATGGGATATGTTGGGAAACTTTTTTACGGAGCATACAGTTTAGGTGGTTCCCAGACTTGACAATTTGGTAGCCGATTCTTTGGCCGTGGCTGCTGGAAAATTTGATACTCCTATGGCTAGTCAGAAGGAATACCAGATTGAAATGGTGAATAGACCATCTATTCCGGATAATTCCAAATATTGGCAGGTGTTTGAAGATGACATGCAGATCAGAATATTTTTAAAATTATCAGGAGAATTCGTCAATACTCATTTTGACACTGAAAATGATAATGATGAAACCCTTGAGGATGATGAAGAAAATGAGATAGAAGAAGAAGATGGTTAAAAGTTAAAGAAAACCCTGGGAGGTAAGGATATTATCCAGCTGAAAAATAATTTCATACCAAGAGGCCTAATCCCTTTAGAAAAGCTTTTTGATCAAAATGACGTTGCCAAGAATCCCAAAGTAAAACCTGTTGGAGATGCTGTAGAGGATATGAATATTGGTACTGAAGAAAATCCTAAAAACATAAAATTGTCCAAGAAACTACCTGAAAGGGAGAAAGAAGAGTATGTGAAGCTAATGAAGAAGTATACAGATGTGTTTGCTTGGAGTTATGAAGACCTTAAAGAATATGATACATCTATCATACAGCATACTATTCCCATAAAGCTTGGGGAAAAACCTTTCAAACAGAAACTCAGGAGGATAAATCCTAAATTGCTCCCTGTCATTGAGAAGGAAATAAAGAAGTTGTTTGATGCTAAGATCATTGTAACACTCAGGTTTTCTAAATGGGTTGCAAACTTGGTACCTATCAGAAAGAAGAATGGAGAGATAAGACTGTGTATAGACTTCCGCAATTTGAATAAGGTCTCTATGAAAGATAATTATCCTTTACCAAAAATGGATCATATACTACAGCAGGTGGTAGGAGCTTAGAGGATTTCAATGTTGGATGGTTTCTCTGGTTATAATCAAATCAAGGTACTACCTGAAGACCAAGAAAAGACTGCTTTCACCACACCTTGGGGCACTTTCATGTATGCAAAAATGCCTTTCGGACTGATGAATGCAGAAGCTACTTTCCAGAGAGCTATGGACATTGCCTTTGCGGGAGAAATTGGGATTTCTGTGGTAATTTATATGGATGATATCACAGTCTATTCAAAGTCTGGCAAAGAGCATTTGCGTCATTTGGAGAAGGTTTTCATGAAGTGTAGAAAATATGGTATATCTTTGAATCTGAAGAAATCTAATTTTGCATTAGAAGAAGGAAAACTCCTGGGGCATATAATTTCTAAAGATGGCATCAAGATTGATCCTGAACAGGTAAGTGCGATTCTGAAGGTTGGAGAGCCTAGAAGCAAAAAGGAGATACAATCATTCCTGGGACAGGTAAATTTCTTGAGAAGATTTGTACCTAGCTTTGCTGAGATTCTGATGAATATTACAAACATGTTAAAAAAGGGTCATGAAATAAAGTGGAATACAGAAGCTAGGGAATCTTTTTGGGAAATTAAGAAAGCAATTTCAGAAGCTCTTGTGTTGGTAAGTCCAGACTTTACCAAAGACTTTTCAGTATTCTCATATGCCTCGGAACATACCATAGCAGCAGTACTATTGCAGAAAAATGATGAAAATCTGGAACAACCCATAGCTTTTTTCAGTAAAATGTTACGGGACGGAGAATTGAAATATGACATCATGGAAAAGTAGGCATATGCTTTAGTCAAAGCATTAAAATATTTCAGGATATATGTTTTGCATTCACATATAATTGCACATGTTCCGACTGCTGCAGTGAAAGCAATTTTGACACAACCAGATCCAGAAGGCAGGAGGGCAAGATGGATTGCTACATTACTTGAGTATGATATAGAAATAAAGCCCACAAAGCTGGTTAAAGGACAAGGTTTGGAAAAAATGATGACAAATTCGAATTGTGAATCTTTGCAAATCAATTTTTTGTCTCACCAATCTAATCAGTTGGATATGGAGATAGATGTAATGGTTGATTTCGTAGCATCTCCATGGTATTCTGACATTGTGTATGTCCTCCGAAATTTTCAAGCGCCAGAAGGGTTAAGTAAATCAAGAGCGAGATCTGTAAAGTTAAAATATGCTAAGTTTTGCATCATAAATCGATATCTTTATTGGAAAGATCCTAGAGGAGTGTTGTTGAATTGTCTTTTGGAGGATGAAGCTCAGCAAATTACTAAAGAATTTCATCAGGGAGATTGTGGAGGGCATCATTCTTGGAAGGTGACTGGGAACAAAATCCTAAGAGCAGGTTATTACTGGCCTACACTATTTTCAGATGTCTATAAAGAAATTAGTAAATGTCATCAATGCCAAATTTTTTACGGTAAGAGAAAGGTATTACCTCTCCCTTTGAACCCAATCACAGTTGAAGCTCCATTCCAGCAGTGGGGATTGGATTTTATTGGTGAAATAAATCCCAATTCATCAGGTCAGCACAAGTGGATTTTGACAGCTACAAACTACTTTACTAAATGGATAGAAGCAATTCCTACCAGGAGAGCCATTGAAAATGTAATTATGGAGTTTCATGAAGACAACATCTTGGCTCGATTCGGGTGCCCAAAAAGGACAGTGATAGATAATGCAACCGCTTTCAAATCCAGGAAAATGATAAATTTTTGTCATAAGTATCACATAAGTCTCAATCATTCAACGGCCTATTATCCTCAAGGAAATGGGTTAGCTGAATCTTCAAATAAAAGCCTGGTAAGGATCATTAAGAAGCTGTTGGAGGATAATAAGAGGTCCTGGCACACCAAACTAAAATATGCTCTATGGGCTGACAGAATTAGTACTAAAAGGGCGATTGGCATGTCTCCTTTCCAAATGGTGTATGGGGTTGAAGTGGTTTTTTCGGCATCACTAGGGGTACCAGTCATGAGATATTTCCAAGATCAGCAAGAAGAACCAAATCACATACAACGAAGGATAATTCAGATCATCGAATTGGAGGAACGAAGAAATAAAGCTTATGAAAAAGTGCAGTCACATCAAGAGAAAATGAAAAATACTTTCGACAGAAGAGTCAAGGAAGAGCAGTTTCAGATTGATGACCTGGTTTTAAAGTGGGATGCTCCTAATGAAGACAAGCACAAAAAATTTGATCCTATGTGGGTAGGACCTTATGTTGTGGCTGGATACAGAGGGCAAAATGCATTTCTGCTGGAATATACAAATGGGGTTCTTTTGGAAAGCAACCCTGTAAATGGACGGTATTTGAAGCACTACCTATCCTGAGGGAGAAGGTAAAATTTGTATCATAGACTGTACATATTTATTTTCCTTCACAAGTCATTGTGAATGGTAAGCCGAGTGTTTTTGAAGCTCGCAGTGAAAGCTGTAAGATTCAGGAAGCTTACCATTCCTTTTCTAAAAATACATAAAAATGATATATCTACAAAAAGCAAAAGATGAGTTTCCTACAAGTTATTATGAAAAATTAAAAGAAGGCACCTGGTCTACGAGTCCTTTGATACCTCACAGGGAGGATATCATCCCCAGATGGAGCCAGTTGTTAACACAGTTATTTAGCTGGAGGATGAAAAAACCATGATGAAGGAGAAATAATAAGTTGTTTGTCGAACCTTGGTTAAAAGATATATTCTAAGAGCATGATGATAGGCAAAAAATCGATCGTGTTATCAAAGATCTCATGGTGCAGAATGAAAAGTCAAAAATAAATGGCCTAATACTATGTCCGCTATCTAAAAGTGTGAGGAAGATAAAGTATGTCTGGGCATTTAATAAGGTACACAGATCAATGGCTGTCGATCCTCTTTGAGCAGATGCACGGTCTATAATTAATCCGGCTTGTGAAGTCGCATGTTGATTAAGGAAATAGAGCCCAGCGGAATCGAGTACATACCTCTCAATCCAACGGTGGCAAGATGAAGGCATATCACATCGATGGTCGGGGGTAATTCCGGAGCCAAAACTTGCATGACAGATATATCCAAAGCGCCCAACGGAATTAGTTATGTGGCGATTGATCTGACGGCTGAAAATTAAAGGCGAAGTGGATCAATGTCGGTGGAAAATTCCGGAACATAAACTTGCGTGATGGTTAAAATAACGGAGCCCAGTGGAATTTGGTAGGTGTCACCCGATCTGACAGCTGACAAATAAGGGTCAATCACATCGACGACCGTGGTCGATTCCGAAGCATCAAGTTGCGCAAAGGTTAATAGCAAGAAGCTCAGCGGAATCGAGTATTCGTTTCTAGATCTAACAGTGGAGAGATAAGGTCGATTTCATCGACGGCTGGGGGTGACTCCGCTGGGGAGACTTGCACGTTGTTTACTACCAAGACACCCTGCGGAGCAAGGTACGTGGCACGTGATCCAAGGGTTGTAAATTAAAGAGGAAACAGATCAATAGCCTTGAATGAATCTAGAGAATGGAAGTGCGTGGTAGATAGAAATAGATGGTGGTCGTGGAGTATAAACCATTGGTCCACGTGGCTGAACTTGATAGACTCCGAAGACGAAAGTGGTTATGGAAAACCACTCGAAGCATATTCCAGAGTGAGTCCTATAAAAGCAAGGTTGACTTCTCTCGTGGTTATTTTATCCACTCGAGAAGGGTGAAAAGGACTGGCTGATTCGTCAGCTTCCATTTGTCGGTTTTGGACACGCTTCAAGCATGCGCCTCTACAGTCAATCAGGTAAGGCTTAAACCCTGTATTTCCCCCGTCCGAACTACCATTTTTAAGTAATGGAACAGGGGAAATAAATTCAAGTGTCTAGTCAGGTTGTAGACGAGAGAGAAGAGTTTTTAGTGGACAGAGATAGGAGCGTGTGCGACCCCTTCCTATCCATAGGAAGCGTGTCTGTCAGTAAGGAGAAATTGTGGTATTATAACTCACAAGGGAACGATGTATTAAATGTCTGTAAATCTTTCCTGTATTACTTCGCTCTTGAGCAAACCCTCCATTTCCCGGAATTTGCAAAGCGGTGTGCTGTAAACTACTCTCCCTCCCAGAGAATAATTGTGAGTCGGTCTGCGTCCAGAATACTTTGTAAAATTGATGCCACAGTCATAAGAGAAAATCTCAGTTTGCCTGAAAATTACCCTGTTAATCGTGAGTCGATAAATGAGTCGGTCCTTGCTGATTTTTACAAGAATTGTGAAACTGAGAATCGTTGTCATTTCCTGTCTAATATTTTAAAAGAAGGTCAATCCCTTGATGGTTTTTTTCTGCCCTACCCTGTGCACATTTTCAAAAATGAAGTCCAAATGGTCGTATCTCTGGTTTGTCAAGTATTGGATCTGGTTGATGATTGTCGTGTAGGCAATGTCATCCTTGGTTTTTTATTGAGAATAAGTTCCTTGAGCCCTGAATCCCAGCCAATTCCAGTGTTTAATTTTGATGAGTATCTCGCTGAAGCAATCCATCTTCAGTTAACTAAGTTTCCAAAAGTTCGGTTCTTTAGGTTTCAGACCTACTTGCTCAATATTCTGTTATGCTCCAATGTCACTGAGTTGAAGTTTTTAAGTACTCTATGCTCTTCTGATTTGCCCAAGCAAATCAACATGTTCGAATTTGTTAATTCGATCATGTCGAAAATGTACAAAATGTTGTTTGATGAGGATTTGCCCCATGTTCTGGATGAAATGAAATGTTTAATGAAGATCGGGTTGGAGACTGGTTTCTGTACAGGGATTACACTGTGTTAAGAATATATGGGTTTACAGGTCAGCCTTACAGGTTACCTGCCTTTTTAACTCCGAGGATTTTCGCACTTGAATTTATGAGGCAGAGGTTGATGTCTAAAGAAGAGCATTTTGGGGCTTTCAAAAAGTCTTCAAACATTAAATTTCCACTTAAAGTCAGCTCTTTCATTTTTAAAAGCAAAGGCGCCTTAGTATTCATAGAGAAATTGCTGGAGAATATGGATTTCTAAAGGGAATCAAAAGTGAATTATGATCCACATCATGTTATATCCCTAAGGAAACAAGCCAACAAGAATAAGCCATTTGAGCACCAGTCTGTTGAAAATCTGGCTGAAATAGCCAATCTGTTATAGCTCAAAGAAGATCCACATGCTGCACCAATTACAGTATCAGAAAATACTAACATTGTAATTAAAAGAAGTCTCTCTGAGATTGAGAATATGGAATTGGACGAAGATGGATCCCACAAAAAAGCAAAACTACTTGAAGGTGGTGAAATTGTAAATGATGAAATCTCTGATGGTTTAAAAAAGGTTGCCGTAATTCCGATGAAATCTGTGCAACTAAATCAGTTCTCCTTTAAAAATGTGGAAGGTGATATAGACAGTTCAGAGTCAAACCTGATCTTTAAGTCAAAGGAAGAACTCAAAGCAAGCTATATGGAGAAGAGAAAACAGTCTCTGGAAGAGACCAGAAATTTGCTCCCCCGGGTGAGAAGTTTGTACAGTTCAAAAACCTCTCTAGTTTCTGCCAGAGATGCTGAGAGAAATACATTTAAGATGGCTATGGTAAACGGCAAGAAGATGTCTAAAATGGAGATCCGATTGGACAAAATCAGTACTCCGGATAAGATACAACTTCACAAACAAACTAGTGATATCATTTACTTATGACTTATTACAAGCTATGGTAAGGATTAATAAGTTGCAAGTTTTGATAGACAAATTAGAAATTCAATTGAAGCATGAAAGAGTTGAGAATAAAGCCAATGTTATTCAGATCAAGAAGCTACAGACAGATATTGTCAGTTCTGACAATACCCAGGCAGTTAGAAGGATGTTAGAAGAAAAAGACAATGCACTCCAGGTCCTAAAGAAAAAGCTGAAGATCCCAGGTGCTGAACATGTCCAGTCTTCTGAGTTAT
>LPNX010915171.1:0-26566 GCA_001517045.1 Pseudotsuga menziesii | reverse complement strand
ACCATCTGAATTTTATTGATGATCAGTGCATTCTGATCAATTTGGCCCACCAAAGGTTAAAGCTAGTGAATGAACACATGGCAAAAAGACCTCTCTCCATAGCTCAAAATGCACTGAACTTTTTAAACTCATTGACATATCAAAAACTACATGATCTAGGGATAAAGATAGAATATCTATAGTGCTGTGGGCTAAAAAATTTATCCAAAAACATGATTTAATGAAGACAGTCCAAGACCGAGCTGATGAAATGGCTGCACTGGTTGACAACTTCAAGCAAGTTTTCAAGGAGCTGCTCGAAGACGGACTGCCTTCCTTTTGGGATTCAGAGGGGCGACTGTTTCCTCAAGAACATTATCACAACCTGCTTGTTCAAAGCCACATGGACCACTCCAAATTTAACGATTTAGAGAAAAGCTTAACAGGGAAAACTATTGTGGATATGTTAACAGAGGATTTCCAGATTTTCCAACATTTCCTGCTTATTAGAAAGGGGTTGCCCAAAGTATCATACGAGGCCTACATGGAGCTCGAAGTATCAATTCTAGAAATGATGGAGTGTGATACCCCAAGCGCAGAACAGTGGAAAGCCGTGGAGCGGTTTGGAAAGACAAAGTACATCCTTCATTCCTAAAGAAAAGTGACATACAACAAGGAGCTGACTGGGCGAACACATGGAGCTGACTGGGCGAAAGGAGTTTTACCAAGTTGATTTTAGCTTTATGATCTGTTAGGATTGGAGCAGTAATTTATTCCTAGAAGTTAGGGATATAGTTACAAAACTCTAAATTAAGCCGATCATTCAGTTATCGATCTTCTTGGAAGATCTATTATTTTTTGTATATATTGGTATCTTTTTTATGAGATGGGGGTTGGAACCCATCGTGTTGTGGAATAATTTTGGAGAACATATCTATTTTTGAAATAACAAAGCAAATGCATGAGTTTTGCCAGAGATTCCTGTGTCATTGATATTATAGTCTGTGCTTCTTTCTTTGTGTAATCGTATTTTCCCAGTGTAACACTTCATTTTGTTTCTTCCTCGTATCTGAAATACAACGTTAGATGATTGGAATTCATATGTTTATGCTCTAGTCATCATTTCAGATATTTTATACATTTGCTACTAAAGTTGATATAGAATTCATCCTTGTTGGTGCTCTGTATTAATGGGTTGTTTCCTCATCTCTTCCGTTTCACCTGGATTAATTTGAATGACTGTGATGATGTGATTATCTTGCCTTTGATGGATCTCATGTACATGTCTTTGTGATACCTTTATATTATATATGACTCCATGCCCAATGGTTATGTGATTGTTTCATCCATACATACAAATCTTTAAATGTTATTTTATATCTGGTCCTGTTAAATCTTTATTGAGAGATCCCTCTCTGGAAGAAAATACCAGTTTCTTTCTAAAGTGGTTTTGTTGTTACCTTGGACTTTACCTTTTACAACCTGGGTACATTCTGAGTGCTAACAATAATGATGTATTTATGACCGTTGATCGAGACAAGGTTGATTGTCATGAAGTCTATTTCCCATTTGCAGAAAGGCCCGATTGTGACTACGGGGTGTAACTGTGCAGGGGGGGTTCTTGCTTTTGGGGCAAAGTGCTGATAGTTGCGACAATGCTTGACTGCCTCTGTGCAATCAGCGAAGATATAAGGCCGAAAATAGCCGGCAAGTAGAATCTTCTGGGTGGTTTCCAGGCCTGAAAGGTGGCCACCACAGGATCCACTATGACATTCGTTGAGGATGGTCTTGGCCTCGTCACAGGTGAGGCAAGGACGTAGGATGGTATCAATGCCTCGATGATACAGGACATCTCCAATTAGCAAGTGGCGAATGGCTTGATGCTGGATGCGTCCCCTATCCTCATGATTTAAGTGCGCTGCAAACTTCTGTGTTCGTAAAGAAAGAAGGATGTCCCCATACCATGGGTCTTCCGTGGATATGACGAATAGGAAATCATCAGGGAGATCATCCTTGGGGGGTGATGATGTGGTTAATGGGGGCAGATCAGTCATGAGCGCAGCCAGCGCGAGTGCCTTTGTGCTTTTTGGGGAAATGAACTCTAAGTCGAGTTCTTGGAGGACGACTACCCACTTAGCTACTCGACCTTGTAGAAGGTGGCGGCTTAAGAGGTACCGCATTGGGTTTGAATCAGCCACCACATGAGTATGGTTTACGATGATGTAGTGGCACAACTTCTGAGCCGAGAAGACGACGGCGAGGGCCGATTTCTCCTCGGGTGAATATCGTACTAGGGGTCCTATTAGCTTCTGACTGATGTAGTAAATCACATGCTCATGGAAAGCATTGTCTTCTTGGACCAAGACTCCAGCAATGGCATTGTCTGAGGCTGACACATAGAGAATGAAGTCTCAAGTGAAGTCTGGTGCTGAGAGTAATGGTGCAGAAGCCAAGGCTTGCTTGAGTGCATCAAACGATTCATGTGCTTGCTGATCCCAAACAAAGGGGATTTTTGTGCGGAGCAGGCGAATGAATCCATAAGCTTTTGTTGCATACTCTGGTACAAAGCGGCGAAGGAATTTGGCCTTGCCTTAGAGGCTCTGTAGTTGGTGCCGAGTTTTTGGGGAAGGAAGATCAAGGATAGCCTGAACTTTGAGGGGATCTACCATTATCCCTTTGTGGGATACAATGAATCTGAGTAGATGGCCTGTCAGGACACAGAAAATGCACTTGATGGGATTCAGGCGAATTTTGTACTTGTGGCAATGTAAAAAGACTTGCTGCAAGTCATCTATATGTTGGGCTTGTTTTGGTGATCGAGCGGTAAGGTCGTCCAGGTAGACCAAGATGATGTGAATTAGGTCATGGAAACAATATGTCATGGCATGCTAGAAGGTGGCTCTAGCATTTTTCAGGCCAAAGGGCATGACTTGATATGCGAATGTGCCCCATGGGGTTGTGAACGCAGTCTTGTAATGATCTTCTTTCCGGATCTGAATTTGGTTATATCCAGAAAATATGTCCATGAAGGAAAAGGTCTCATGTCCAGTGCATGCATCGATAATCTGATCGATGAAGGGTGTTGGGAAGTTGTCTTTGGGACATGCCCCATTGAGATCACGGAAGTCTGTGCAAACATGGATGGTACCCTATTTTTTATTCACGGCAACAGGATTAGAAACCCAAGTGGTGTAGGCAATGGGGTAAATGAAGCCGACTGTGCGCAGCTTCTCTATCTCAATTTTGATCGCAGCCACTTTGGAAGGATGTATGGACTGTTGCTTTTGACGTACGAGGGCCACATCGAGCCATGTGTCGATGTGGTGTTCCACGATGGATGGATCCATGCCGGGCATTTCAATGTAAGACCAGGCAAAGATGTCATGGAATTCTTGGAAGAGAGCTTTGTAGGAAACGACTTCTTTCGGGGAGCAGGATGCCCCCAGCATGATTTCTTCAACAACCTCAGGATTGGTTGAGATGTTGATTTTGATGGTTGGTGAGATGTTGGCCATGTTCCCTTCTTCGAAGGCATATGGTGCCGAGATGGGGTTCTTGAACCAATCCACTTTCTCATGAATGAAATCTTTGGTTTCTGTGGAAAACTGGTCAGACTGTGACATAAGTTCTTCGGGGAGGAAGAACAAGTGATGGTGCATGTTGTCCCATGGGTATTCCGGGGCGATCAAGGTTTCAAGTATCTCCTCATCATTGCGGAAGCAATAAAGAGACAGGTCTGATGGACCGTCATTGGTGGTGGAGACAATAGGGTCGGTTGAACTGGACATCATGTAAATGGACATGGTGTCTGAAGAAGGAGGCGGGGGGTGAACTTCTTCGATCAGGGTGATCTCAGATTCAAGGGAATGTTGACGGAGGTCAGCTAAAGCCATTCGAAACTCAGGCAAGTCTTGACAGTGGTGAGAATAGTGTCCATACAGTCCGTAAAGGGTGCAAGCATGGTTTGCTCTCAATGATTTGTTTCTCACTGTTGGCACACTTGGAAGTTCAACCCCAAGGAGGTTTTCAGTTGTATCCATGGCATCCAGATGCACGCGCATCATTGGAATCTCAGGGAAATTCTGAGTCAGATGGCCCTGTGTTCTTTGTAGACGGTGCAAGGCGGGATTTGTCGAGGCTCTGCGGTGGCTTTTGCATTCTTGCCCCTAGCCCTTTTTGGGTGGGGCAGTGCGGGTGTGGGTGCGGTGGTTGGTTTCTGCAGGCCGGGTGGAGGATGAGATTCGACCGTAATGGGTTGCATGGGGGTTAAGACTACCTAGGGAATTGGTGATTGAGCTGGTGGATCAAGATACCACACGGAAATTCCCAATGTAAAGTTGGGTAGGTTTAGGGTGGCCATTACTGGCTTGCTCATGACACCAGGCGAGGAAAAGAGGAAGGGAATTGTATGGAAAGGAGAGGAGCCCAGATAACTCCCTAATGGTTGTATGTGGGCATGAGGTTGTGGTTGTGGCTGCGCATAATGTTGCGGCTGCAGATGATGTCGCGGCTGTTGTTGATGTTGCGGATGCGGACGATGTTGTGGTTGCAGTTGGGGCTGCACCTGCGATTGTTGTTTGGGTGCGGTGGTGCTAGATGAGAGCATGCACAAGTCTGCAGTCTCGTTTGGTGTTGGTGGTGGTGACACTAAGGGGAAAGGAGTCATCATGGTGGTATCGACAAACAACCTAGGGCCCACATTCAACAATGGGGAGGCTGGTATGTTGTCAACCATGGTGTTGACTGCAGGGATAACATTCGTGTGTGTGGTCATCCCTTGCAGATCAATGGTGTTGATTGTAGGGATAACGTTGGCAGGTGTCGTTAGCCCTTGCGGATCGTGATAAGTCAGTTGGTCAACCGTCATGATTTTCCCTTCATGGGGGAACATCATGAGACGGAAGATAGTTGATGCTACGGCTCTCATGGCATACATATAACTTCTTCCAAGGAGAAGGTTATAGTCCAATTGAGCATTGATGACTTCTATGTCAATTAGAACTGTCTTCCCAGCTAATGTGATGGGGACGTGGGGGAGGATTCCTTGGGCTTTAGTGGGATGGCCATCATAAGCCCGTAGAGTTGTGGAGGATGGTTGCAGAATTGGGGATCCAAGTTTATGCCAAACTAGGGTAGACATAACGCACGTGGATGCCCCTTCATCCACTATGCACCAGTGCACAACCAAATTTCGGATAGACACCGATATTTGAAAGGCAATGGTTGATGGCATTCGCAGTTCTCCATTCTTCGTGTCGAATGTGATCAACTTGGAGTCAGAGAGGTCTACAGCCCCAAGGGCGGCTGGTAAGGCTCTCCACTACGTTGGGCATGTTTTGAGTACCTCAAGAGCGGACATGGCGGTAGGTGTTTGGGCCAAATCATCCACGATGCTGTAGCTGACAGCAGCTTTAGTCGTGGCGTTATTGGCAACCCGACATATGGGGGGGCACGGGAAAGGGGGTAACTGAAGAGGTGAATTGAATGTTTTAGATGTAGATGTTGCTGATGTGTCCATGGGTTCGGTGTTGGTTCCGTACTGATTTCATCTAGTTTGTAGATTGACCTCTTCAATTGTCATAGCTAGTAGGTGGTGGACACCTATTTCTACCATGGGAGGTGCCCCCGGAGCGTTGGGATTGGGTTGGGGAGGGGGTGCATTTGCCACCAATCCTTGGATTGGTAATGGGTTTTGAAGCACCATAGGAGGTGGTCCTTGTGGTGTCGGGTTGGGTTGGGCTTGGTCCGTTGTGTTGGTGGCATGTTGAACCTCGTTCCTAATGGCCTACTTAGCGCAACCCATGAAGGGACACTCGAATGTGTAGTTCCAGTAGACCTCACAGAGTGTGCATGGTTGGTTTGTATGCAATGGGGCGTTGCATCTCGGTGCATTTGGTCATGGAGGATTTTGGGCTGGTCAGTTTGCCATGACATTGTTGGGAGGGTTTGGTTGTTGACCGCCTCCCTACGGTTGATTGTTGCCTTTGTTTCGGGGTTGGTTATTCCTAGCTTGCCCTTGTTGATTATTGGGGGCTGGCTAGTTGGGATGGTTTTGTTGTGCAAACACTTGTCCTAATGGAGCCGGTGGATCAGGGGTGGGGGCTTGAACCACTTGCACTGGTGATGCATAGTAGATTTGGGTGGGTGACGGTGCCACAAATGTGGGCATTTGTCCCGTGTATTGCTGTGTTGCCCAAGGCAAGGCCTGAGCCTGCTGCGGTAGTGCAAGTTGTGCGTAAGAAGTTGTGGCTCCGAACTAGGACATCATTCTTGCATAGTCCGAAGTTTGGTTTTGGTAGGCAACACTCGCAGTGTTGCTTGGTTGTGGAGGTACTACAGGTGGTGTTGGACGGTGCTGTGGTTGGTGGGAGATCAAGCCTATGATGCCATCTGCAGCATGGGATGACCCTGGTGCATCTCGGTAGGACATACCCGCACGGGGAGCATCTGGAATGACAGTGTAAAGGTACCTAGACTATGCATAAATCATATCAAACTGCTGGGCTTTCAAAATGGCCTCCTCTTTAGATTGGGGACATTCGGACGCGACGTCCTTTACTATAGGTGGGAGCAAGGTTTTGAGGAACTAATCTAGGAAGATCCTGTCATCAAGTTGGATCTTACACAAACTACAGCATCCCCGCCACTCATGGATGTGGTTAGTTATGTGGGTCACAGTGTTGTGGCAGCAAGATAACAAGATCTCCACCCCTTCATCATATCTGACGGGGAGTTGGAAATATTGCAAGAACATGAAAGCCAGGGAGTTGAAATCTGGGTACTTGGCTTTTGGTAGCTCAATGTACCACTTGGCTGCAGCACCTATGAGGGTGTGTTGGAATAGTCTTAGCCTGATCGAATCATCTACGATGTTGTTTGATGAGAACCATAGATGAACCGTCATGACGTGGTTTTGGGAGCACTCCCCTGCCTTCCCTTCAAACTTGGGAATATCTGAGGACAGTTTGGTTGGCATGGGAGGCCAAAAAGTTTGATGGCAAATAGGGTCATTTGTTAACCAGGCCAAATCAAGCAAGTTGAGACGTGCCATGAAAGGGAGGTTTGACCCTAAGTTGATGTGAGATGGGACAGCCATGGTGGTGGGGTTTGTAGGTGCATAATGCACCCGCATTGCTGGGGGTAATTGTGGCACCATTGTGGATGGGTCAGTGCCCCCAAGTGTGGTGGGAGGGATAGTGTGGGTGGAATGGCCACTGCCCCCATGTATGACAGGAGGGGCAGTGTAGGTGGAAGGGCCACTGCCCCATGTGTTACAAGTGGGACAACTTGACTAGTCAATATGGGTGGTGGCAGCTGACTTATCATGGTTTGCATAACCATGCTGGGGCCACCTGCAGGGTTGTTGGTGATAGTTTGTGGTGTGAACATGGGTCCACTAGCAATTGTTATGCCGAAAAATGGATCCAGATTTGCACCAGCCATGGGGCTTGATGGTGCAGTGTGCAGGTCTAGTTTAGACTGATATGGGTATGAATCTAAATCAGAGGCTGTGTGGCTTTCTGATGGTGTGGGAGGTCGTTGAGAATGGTCTCGATGATGTCAGTTTAATGACTCAAATTGTGGTGGTTCGCCTCTTAGGCGTGAGGGATCAATTGTGTTAAATTTGAATGTCAAACTCGTGGTAATGATTATTGGACCCCGGTTTCAATGGCTTCCTATTGGTTGTAGGTGGTCACTCGGCCACCAAGACTGCCAAAAGACAGTGCTTGGATTTTTCCTCATGGGCATGCTACTCAATCGGTGGGGGTCGTTGCCTGTTTCGTTTGGCAATTCCTCTCAGCGGCCAACTACTTTGGGGTTCCCGTGGTACTCCTCACAATGAATTTTTGGGCTGAGCCCAAGTACTTCCTACGATTAAGGAAGTCAGGGACTTATGTCCTCAAAGACTGCAGATTTTTAACTTAGTGTAAATTTGTAAATTTTACTGGCTCTCTCAACGTCATGAATTGAGTTGGGTTGATTTATATGGTATGGTGTGTATGTCTTTTTGTTTTTCTGTTATATCTGGTGGCTGCAAATAGTTTATGAATATTCCACAGAGTTCGTATCATTGTGGATGAAAGCAATAAATAGTAGTCAGAAATTTTTTAGACATGTACCATTTCTAATCCTGAATTGTGATAGCCTGACTAGGTGACTACCTTACACCTATATTCTTCTTCAACCAGGAGAAGGTGTTGGGCTCTCAACACAATGGGACTAAGCCCATCTGTAGATCCACAGGTCACCTTCTGGATGCAAGGTTGGTCAACAGGGAGGACGCTGAGCGCCATGAGAAGCCCTCTTTCTCTACCCCCTCTACATTCCAAGTCACCTGTTTTTAGTGGTTTTGAACAATATTAGGTGAAGTGCCTATTACTATACGAGTTGTGCCCTTCGTCTTATCCCTGAATACCCTGAAGGGTGATGACTAGGTAGAGGAGGAAGGGTTAACCAAGACTGTTGATTTTAAGTGAATTTTAGTCAAACTATGTTCATTAACCCATTCAGTATTTAATTTACACTTTGTTCTGTAAATGAAATTGACATAAACATAAATAGAAACAAAAATAAAACAGTTCAGATGGATAGAGGCGGCTGAGCCGCACTGACAATCCTTAATTATTAAAAAACCCAATTCTGAGTGACAGATTGCACTTTTCGGGTCAAATGTGGCGAGGGAGTCACCAAATTTTTCCAAAAATAGGTGAGGGGGTCGCTTAGATTTTGCAGACAGAAGTGGGCTATCTTCTGGGAGGGGGTCGCACCTTTCGGCGCTAAATAGGCGACCTGGTTGCACCTATGAGACCCAAATGAGCGACTTGGTCCCCTTCCTGGGCCCGATAAGAGCGACCTGCTACGGAAATTGAAATTTTTTTTTGACCTCGATTCAGATCTGGCCGACAGTAACCTGTACTATGGCCAAATGGACTCGGATTTGCCTTGTGGAGGCTCGACAGTAACTAAAAATGTAAATAAACGAGAATCTAAGCTAGATTTAATCAGAAAACCAAACTAGGGAAAAAAAGCTAAACTACAAAAATGAAACCCAGGGATCCTATGGGATCAACCTGGTATGGTCGCCAGTTCTGTAGCAGGGATTTCTCCCTTGCTATAGGGCAGGAATGGCTACCTTCCATCTATAGGATGGAAGGATAGGTTCCTGGTGATGAATGCAGAAAATAAACAAAAAGGAAATAGAGAACAACAAAGAAAGAAGAGATGGGAACCCCTCTGCAAACACGGTTAGGGTTCAGCTCCCATACCCTACATACAACTGTTAGAACCAAAATGGAAGGATAGGTTCCTGGTGATGAATGCAGAAAATAAACAGAAAGGAAATAGAGAACAACAAAGAAACAAGAGATGGGAACCCCTCTGCAAACACGGTTAGGGTTCAGCTCCCATACCCTACATACAACTGTTAGAACCAAAATACCTGCAAAAACATGTTAAACAATAAACCTGCAAACAAATACTGTTAGAAAAACTACAAACTACTAAAGCAAATACAGAAAACAACACAGGTATACCTTCTGGTTGGAATGGGCCACCATGCCCTAGCTGGGAGAGCACCTCTCTTGGATGAGGGAGCTATGGCTCAATGGAAGGATGGAGGAGCGGCAGAGTGAATGGCTTGAGAGGCAAGATGGTCTCAAGGCACTCACTCCGACAGCATAACAATAGGGAAGGGAGGAATGATTTGAGAGTGACCCCCACCCCTCTATTTATAGCTTTTTTGGGGCTTTTTAGGGTTTTAAGCCCCTGGTTGGGGCTTTAGCCCCTTTTTGGGGCTTTTATCCCCTTCTGCCCTATCTTTAGCTCCTTTGAGGGGTTTTAACCCCTTTTTGGAGGCTTTAGTCCCTAGGAGAGCTATTTAGGCTCTTTTTAGGGGTTTTTAAGCCCTTTTGCTTATTCTTAAGCCTTTTTGAGGGTGTGGAGGTCTAACCGGGTGAAATGAGGGTCGTGCATGGGTGTCCTTGGGTGGTGTAGGCCATGTAGAGCTGAGTGAGGGATTTTTTGGGTTAACAATACTTACTGGTGGAGCTTCGTCAACTTTTCAAAGCACAAATCCTTTTTCTTTTGGATTGAAATTTCCAGGTTTTCATTAAATACCTACTAATATTCCTCATACAACAATGTTTACCACTACTTCAAGTAGTGTCCCATCAATTCCTTTTCCTAATTTCTCACCCTTCATTGGACAAATGTTCATGTCCAAACCACCCAATATAACTGGAGATTTTGTTACCTCTAGCCTACCATAGATAAGCTTACCTTCCCAATCACTTGGAGGAATGTGTACTACTAATCTCTTTGCATAAAATATACCGTAAGGTATCACATTTGGACTAGGGGGGACTAGTATTGGATTTCATGGGTGGAAGAATGTTCCATAAGGAAACAATCCCTTTTTATGGAGTAGCGGGCACTACAAATTTGGTTAACCTTGCATTAGTAATATCTTATAGAGTAGCCAACCTTTAGAAGGAATGGGAGGTTATTTTGGAGCAGATTTTCCGTTGTTTGTAAAACCCCAACCCAGTCAAAACATTGGACCAAACAATCAAATTTTCATGAATCCTAGAGCTCCTTATATTCCAGGACAATCTTTTGTAAACATGAACCAATGGGTAGCCAATGCGCCCATATCTTGCAATTCCATGGTTCAAACAAAGTTGTCATTTTTCGCAACTTTGAATTTTCCATATCTTATGAAGTGAACCACTAATCTAGTTTTTATATGACCCTAGATGACCACCCCACCCTACTAAACTCACTTCAAACATTCCTACGTTTGAAGGGAAACCTAAGAAATATCCAACGAACCATGTGATGAATTTTCATCTATGGTACTCTTCTAACTCTATGATGGATGAATTCGTTAGATTTATATGGCTCTTTCAGAGGACTTTAACTAGGATGGAAACTAAGTGGTATATAGAATTTCCACGTGCATAATTCCAAAGTTTAATCTCAGCTATAGTTACATTTTTAATTACTTTTAGTTTCCAATCCACTATGAGACTGGTACAGAGTTATTGACTCCGTATAGGCAAGATAAATCTACCCATATCTCTGACCACATCCATGAGTGGTGGAGGTGATGAAGCTTAATTAAAGCTTAGATCCTTGAAAAATTCTTAACTAATTGGTTCATCAAGTCCATACAGCCTTTTATTGCGAAGGATGTGTCTCTTTAAGAGTTTCAAACTAAAGAGAAAGATATCATTAAATCCTAGAAAATGGATTTGGCTTACTCCCAATCTAGAATGATGTATGAAATTTTTCCCACTGTTCCTAGAGTAGAAGTTGATCCAACCTAACTCACCCCTTTACTCCATGTTATGCCATCATTGCTTCAGTTGAAATTATTGGGTGCCAAAAATTAGCCTTTTTGCTTACCTTTCCCATGGTCCCTTTTCCCTGTTTACCTTTATTATTACAGCTGGAGTTGTATCCTCCCTAAGGAAAAGCATGATTTTGAGTAGGTATAATTCAACTCTAATTTGTCATATTAATGCTTAAGTTTATCTGTGTTTATGGATTTTGTTTCCTGAATAAGCTAATATGTGATGAATTAATGAAGATAGTTAAAGACTACAGGGAATCTGAGTATATCATCTTGTCGATGCACACAAATGAACAAATACAATTCAAAGATCATAAACTATTTGGGTGTATCATCATGTTGATACACAAAGATTCGGGTGTATTAGCCTACCAAGACATGAAGATTCAGCTGTCTTAGCCTGCCAATACACATGGAAGAGAGCATCATGAGGCAAGCATTTCCACTTCTTTAGGGAATCATCTCATACTATTGTAGGATAGTTCAACTTATGCATCCACATGGTTCATTGACACTCATGAAATATTGGATCAACTCGATCTATCGAGACCAGAAATAATCATGAAATAATCCTTGTTTCAATTGTAATAATATGATGAAACCGTTTTCTATTTTGGATATCGACTCCACAGCCTAAGGATATTTGATCATCATGGATGTCCGAATTTGAAGGATCTCAACTATTCATCTTCAATATTTAAAAGGGATTTGGGTCGTCCGCGAATCTTTAGTTTTAGGAAGGAATGAAATTGTAACAGGAGTGGAGAAACTTTGTACTTGATTTATCTTATCAATGAAATTGGAAGAATTTTCCTGAAATTCTGCATACTGGTTCTTTTTAGTTTGTGAAGGAATCTATGTTAGAAGGCAAGGCCCCCCCTTCTCTCGGAGTTGCCCAATTATGTAGTTATCTAATTTATGTAATTTACTTTGTTGTGGAATTGGGATTTGATTTTGAGTTGTTGAAACAGTGTGCTTATTGAGTTGTTTATTTACAATTCCTTTCTATTTGTTGAAACAACTGATTAAATAGGAGTATGGATTGTTGAACAGTTGACTATATAGTGTGATTTCCCTTTCTTAAGTGTTTCATTGAATCGTAGAAGGATTGTTGTTACACTTATGCTCTACCACTGAGTTTGATTAATATCTACTTTCCCCTATTGTTGAAACTGGTAACGATGTGTGGTTTCATTTGAGTGAGAGGAATGTTTTAGAATGCTTCAATTGTAGAACAACTTTCTTCACAATGGTAGACTAGGATTTAACTTCTTGCAAAAGTAAATTAGCTAGTTATTTTCAGAATCGATGTGATATGAAGGCTTGTGAATTATTTTTATTCCTAAATATTGAATTAGCATTCAAAGATTGGATTAATTAGTGGAAGAATACAATAATTAGGTTGCAAGGTTTTCTTCTAAATTACTAGGGTGATTTATAGTTATGAGAATCAGCTATTGTGTGTTCATACATAAATTTTGCGTATTTTCCTTTGAAATAACTAGACTTCCCTAGGTTGACAATTTATATTGAGGACTTTGATTGTGAATTAATTAGCCATTAAAGTGACCAACATTTTGGTACTATTGTCAGGGAAGGCAATTGGTGAACATAAAGTGTGGTTGACTGTGTTTGTTTTCTTTAGAGATCTTTTTATGTGGTTGTAGGGCGATAAGACGCAGTGAAGAGTTGTGCATCGTTCAATAGTCTGAACAAATCCTCACCACAAAGCAAGGTATGTTATGTAAATTTTAATGAATAGCAAAGGAAAAGAACGTGGACCCCCTAAGGCTACTAACCTTGCAAGTGGAAGCAGTCGTGGTGGTAAACCAGGTCTAGGAAGAGCAAAATTCATTAATGAGTTTATTGCTAGGGTTGATTCCTCTACTAGAGATTTATTTCAGCGATCATCTTCAAGAAGGGGAAGCTCTATCCTCCTCAGACTTGAACCATCAGTATCAACAATGGAAAAACCAACCGGATCCTCAACTTTGCCTGTTACTTCAGATAAACGAACTCCTGAGGACAGAGGAAGTTTTGTGGGTGCATGCAAACTAGAGGATATTTATTGAATTAACGGATAGAAAGTGACTAAAGAAGAGTGGTTGAAGTTTCAACAGGAATTGGAAGAACAAAGAAGGAGGGAAGATCAAGATAACAAGGAAAATATTAACAACGAACGTTGCCCTGATGATCATGAGGAGGAAATGGGGGACAATGATAACAATAAAAATGAATAAACAGTTGCTACACTTGAATTCCCCATTTGACAAACGTCTAGGGAGGCTCCCATGAAAAATATATCACCTTTGGTATTACCAAACTTCTATGGTAATTCCACTGAAGATCCAGATGAATTCCTCTTTGAGTTTGATATTTTCTATCGTAGCTATGATTGTACCGCTAGTGAGCAAAAGTTAAAATTACTTCCTGCTACTTTGAAAGAAAATGCCTTATGTTGGTTTATGAGTTTGGGTGGTGAAACTATTACAACATGGGATCAAATGAAATGAGTACTCCTTGTGAAGTATCGGGATTATTACAGAACTAAAGCTAGGAGACAAGAATTGTTTAAAATGGTTCAAAAAGAGGATGAAAGCTTGGAGGATTTTGTAGAAAGACTTCTACATAATTTACGGAGATTTGGTCATGCTGATATTGGGAGAGATGTTCTTAAAACCATTCTATTACGATGGATCAGAGAGGATTGTCTTGATATGATTAATCTGTTGGGAAAGGGAGACATCTCAAATGAATCTTTTGATCATATTGTGGATATGTGTCGAAGATACTCTAGATGATCTTCTAGAACCAATATAAGAGACCGAGATTTCTTCACAAGGGCACAAAAGTCAGCCATTAGTGGGGCTACACGAGCAGAAATAGGTAATCTCCTTGAAAATTTTAAGATTGATATGATGAGTTCTATTTCCTCACAATTGGATGTTTTGAAGGCAAAGCAGAAGGCTGAGGTAGAATTGGCATTGGACATATTTTGTGCTAAACGCAGAGATAAACACCCATTAAGGGAATGTCCACTTAATAAAGTAGAGGTATGTGTTCTATGTGATTTTGATCGCAACAATAAGATTTTTCCTTCACTTCCAGAAGTTACACTACAACAAAACCCTGTGATTAACATCCCTTTTTGCTTCCTTTTTGTGTATATACCATCTTTTAATGTATTTTTCTTCATTTTCTTGGACAAGTTGACACAATTCCATGGGTTGGCGCTATTTTAGGCATTTTTTGCATCCTTTTGCTAAATCTGGTGCTAACCTAGCAAAAAATGCATCAATTTTAGCTCCAACTTTAGTGCCATGTGTTGCACCTAATTTTGTATCGGGTTTTGCGCCTAGTTTTTACCTAATTTTGTGCCTAGATTGTGCATCTACTCTTTTTGCACCCCCTTTTGTGTCCATCTTTGCGTCCACTTTTTCACCCATGTTTGCATCCACTTTTTCATCATTTTTTACACCATCTTTTGCATCCACTTATGCTTATTTTTTTGCATCCCTTGTTGTGTTGAGTTTTGCATCAGGTTTTACATTCTATTTTGTGTCTAGTTCTGCATCTACTTTTGTTGCACCCACTTTTGCATCCACTTTTACATCTTTTTTTCTATCCACTGTTGCACCCACGTTTGTGTCCTTTTTTGCATCTCATTTTGCATCCATGTTTGTGTCATTTTTTCCCTCTATTTTTGCATCCACCTTATTTGCACCCCAATTTGCACCCATTTTTGTGCCTATTATTGCACCCATTTTTTCTTCCATTTTTGCATCCACGTTTTCATTCTTTTTGTATCCAGGTTTGCACCAACTATTGAATCCCTTTATGCATCCACTTTTGCATTGGGTTTTACGTTGGGTCTTATGTCTAGTTTTTTATCTAGTTTTGTATCTACTTTTGTTGGATCCAATTTTTTGTCCACTTTTGCACCCATGGTTGCATCCACTTTTGTGGATCTTTTTGCATCATGTTTTCCATACACAATTGCATCCTTTCTTGCATCCACTTTTGCACCCACTTTTGTTGTGCCCCATTATGCACCCACTTTTGCACCTACTTTTGCACCCAATTATGCTTCTACTTTTGCATACATGTTTGCATCCATGTTTTTATCCACTTTTGTGTCCAGTTTTGCATCCAGTTTTTTGCCCATATGTTGAAGATGACAATAAAGATAATGATGATGATATTGACAATGACTATGATGATGATGATAATGTTGTTGATGATGATGAAAAACATTGACAACGATGATGATTATGACAATGATGATGATGACAATGATGACATCTATGATGATGATGATGATGATGATGGAAATGGAATGAATGATGATGATGACAATGATGACAATGATAACGACGATGATGACAATGAGGATGATGATTATGATCATATTCAAAAATAGAGTTGTTATTTCTCATGCATATATCATGTGTGTCTCCACGACCCTTTTCGACTAATTGCATATTTTTGGGTTGATGATATTTCTTATGGAAAAGGTAATCATGAATAGTTGATGACAATGTCGATAATCATGATGATGAATACGATGACGATGGTGATGATGATGAAATCAATGATGATTATGATGCTAATGACAATGATGATGAAGACAACAATGATGGTTATGATGGAAATGACAATGATGATGATGATGACAATGACAACGACCTTAGTGAATCCTTCCAATTATTAAAATGCCAACATTGTAATCATCGTGTTCATTATCTTTTCCATTGTCATATAGGCCGTCATCATCATCATCATTGTCATCATCTGGGTCAACATCATCAACAATGACATCAATGATGAAAATGACGATGACAATGTCATTAATCATGATGACGATGATGATGATGGTGACACTAACGACGATGATGATGATGAATGATGTGATTATGTGAAGATGACGACAACAATGACTATTATGATGATGATGGAAATGATCATTTTGTTGATCATTATGATGATGATGATGATCATCATAATCATTATGATCTTGATGATGTTGATCATCATCGTCATCATCGTCATCATTGGTCATTGTCATCATCATCAATGATGATTATGACAATGCCAATGGCATGGATGGGGATGATGATGATGATGATGATGATGACAATGAGGATAATGACGATGGTGATGATGATGGCAAATTGAATGAGGATGATGATGAAGTGATTAAATGGGATATGATGATGACAATGATGATGAGGATGATGATGAAGATGATAATGATTATGACAATGGCAATGGAAATGGAAATGGCAATGATGACAACAATAAAAATGACAATGATGACAATGAAGGTGAAGGTGATCTCAATGATGATGACGATGTTGATGAAAATGAAGAGAATGACGATGATGTGATTATATGGCGATGGCGATGACAGTGATGATAAGGAGGAGGATGATGATGTTGATGATGACGACGAGGATAATATTGATGATGCCAATGAAAATGATAATTAGAATGACATGAATGGTGATGTTGATGGTGATGATGACAATGACAATGATGATGACGATGATGATGATAACAGTGATGATGATGTGCTTATATGATAATGATGGTGATGACAATGACAATGATGATGATTATGATGATGATGACAATGACAATGACAAAGTCAAAGATGATGGTGATGACAATGATGATGACACTAACAATGAGGGCATGATGTGGGAAAAATCCAATGACTTCGGCCATGTTATCTACTTATAGGACTCATAGACCATGTTTGAGGCATGAGGATACCAAACATGGAATGTATAGAGAATATTTGGCATGTGAGGAAGATGTGGTGTCCATTTAGAGGTTTGTCACACTAGTGTTGGTTCTTATGCCCCAATCAATGTTCTAGAGTAAAATTTAGATCCTTACACTATAATTTTTTCTTTAGCGCTCATGGGTCATGCACAAGATCCCATGCTATCATACATGTCATATATAGGGAAAATATTATGTACAAGTAGGATATCGTTACCATTTAAAGCATGCATAACTTATAGCCATGATCAAGAATTTGGATTTTTTTTTTAACTCTACCAACTACATTCTTGGCAATAAAATTAGATTTGGTTGGTAAGGTTGGAAAATATGATTAGATTGAATTAGACATAAAGGGGATAAGAGAATCGTATCATTGAAGTGTAGATATTTATAATCGGTTATGGTAAATGTAAATATGGTGGGTTGTAAAAGGCCATTGATAAACTATAAAAGAATTGAATGTAGAGATAATGATGATGATGAAGATGGATATGATAATGAAAATGAAGATGGCAATGCTAATGATAATGGTGATGATGATGACAGTGTTGATGATGTGATTATATGATAAAAACAACGACACCAATGATAGCATTGAATATGACAACGATGATGATGTTGATGATGATGCTAATTATGACCTTGTCAGTGATGATGATGATGATGAAAGATTTTCCTTGTCCATTCTCATGAAATAACACCCAACAGAGAACATAACTCGTGTCAGAAGAAGATTGATGGATGAATGGAGGAATTGGGTCAAATTCATGACTCCTTGCTTGCTCCATAAGCCAACATGAATTTCCAAAATTGTAGGGAGACATCAATTCGACATTCAATCCATGCTCTTATTTTCGGCACTCAATAAGCATCGATGTCCACTGCACCCACATCATACATACTGCACATATGTATGGTTAGTCATGAGTCCCTCCCTTCATCTTTATATTAAGAGTGAAATGCTAATGTACTTAATGTTAACCAGTTCATAAATTTGGTCCTCCTTAGTTGTTTTGTAGGAGATCACTACTATATAAGAATTCAACCCTAGGATTAAATGAGTGTCATTGCTCTTCCCAAAGTGATGCTAATGTGCTTAGAATGGAACGAAATCGAGGTTAGAATCCATTCTTTAAAGGAATATCAATCCTTCTTACAAGGGGTTCTTATTAGATTGGAATGGGTTTAGCCTACTGCTCAATCTATTGTTTGATTGGTGCTCTGCCTCAACCATTTACTATGTTTTCCTCCGTTTATGAGAATGACTGAAATATTATTTTAAATAGATTGAAATTGAAGTTAAAGCAATGTTCGTGTTTGTTTTGTAAAGGAAATTTAATGTACTTTGAACTATGAGACATATTATAATCAACTTAATGAGGCGTGGGATAGTCAACCACTAAGTGGGTTCTTAATACACCGTTGTTGACCAAGCTAAACATTTTATTTTTTGGATGATCTTTTGGGAATTTTTTTTCAATGGGCTTGGTGCTTGCTGCAATAAATTATCCTTTCTACTTTTAGTAGTATCCCTCACCTTCTTTCAAATGATATATGAATACTCTTTTTCGAATCAAAATGGAATACTTTCCAATAAGCACTCTCATGAATGACCGTATAGTCTGATTTACAATATACATTATGGCATCCTTCTCCTTGGCTTTGGCTCCCTCCTATATACAATATGGTCTGCTTCAATATCTTAAATAGATATTCAGTCATTTTTGTCTTATCCATGCATTCAATGGTGGACAAAAGAACCACTCCTTTTCGACAATAAACAAGGGTGTCCGGTGTTCAAAAGGGATTTAGAACAATGATTCGTCCAATCATCACTACCACTCACTACATTGCATCTGGTATAGGCCCATGAATCATAGGTAAGATTAGTATTTTTTTTGTCCATTCTAAGTTTGTTCCTCCAACTTTTGTTGTCGTAAGAGATTCATAGCTTGGAGCATAATAGGTGGGAGAAAATTGTGCAACCTTCTTTAACATATCATGAAACAAATGACTTCTAATGGTATTAAAACAAATATTAAAGTCAATAAAAAATCGTAAGTAACATCATCTTTCTCTTTTTTTAAGTCATTTTGGGCAAGGCTATTGTTTTTATTTATTTTCATTAATTCCATAGAAGTGCATTTAATATTTCAACATTTCTAAAGTGCAACTAAAGTTTTTTTTTTTGAAATTTACATAAAAATTTCTTTCAAGTGTGATTGCTGCCATACCATGAAAATTAAGAATAAACAAATTTAAACAAAAAATAAAATAAAAATATTTCCTATTATTAATTCACAGAAACTTCCATGAACGTATGGAGGAAATCTTTCCTACTTTCCTAATTTCATTCCATTTTTTTAACTTAGTCCTTTTTCAATAGCAGTTTTCGATTTTTTCTTCATTGCCTTCCGTGATTGGAAATATGGAGTTCGTTTCCATTAATCTAGTTGAAGTCTATGGTAATAAGCATCGCTATTACTTTCCAGTGGCCATACTTAATCGATGCAAATGCCAGAGGTCAAAGCCGAGGTTTAGACTACGGTACTTTTTTTTATAGAGAGTCAATGTTTTTTTCTATCTTCATTGTATATGTGGTCATTATTTCTAGGTCCTATGGCGTCGATGTGTTATTTCCAAAAACATATGCTAGTCTATATGTTTTTATGCTTATCATTTTTATGTACTCGAGGTTTTGGATGGTCGGGTTGATGGAACTTATGCTCATGACTAGTTCTTGCATGCAATGGGTCATTTTATTTCTATTGTTGTTCCTGTATATTTGATCCATTGTGATCCATTGTGGACTGTTATTTGCTTAAGTTATAAAGTTATATATTTAGTTTTGATTTGAATATACTATAATGTTATTTATACTTTTCATTAAAGTATAGTTCTCTTTCCTACTAAAAAAGTAGGGGATCTTGTGTAATAAAAGGAGGAACTAGAAGAATTTGGTTATGATCCCAAGGCCAAAATGATTGTGTGGATTTAGAATAACAAAAGCCATGAAATGCTAATTTTGAAAATAAGCTTGCGAAGCAAACATGGATGATAATCCATTTTCAAATTCATCCTGTAGTGCTATTTTTGTATTATTTAAAACTATTATTGCTTTTAAACACATGATTGAAGTTCATGTTACCAAGTCTTCTAACTATGAAGAAAAAATGGGGCATGCCACATCTAATTAGTGGATAAGGATTATTTAAAACCATTTTCTATTAATCTACATGGAAACCTTATAAAATTTTAAAATTTATTTCTTATTTTAATAATTACAATTAAACATACATTGGACACATTTTCAAAGAAAGAGAATTATATATATAAATATAATCAAAATTTGTAACATTAAATTTATATAATTAATTATTTAATTTATTATAGTTTAAATATTAAATTTATATAATTAATTGTTTAATTTATTATAGTTTAAATGGTTAATTTATTATAGTATGAATATTTTGGATTTTTTTAATGTCATCAAATTTATATTATATAATTTTTTTTTATAATCAACTTTAATTTAATGAAATAGTGTTAATGTTAAATTATTTTGAAAAAATTGACCATTATGTTTCAATAAAATCTTAAACTTTTTATTATGTTTTAATTTATTTTTAGCTTTAATAATTACAATTAAACATAATGAGGAAGTTATATATATATATATATATATATATCAATTTTTTTATATTCAATTTTAAATTTTCAATTACATTGGTATTCTTTCCATGTCTAACCGAGAGAGGCCCTGGAATTGAACCCCATGGTCGTATGTCGAGTTCGAAAGATCCAACCAACTGAGATAGCACTGGGGCTATTTGGATTTTTTTGGTATAATCAAGATTATATTATATAATATTTTGTAATCAATTTTAATTTAATGAAATAGTCTAAATTACTTTAATAGGTATTAATATCTTAGAATTTTGGGGTGGACTACCATCTATCTTTTTTCATCTATAAACGATCTATTTTTCTTCATGTATGGACGAATGAGACATGTGTACTGTCCATATTGATTCGATTCTATTGTAATCATTCAAAATTTGAAATAAGCAATTGTATATATATATATGGATAATTGGCTAATGATACTTAATTTGTGGTCTATTGACATTCACCAACTACAAATTAAATTGTTATGTTAGTGTTAAATAATTTGAATTTTTTTTAATTATCACTAAAATCATACTATATAAATTTTTAGTCAATTTGTAACTTTTAAATTAAAAAAACATGTTTTTAATGTAATAATAAATTCTAACCATTTTTTTAAATCTCGAATCAAATTGAAAACAAAATATTAAAAAGTATAAACTCTAAAAATAAAAATATTAAATTCTAAATTTTTAAATTAAATATAAATACATTAAATTCTAAACTTTTTAAATTAATATATATATATATAATCAATTCAGAAAATACAAAATTTTCATTTTCAATAGATTTTTCAAAAACAGGGACTTTTATGTTTGCAGCTTGGATCCAATTACTTCCAAGCTTGCGTTAATGTTTGTTGGGTTGCATCTGAATTTGTGCTCTGCCGTCCATATGGCATAAATGTTGTCACGGTTTTGTGCATAAGAAAACGAATTGGGAATTTTTAGCTAACTGCTGGGATCATTCCAGAGGACGCGGAGGTTCATGGGAAATCGATTTCATTAAGGAGAGGCAACAAACTGAACCCTGGAGGACGACTTGACTGTGTGGGAAACCGAATTTACTTGGAGGGATCACCTTCTTCATTTGGGGGCCGAGTTATTTGTGTAGAGGTCACATCAGCTTGTGGGGAAGTTCATTTGCACTGGGCGCACTCTCTTGGAGAATAAATACAGTGAGGAACAGCTCCAGCAATCTCCTGTGCATGAAGCGTTTTTGAGGAGAAGGACGATGCCAATAAAGAATCATGGATTTGAAGGAGGGCGCAACTCTCACCTTCACTAGTCAAATTCGTTGTCTGAGAAATAGGGAGTTTGTATCCTCTTTAAGGCAACTCATGGATTCTATACAGGGCGTTCTCGCATTTGGGAAAGACACAACCCCTTGTGGAGAAGCTTGGACACTAGGGCCAACGATATACTGTGTTTGCTGTCTATTTTGAGCAAGGAGAGAGCTCATATT
The DNA here is from genome assembly GCA_001517045.1 of Pseudotsuga menziesii. NCBI lineage: Eukaryota > Viridiplantae > Streptophyta > Pinopsida > Pinales > Pinaceae > Pseudotsuga > Pseudotsuga menziesii. The sequence continues at coordinate 4,311 of LPNX010915171.1, read as the reverse complement.
AGTGATGGGTATTTCTGTGGTTGTTTCCTAGGGCTTGTGGGAGGTTTTATTGAAGGCATGTGACCACAAAAGGGGTGTCTATACAGAGAGCTTCTAGGTTACACAGGTCAGCACAAGAAAAATGTGAGTTTTTATATCGTCTTGTGTACTATAACAATTGTTATCATTCTGTTAAAGTTTCAATGTTGAATGATTTGGTGTGCTTAATAATAATATAAACAAATCTTTCTCAATGTTGTTTTCAATATTTATTTCCAAACTGTTGGAACAAGAGCTAATATATAATCCTCAAGTTCAGCATAACTAGAAAGAACAGTCCAAGATATTTTAGCAGTTTGGGCTAACTGTTTGATTAAAATATTAAACCAGAAGGGAGCAAATATACCAGTAGTAAGATTAAATTCTTAGTAGCATTCGATGAAGGAAACATTCTAGTGGGCTTAGAACACATTGACCAAATCTTGGGTAAAAATTCTCACACCACAACATTAGTAGAAAATTTCAAAATTACCCCAACCCTAGTTGAGAACAACATTAGTAAAATAACTCAAAATTACCCCAGCCCTAATTGAGAACATTGCATTAACCAAGAAATCAAAGGAAGGGCATTGCGCAGGATTACCATCCCAGCAAAGCTTTATTAGTGACAATAGACTAGATAGGAGACCTCACTCTGGACCAGCAAGTACTAGGCGTAATCCCTCAGAGGTAATAGTTGTTGTAAGTTGTTAATTTGTATAAGTCATTTCTAGTACTGTATAATCCTATAGCCAAACAGCATAAGTATCAAGAAAGTCAAAATTGAAACTATATTCAAAACATATTTCAAGTAGAAAAACAAGAACTTAGTGTAGATCTCTATGTTTAGGAAATACACAGTATCATGAGAAATTGAGATTTGATTTTGAGGTTACAACTAGAAAAATCAAATTTCATTGTTATTGAAATCGTGTTCAATGACAAGATTTAATTTTAGAATATTATAAGAGATATTTTGATAGTCAACTTATACAGTTGAATCAGAATATATGTAGTAAATTACAATTTTGATAAGTTATGACTCATTAAATAGCAAGTTTTACATGGGTGTTGTTTCTTGATTCCTGCTCACTGTTGGTGAATATAATCACCCATCCAAGATAAAGGCCCACAACCGAGAAGTCAGAAATATTACCTGATCCTTAGTTTGAAGGTAAGTGTAAAGAACAACACCTGTGACAAGTTCACTGCCCCCAGGGCAGAGGACTGGAAAACATGAACATTGCACACAAAAAAATGGCATGCACAGAAAACAGAAAACATAGAAAATGGCATTTTATTGAATATTTGCAACTTCTCAATTTATCAATTTACTTTCATAAATTCAACCATTTATTGCATTACTTGACTTATTTGCATTCATTTTCCATTTCCCTTTAAACAAACATAATTTTGCAGCAAGGCCAACTACAAGGATTGGTCTAAATTTCATCTAAGAAAGTTTAAGCATTTAAATACCTGGAAGGATTTCTTACAAAAATATTGTGAAGAAGTGTTTCCTCTCAAATTTTCTTGTTACATCCAACATGTTGTGACTCTGCCTAGTACCCAATCAATCCAAGCAAGGATGGTAAATGAAGATGGCTCAGAACATCAATTGTTCAAAAAATAAGACTACTTTCTTTAAAATAGGTAAATAATGTACAAATGAAATATATTATTATTATTCTTTTATTAGAAATGAACTAGCGACTACAAAAAGTAAAAGTAAAACTTCTAAGGATAGAAAATTTGAATAAGGCCCACATTACATTGAAGGAGAATTTATAAAGTACTCAACTTCAAGGCTGTATAGTTTTCAAGAATTCGTTAAAATAAGGTGCTCAGAAGTTGGAATATAAACATGTAAATGCTAATATCTTATGGCATTTTTGTTTGATGTTCAGATTCATCTTGATTAAATTCAACAGGTCTTCAATGAAGACAGAGCTAATTTTTTCGTGATATGGAAGCTAAAGGCAGAGCTAGGAATTCTTCTAATGAATTCCTAATAATGGATTAGCTACTATTTTTTGAGGTGGATGACTAATAAAGGCATAGTTTAACCATTATAATAATAATAATAAATAAGCTTATAAAGGCTACATTGGATGCAGATTGAACTCTCTACATCAACTTGGAAATATTGGCATGGTGAATTTTCTGATGTGGTTGAACAGATAGGCCTAAATAAAGGCCAGAGTACAGAGTATAGAGATTGTTAATATAGCTCTATCCTTAAAATTGCCTGAGGTACATAAATTCTTCTAAATTGGACTATATATCTCAATCAACCATGTACACTATTATTGTGTATATCTTCAATACTCTCATGTTCAATCATTCAATGGATACTCAAAATTATCTCATTTATTGTTGTATTGTCCATCTGAGAGCAGAATGATATGTTTGGTGAATAACTTCTATGTGGGTCATAGAAAATTACATTTGGGTTCTAGGTAAAAAGTTAAAACCGAGTGATGTATAAAACCCAGACAATTCAATCTAAACCCTTTGTTTCATTTATGCAATGAAAGTTAGCAATCAAAACTGTGCAGTGTAACATGTCCCCTCAAAGGTTAGGTAATCTGCTATTTGCTCAAGAAAATGTTACTTTATCCCTTCAAATTTTTTATTGGGCTTCAAGACAAAAAGTATATAAACATGAGAATGTGATGTATACAGTCCTATCCTATTTTAGAAATTATGTAGTGCAAGAAATTTTGAAGAAGTGGGGATATTTATGGAAGACATGAGAAGAAATGGATGGCGAAATTCCAATGAAATGTTCTCCTGGGCTATTGAAACTTACATTGTGATTGAATCCCCAATGGTGGAGAGGGATGAAAATATTATGAACAAAATGGAGGAATGTGGATGCATGCTTACTATCTCATTTTACAATTATATTCTGAAAGACTGATGAATCTTCTTACGGTTCAATTCATTGAACCTTGACAAATCACAATGAGAAAGATTGTTGCAAATGCACCTAACTGAATCTTCTTGATGAGATGTGAGGAGGCTCAATTTCAAAAACGTGTGGTGCAACAACATAGAAAACATTGTCATGATAAATTATGTAAGACATAAGGGGTTTATCTCATGAGAATGGGCTCTCTTGTATGGGTTTGGATATATTGATTTCCATGGAAAATTTCAAGCATGGTGGGTTGGAACTTATGAAGTTGCGTAATTCATTTCTAATGGAGAAGTTGAGATAAAGACCATTGGAGAAGATGCAATGAACTAATAGCCAACAAATTTTGGTTAAAATTGTATGTGAAATTATTGAACCATGATCTAGAGTTTAAATTCTTTGTTGAAGTGTAGCTGAAATCAATAAAGACACGATTTTGTTCTTTCCAAGTAAGTTTTAGGTGGTAGACTTGGTGACAACATTCATTATCGAATTCCCATATGAAAAACAAATAAATTATATGAGAGATAGTGTTTTATGCTAGTTATATAGAAATTTTACCAAACATTTTCTATCCTTCCAATGATGCACTATGCTTGCTTTATCAACTCTTAGAAAATGGTACTGTTCATATACCTTGGCTTGATTCTCTTCCCACCAGTGTGTTAATTTTAAGCATTAGCATAAACTTTTAAAATTTGCAGATAAACATAAATAGATCAGTAGTATAGTAAGAACACATTCATCACATCAGCACACATGGACACAAGATTTTTCACTGGGGAAACCTTCAAAGGACAAAAACCCCAAAAAGCATTAATAGCTCATCTCGTAAATGAGATGGCTTAAGAAATTCTTCAAAAAGTTCCTCAAATTCCAGATTTGGAATTTACCAGTCACAGAAAATTTTATTAGAAAATTATTAGGCTGATACAAACCACAATTTCCAGAAATGCAAAAATTCCTCAAAACAAGAATTTCTCTCTCCTGCCCGAAATTCTTAGACTGCCCTGCCTAGATCTACCCAGATCTGACTTTTTCTGCTGCCCGTTGACTATTGACCTGCCCAGTCTGCTCTTCCACACTGCCCGTGACCTTTTACTCTGCTCGGTTGATTTATTAGCAGCGCTGCTGCTGTCCAGAGGAATTTCCAACCCTGCCCGTGGCCTGTTAGCTACCCGGAAGCCTTTTGGGCAGTCCCACTGCTGCCCGAAAGGGCTTGCAGACTAAGCCTGTGGCTTAGGGACTGACCCGAGGGTCTGTGGACGTGTTGAGGCCTGTTACCACCTAAGTTGTACTTAGTGGTTTTTATCAAGTGAGCCCGGTGAACCGGACAGGGCTAACTTGTTCGGACTTCAAAAAGACCTTTGGAA
>LPNX010915146.1:155233-167123 GCA_001517045.1 Pseudotsuga menziesii | reverse complement strand
CCCTCGGTCGAGTGATTGAAAATGACGTTGGGGGCCCGCGCGGCCCCTATTTATAATTTTTTTTGAGAAGGTACCTCGACCGAGGTCAATACCTCGACCGAGGGATGAAACGAACCTCGGTCGAGAGCTTCAAAAAACCTCGGTCGAGGTATTAATACCTCGGTCGAGGGCTTAACAAGCCCTCGACCGAGGTACGTTTTTTTGATTTTGGAAAAATGTGCTTGCCAAAAAGTGTTACCCAGGTCCATGGATTCACCCAATCATTATATGATTCAATACTTTTCTATGGCTTGCATCCCCTTCTTCATCTTTTACAATATTTTCACACTTTATTTTCTTCCAACCATCCTATATTGTTCAATACCTCATTCTTCATAACCTCTACCAAACACTTTTGAGTATTGGAGTTGTATCTCCTCTTACAATGTCTACTTGATCGTGTTGTTGGAGGTGTGCTTGACTATCTCATTTAAGTAACTCTACCCATTGTCACAACTTTCATAGGATCATATACAATTCTATTATTTTATTCTAACTATTGTCTCACATAACACCTCCTCTTGATAAGGTAATAATTGTACTCATCTCCCCTCTTTCACTAGAATTTTCCACACCCCTCAAATTATGCTTGCTTGGATACTCCTTTGTATAGTAAAGCGACAACCCCTTGTAATATCCCACCACAGAATATATTTTATCTAAAATTGTTGCCAATAAATTATATTCTAGTATGAACAAACAACCACCATAGATTGCAATGTAATTAAATTAATATTCCCCCAAAAAACATAAATTCACCACAATAATAATAATAATACATAACTACATAGTTTTAAAATTCAATTGAAAACAAGTAGCATTACCACAACAACAAATTTGCATAATTATCTAAATAGATTGGCCAAACTCTTGATCATCCATTACATTCATATAGCGTATATGTCTCAGAGTGATCCACATTGAACAAACTAAATCAAATCAAAAGCAAAATGTTCTTTGTTTATTCATAAATTCTATATGTATAATTTTGCTCCATAATTTATGAAAAAAATATTTCATTATATAGAAAATTAAATCAAAATATATAAAAATAAAAGCAATTACAAAATAAATACAATAACATAGTAGTGAATCTTATTTATTTAAATATTTAAATATTTAAAAAAATAACCAAATAAATGTAATTTCATAATTAATCATATTTTATTAAAAATAAAAATCTATAAATTCAATTAATATGACATTTGAAAAGCTCAACTAGTACACACTTTATTTAAAGATATCATTCTTGGTTTGTAAATGAACTCCTAAAATATCCATTTTTTTCTAATAACTTTTTATTTGGTTTTTAAATTTTTATTTTATAAGGGAATATGGATTTTTTAAATGATTTTTTATTTGATTTTCATTTTTTATTTATTGAGGAGACATAAAAAAAATAAGTATTACTTTTATTTTTTCTACATAAGGTTATATACATTATGTAACCTTACACATCTCCCCATATTGAACTGTAACAACTCATTATTCTAAATTCAATAAAACCAACCTAGATCCAAATCCTAGCACTGCAATACCTTAAGAGGTTTATTTATTGCCTTTTTATTTATTTATTTTGCACTAGTAGTTGGCAAGTAATTTGCACGAGAAATGCATTGCAAAAGTAGCTAGAGAATCAAGTTTTATTTGTTTATTTATTGTCTTATTTATTTATTTATTTAATATCAATATTAGTATTTATTTATTTCATATCAATATCCTATATAAAGGATAAGAGATTTAAAGTAGAAAGGACATACATTTTAATTTTAATTTTGTTTAGGCTAATATCTTGAGTATAAATTTTGGTATTATTTTATAAACATGACAACATCTCCCCATTTTTTTTAAAGAGAAGCCATGAAGGTATTGTATTAAATAAAAAGGCTTAAGACTGAATCCATCTAGAAGAGAAGAAAAACTCCAAATTACTATTTCGATAAAGCTGCTTTCTGATTTACTCTGTCTACTCTTGACTTTGCTAAGGATTCCAAAGCAATTGGTGGAGTCAATGCAGACAAAAACGCCTAATAACAAACAACATAAATACATGATGGTTCGATTATAGACTACACTAACGACCTGATTGGGCTTAACCATCTGCTCGTAGCATTCCTTCAATCGTCGGCAGTAGAGAGACCAGCTTGCTGGAAATGTAATACTAGACAATCTCCATGCTCCATGATTAAGATAAGGGACGCCTCTTGAGATTTCTCGATTGCGTGGATAAGGGAGGAGATGAGGATGACTCCCCAGAACTTTTTGAAGATCTCTAAAAACTTAAGGAACATAATGAAATTTGTATATTCCGTTCACTTTGTTGATCCTCATTTCCAGATTTATGCCTGAATTTTCCATCCTGTCTGCCTTAGTGTTATTATTTCAGAGAATGTGATAGTAAGATACTTGGATTTGTGCAGTAATCTGGAAAATTCGATCATGAATTCTTTTAGTTGTAGTCTCCTTTGTATAGGAGCCTTGTTTCATTTTGAGAATAACATTCTTGGATTCATCTAATACAATGAAGTCCGTGATATTTAACTACTCAACCAACTTAATTCTGAAATATAGAGCAAGCCATTCTGCCTCATTGTTGGTTTGGAGCCTGAGACCCCAAGCAAAGAAAGCCACTAGGTAACCTTTATGGTAAAAAATGATCCCGCCCATGCCTGCCAGCCCAAGATTTCATTTAGAGGCTCCATCAAAGAAAACGATGTTTTTATTTTGCTTTTCTCACTAGATAGAAAAGTCCTCAGAACTTTCTAGAGTTCCCATATATGGTAGGAAGCTTGCGGTTTGGACTGAAGTGAGGTCCGAACTAAGAGATATTGACACCAACAGATTTCTGCCACATTGAATTTCTCATTTTTGGATAGGACAAAATTTTTTGAACTTAACTTTTCCCTGATCAGATTTGAAGCCTTGAATACAATGCACAGAGGATATGCTTTCTTATTGTCGAAGATCAGCCTGTTCCTCGCCATCTAGACTTGTCAACAAATATTTTTCAGAGAAGCATTCCATATTCTTTCTAAAGTTAGTTTTTTCCTCATATTGCCTCAATTTTTTATTCTCCAATTGTCTACCAATTCAGGGAGAGAGCCCGGGAGAGTGAAGTTAGTGCCGATTGGACCAAGGAAGAGGCTCGAGGCTTGCTTAGTAAGGGAGCATTCTAAAAATAGATGTCAAGTTGTTTCTTCCTGCTTGTGGCATAGTGAGCATCTTGATGGCCCGTGAATACCCCTTTTAATTAGATTTTTGGTTGTAAGTAACTTGTTCTTGACTAAAAGCTAAAAAAAATATTGATTTTAGGAATGCTGTCAGAAATCTAGACATTCCACCACTTACGGTCACGAGGCTCATTCACATTTCTCTGCAGGTAATGATAGCCATATTTCACTGAGTATTTCTGTGTTCTTCCCCACCCTCTCAAGTCTTTCTCCCTATCGTTGAGAGGAGGAATTCCATGTAAGTGGGACTTCAACTCTTCATAAGCCGTGAGAATATTGGATGGAGGGGAAAGGACTTTCCAGCCTTTCCATTTGCCTCTTGACCCCACATAGAAAAGTCTCTTAGGGAGAAGAGTCTGAGGTCTTCCATTCAAAGCCATAAAGGCGAAATCGATTCCTGCATGGCGAGAGGAGGCCATCCCAATATCAATTCTTCCCATATATTGATTTTGCGTCCATTCCCATGGACCCAAAAATGATGATCCTTTATTAACCCAACTGAATTTTTGCAGAGATTCCAGATTGTGGTACCTTTACCTGTCCATGGAGTTTCCAGGCATTTGGTATGATTCTTTTTAATGTATTTTCTCCTCATGGCCTCAACCCACCATTCCTTTCCTCCTGAAATCATCCTCCAAACCAAATTAACTCCAAGAGTTGTGTTCATTTTCCATAGATCTCTTATTCTGAGTCTGACTTTACACTTGTGCTCTATAACACTTTTCCATTTAACCAGCTTAAATTTTCTTCCTTGTGTTTTGCTCCTTCCCATAAAATTTTCCTTATTTCAATGCTGAGAGAGTTAATAGCTTCTTTAGGAGCCAAGCGAAGAGCACAAGAGAAAATGGGAAAAGAGGAGAGGATCGACTTGATCAGAACCACCTTGCCTGCCAGATTGAGCCAGGACTTGCTCCAAGCCTGAATTTTATTTTTTACCTTTTGAATTAGGGGCCCCCAAACAGATATGGAGCTATTCTTATTGACAATGGGCACTCCTAGGTAAATGAAATATGTCCATTGATGTTTCACATGGATATCCAATATTCTTGCTACTTCTCGAAGGGAAATTGGGTTGTTGTTCCATTCATAGAGCCATGATTTATTGGCATTTAATTGACTTCCTGAAGCTTTTAGAAAGAGATCCAGGGAAGATTTGAAGCACCTTGCAATTTGAGTAGACACGCTGCCAAGAAGAATGGTATCATCAGCAAACTGGGCATGATTGAGGTGCACTCCCCTAGTGATACTAACACCTGGAAGAATCCCTTCCATTCTAAGTCTGTTGATTCTTCTACTAAAAGAATTTGCAACCAGAATATTAAGGAAATGAGACATTGGGCAGCCTTGTCTTATACCTCGTCGATCCTGAAAGAAGGGAGCCGGACGACCATGGACCAGGGGGGCTATCCATGGGTCACTAATACAAGCCTTAACCCATCTTATGAAGGCTTCAGCGAACCCATATATTTTCATGACCGAAAAAATGAAGGCATGTCTTATTCTATCAAATGCGTTAGCAAGGTCTAATTTAATAGCCATACCTGCCTCTCTACGAGTCTGGATTGAATGTATCCCTTCTTGAACCATTAGGATGTTGTCATAAATCTGGTTTCCTGCTATAAATCCACCTTGGTTTTTAGAAATGAGAAGCGAAATAACCTTCTTGATCAAGTTTGCTATGGCTTTGGAGAGAATTTTATAAAAGGAATTGCACAAATAAATTGGCCTGTATCTCCTGATGGTAGAAGGATTCCTTTCTTTTGGTATTAGGGAAAGGAAAGTGGAATTGGTTTCTCCTTAGATCTTTTCTACTTCCTCGAACCAGATTATCATTTTGACAAGGTATTTTTTAATAATGTGCCAGCAGCTCCTGTAGAAACTGATGGAGAACCCATCCGGGCCTGCGGCCTTATCTGGATGAAGGGATGAAACAGCTGTGTGGACTTCTTCAAAGGATATATGCTTGGTTATCTCTCCTAATTTATCCTACAGCAAATGAGGGATTTCATTTCTTAGGGAGGAAAGGTCCTCCACTGAAGCATGTTCTTCACTAGTGTAAAGGTCTTGAAAGTGCTCCTTTATCTCTATCTTTATTTTCTCTAGATCACTGATTCTTTTACCATTGTCCTTTATTATTTCCTTAATAGTGCACCTCCTATTTCTCTCTTTGCATTGATAATGAAAAAATTTCGAGTTCTGATCTCCAGCCTTCAGCCAAAGACATCTAGATTTTAGACGGAGTTCTAAATCTTCCTTTCTTTGAAGAACCAAGATTTTTCCTTTTATCTCTTTTTCTTTCATGAACATTTCTTTGGTGACCTTTTTTTCCTCTATCTCCTCTTGGATTTCTTCTAAGGCCTTGCGAAGGATTAATTTCTCTTGTCTAGGATGAATTCACCCATTCTGCCACTCTTTTAACTCCTTTTTAATGTTTTCTAATTTTTGCTCCCAAATGTAACCGGGAGAACCACAAAAGAATTTACCCCACGCTCTAGAAACGACTTCGTAAAAGCGAGGCTCCGAAGTCCAAACTAGAGAAAATTTGAAAGGCTGAGGACCTAGATTTCCTAGAGGCTCTAAAGAGAACAACATAGGTCTATGATATGAAATTGCAGAAACAATGAACCCGGAGACAGAGATAAAGGGCGAGTGTAGAAAGGAAGAGGTCACTAGGATTCTATCCAATCTAGCCTCAATGTGTCTTGGTCTGGATATCTTGTTGTTCCAAGTGAACTTCCCTTTTCTTTGTTTTATGTCTACTAAGTGCCATGCTGCTATAACATCTTTGAGCCTTTCCCCAAAGGGGTCTCTCACACTTGATCCGCCTTTTTTTTCATCTGGGGAGATGGTAACGTTGAAGTCTCCAGTTAAGATGCAAGGGAGGTTCATCTTCCCATGACTTTGCAATTCCAGTTATTGCCAAAATTCCTCCTTGGGCCCATACACCCTTGGACCATAAAAATTTCCAATCCAAATATTTTTCATTGTCGTCTAAATGCTCTACCCCAACATACAACCAATGCTTATTTTCTGAAGCCGAGATGAGTCTATAGAGTCTCTTTTCTCACAAGGTTAAAATACCTCAAGAAGCTCTATGTGCACTTACTGCCTTTCCTTCTCCATTCTTCGAGATCTTGGTAAGGATGGCCACACTATCTTTCTCTTGCATTTTAGTCTCATGGATAGTGAGGATTGAGTTTTTTTTAGAGAACTTTAATCTTCTAATTTATTTTTCATTTTTATTTCCTCCGAGACCTATACAATTCCAGAAGACCAACTTTATTATTCCATGGTGGAAGGGGGTGTTGCTTTCTCTTTTCTTCCTTCCATCTGGTCACCTGTTGGCTTGTCTAAGGTGTAAGCCTTCATCATTTGTTCTAGATTTATTTCCTGCTGCCTTTTCCCTAGCTGCTTCTTGCTCCCTATGATACTTGTTTGGTTTCCTTCCTTTTTTTACAATGGGCTATGTATCTTCCACTCTGCTTTTTGAAGAATCCTCCAACTGTGCCTTGGCTCTAGATCTTGTGACTGAGCCTCTTGAGTTATGAGATGACTATGGAAATACATCAACAAAGGGTTGCCTTGGTAGTTGCGATTCGTGGACATTGTCAATCTCTTCCAAGAAAGGTGCATCTTCTTTATAATTCCGAAGGTTAGTTTCGTTGTCTGCTATGATCACTTTTGGTTGTTCTAGATCTTCAGAAACTAGTACATGAAATCAATTTTCTGGAACTTTCTTCCTTTTTACCTTGGAGGTTTGCTTGACTTGTGTTTGCTTTTCTCCCCTTTTTCCTGTCAACTTAGTTCCATTCCTCTCTTGGAATTTCTCCTTCTTCCAGCTGATTTTTCTTTGGACAGAACTTTGCAAAACGGATGTATTCGTGGCACACCTTGCACTTAAATGGAAATTGCTCATAGTCTACAGCTTGAAGATGACTCCAGCCTTCCATATTGAGATTTATTACCTCCGGCGGACCTTTTTCCAGGCCTACTTCTATGCATATTTTGGCGCAAGAGAACATTGGGGGTTTTGGATCTAATTTGTCTACATATTTCCCTAAGACATTTCCAATCGCTTTCAAGTCTTCGTCATTCCAACAGTGCAGTGGGAGGTGCGGCAGCTTAACCCATAATGGAACCAATGAGTGAATGTCCTTTTGTGGATCGAAGAATTGATCCCATTTGTTGAGGTACATTCCTCTTGGACTAATGAAGTATGGCCCATTTCTAAATATGAGGTCTCTGTCTTTTTTTTCCAAACAGGAAGACAAAAAACCCTCTTCCTACGAAGTTTCGCTGAACTTTTCCTTGAATTAATGGCCGCCAATTTTTATTTAGCCAGACCTCAATAGATCGCGAAGAGGGTCAAAGACCCGTGAAATGACCAACCAATCCTCTTTTGTGAAGTGCAACGACTTTGAACTGGCTAATACTAAGGAGAGAGTGACATTACGTACTTCCACCAGCTTAACAAAACGTGAATCACCTGGGGAAGACTTGACAGTTGGCTATGAGGCCACCAACCTATCGAATCCATTTGCAAAACCAACACGCCGACCATCCAAGTTTGGATCACGAGGATCCATGGCGGCCAACGGGGGGCCTGCGAGTGGCAACCCTAGCCGAACACGAAACCCTCCAATGCCTAGGATCCAAAAAAACTCAAAAGCAAAAAATTCTAAGTTTAAAATCAAAACTCTTTATGACAACATCTCCCCATACTAAAGTGACCCAATTATTAATAATACTAAATAGACAGAATTATTAATAATAAAAATTGATTGAAAATGCAACGGTTCACTTGGTAAGAATTGAAAATGATTGAAAGTGCAACCATTCACTTTCTTGATAACGAATTGAAAATGATTGAGACTCGAGAGTGCACCGGTTCACTTTCTTGATAACGAATTGAACTTCAAGTAAAATAGTTAAAAAGCTAAATGATTCGATCAATGCCCATTGATTTTAGATTCGCGGACCCAATAAATTGAGAGCTAAATACTCGAGACGAGGCAACCTGATCATGCAATCAGTTTGGTCCATAAAATTAAATAAATTAACGAATGCCCAAAATAATCAACATTAATAAATTCAAGAAGCCCAGCAAATGCGGTAACAAGAAAGCAAAACTCGAATACGGATGATTCAACAAACTACATCCAAGCCCAGAAAATGCCGTCACCGGCAAGCAAAACTCAAATACGGATGATTAACCAAGCTACATCGAAGGTCGACTATTCAAGAATACCGCAAATAATGAGCAATCTGACATATTAATACCCATTGGGACCTTCCAAGTTCACTTGTCTACGCGAGAGTTTTCACATCACAAGATAGTATCCATTTCGCGGCTCTTCTTTTCAAATTACGGTCTGGTTTCAGAGACAGTCCCTCGCCATGGGAAAAAATAAAGGAAAAGCTCCCGAGAGAAGTTCAGCACGTCTCACTAAGAAAAGAAACAGAAACAATGAGGCCGTAAACTCCGATGCCGAAGAGCAAGTGTATCCAAATGATCCGAGGAAGAAGCAAGAAGTACAAGTGAAATCTGAGGCTGAACAACAAGTGCTTCCAGACGATCCGAACGAGCAACAAGAAGATGAAAACGCATTATTGAAAGAGATCCCACAGAAAAAGAAAAACAAACAGGAAAAGAAAAAGCGAGTGTTGTTGACCGTCATCAATAAGCAACGGATAGATGATCTTACTAATCTTTTGCATTCCAAATGTCCTGGAGCTGCGATGAATTGGCTTTCCCCAAATGACTCAAAAGATTTGTCTGAGATGACAAAAAAGATGGGCTTTGAGAAGGGTGGTCAGACCATTGATTGGTTATTATCATTGACACCCCACAGTATATCAAGGCTGACGCAAGATTTGGGCTTTCAGAATGTAGAGCAGACGATTGATTGGTTATTTTCAGGAGATTCCAAACGTTTGATCGAAGTAACCAGACAGTTGGGCTTTGCCGAAATTGGACAGACGATGGAATGCTTTCTAGGAATGGCAACGTATAGACCTTTGTTGGAGCTCACCAATGCATTGGGCTTTCAAGATTGCCGTAAAACCATTGAGTGGTTACTGAACGAGGCACAGGACAACATTGCTGCAATAACTCAAAAAGATTTGCCTCACACCCTTCTGTCCCCTTTAAGACCTGCCCAGTTTGCCTCCGGCTACTCGTACTCGTCCTCCTTTGACATCGCTTACGGCCAATTTCCATTAAACCAGGTGGGAGACACAATGTTTTCTTCGAACCCTAGTATGCCAGAGTTTAATACACAGCGTACTCAGACTTCAAATTTTGCAGATTTCAAAGAACCGCAGAGCTTCGTGAATCAATCGTTTGGAAATCACGGTGGTGTCCATGATCAGATGATGCCACTAAACCCTAATGCTAGTTGCAATCAATTTCATGTTGGTGAGACACAAGGACATCATCATCAATTTCGGATTGTTAAGTCAGAACCCCAGCAACCATTGCAATTCCAAAACGGCACTAGTCGTTGGCCCCAAGAAAATTTGCAGCAGAATCAATTTCAGAATAACAGTAGAGGTCTCGAAGTAGGCTTTCCACGTGCAGAGAATCAACATTCCAACCGGATGGTTCGACAGGAAGCATCCATGCAGCAATCAATACAGGGTAGAAGTTCGCCAAACTACAATTACCTCATGCAGGGATCAAACAATAACTATATTGACCCGTCTGTTGATGTTAATAGCCATACTCAGGTACCATATCCTCCTCAGGACTTAAACCAGGTATATCATAATATCCACAACGATTTTATGCAGACAAGAATGCAGGAGGAATCTATTGGACATCAGTTACAGCCTCATTTTTCTACTGAGATGCCATATCCTTCTCAGGATTTAAATGAGGCATATCATAATATGTACAGCGATTCTATGCAGGGAAGAATGCAGGCCGGATCTAATGGACTCCGGTTACAGCCTCAATTTTCTAGAGAGGTAAGACGAAACCCTCCCAGTAGTGTTGATCTACGTCAGCATGATCAAGTGTTTCCAAGCAGCGTACCGCACCTGGCAGGGATGCCTAATGGGATACAAGTGCACGACAACAATAGTGCTAAGGATGGCGTGGAAACTAGAACTATTAATCATGGTGCTTTCATAGACAAAAAAGAAACTGGATTCCCGCGGAAAGAAAAGACTTTCACTGAACGGATTATAAAACAGCCTTTGAATTTTAGCAGTTGAGTTGCAAGAGTTTGGAAGTTTCAGTCATTCACATAATGGCATTCTAGAGTTCGGGGAATTTTAGTGACCAATTGAAGTTGGTAGCTGATTTTTTGTTACCATTTTTTTCATTATCTATTATCCATACTCAATATATATTATTCATACATCTCCCTTATGTTCTATTATCCATCCTCAATATATATTATCCTACATCTCCTTATCCATACTCAATATATATTATCCTACATCTCCCTTGTGAACATATAGGGGAATTTTAGTGACAAATTGAAGTTGGTAGTTGATTGTTTGTTACCAATTTTTTTCATTATCTATTATCCATACTCCATATATATTATCCATCTGCAGTATGAACATATCTGAAATTGTTTTTTTTTATCTCCGTGGACTATTGACATATCTGAAATTGTTTCTTGTTTTGTGATTCTATGGTGGACTCTACACAAGACATCATTGTTTTGCAATTTCCACCCTAGGGTTGACTCTATCATTGTTTTTTTATTTCCACTATAGGGTAGACTCCACACATAATATCATTGCCTAATAACTTGTGGTCTTACCTATATTACTATATTTTTATAAATATTTTGTTTTTATTAACTTTATTATTTTATGATTTTTTTATTAAATAATTTTATTTTTATGTGAAATAATTTATGCATGTGAAGAAAGAAAATTAATTTGAAAATAGTTTGCTAAAGGAATATGAGTAATTTGTTGGTTGGACTTGTGTTGGTAGCTCTGGTCTAACATTTTGTAGTTTGTATTAATTGTGACTTTTGCTAAAAATATCATTGTTGCAATTTTACAACACTTTTGCTAGATAATTGCCTATGAACTCAATGTGACTAGTAAGGCCAAAGTTTGAAGAAGATGTTACATTAAGTATTCCTATTAATTTAGAGGGAATAAATTTTAAGATAATCTAAAAACATGAAAATTCCATTTGTATAATTTTAAAATAATGTTTTCCACATTAATGAAATGCCAACATAAATTTTATACTAAGGCAATAAGATAGCATTGTAGACATCAAATATATAACATGCACAAGCTAAAGATGGCTCATCACGAATGATTACAAAACTCCTAGTGACATCAATATGGTAGTGAAAAAAAAATCGTGCAGGTGACTTACAAACATGAAGGAGGTAACCCTTACATACTTATTTATCATCTTGAATTGGCTTGAGAAACCTATTCAACAACACGTAGACTTGGGACAAAAATAATAAACTTCAATGTATTGAGCACCAAGCTACCCCACATTCAAAGGAGTTATTATTAATTAGCTAGTGTGATATCTAATAGAACATTTTATCGAGTTCAAGGAAATTCATTAATAATTTTCACATACCATTTTAAAATGGCATTACTTGTGTAAAAATGATTAGAAATGTTAA
>LPNX010915146.1:112208-153481 GCA_001517045.1 Pseudotsuga menziesii | reverse complement strand
TATATATATATATATATATATATATATATATATATTAACGCCTACCATCACTAATAATGGGAAATGAACCCCGTGCACGCCAATGTAATTATGTCGTTCCAGCGAGAAAATGGCCAGTATTTCGTGCACTAAAAGGGCCGATTCACTGCACAGGAAAAGAGGGATTGTTATAGACACGCAGGACATGTATTAAGCTAGGAGAATTTCTGGAATTGTGGAGTTTTGTAGGGTGGAGTGAATTATATAAGGAGGATGGTAGGATGTTGAAAGGGGGGGATCAACATTGTGAAAAGATGATCTCTACGCTTTTAGAAAGGAGAGAGAGCTGTGCGTTTTGATAAGCACAGGGAGCTCTGCAATTTGGGGGAAATATTTTATACAAGTCTCAAAAATGATCCCTACGATATGGAAGAGTGTGCAAAGGAGGGAGAGCCCAAGGAAGGGGATACCTCGGCAAGAGACGCTTCTTGGGAAAACAGAGTTCTCTTAGTTCTACATGAAGATAAGCGCTACTACACATACTAGCCTTTGCATATGAGTTTTGACTATCTTCAAATAAGGTATGATGTAGATCTTCAAGTATTTAAAAATATGTGATGAAGCATGCTGAATGCAAATTAAATAAAAACTAAGAACTGTGTGTTTTCGTTGCCATAGTCTATGTGTATTCCATAAGCATGCCGTAAGTGGGTATGGGTTCTGATTTGCTGTTTTGTTGGCCATTTCCTCTACATATGATTGGTGCCTTTTGTCCACCTGCACACGATGCAGTAATTTAATAAATATTGATATCGATGCACACACCGAGATTTACGAGGTGGCACTCTAGAAAGGCATATCTGTAGTACCCATGTGAAATCTGTGTTTGTCCATTGAATGATATTGGCATGCATTTGATATCCTACAATGAAATTACAATAATGCTATAACTCCTTAACATTTCCATGAATTTCTACATTGGTAGGATCTGGTTTGTTCCTTTGGAGTTTGGACCACGGGAAACAAATTGCAGACACTCCAACCCACTTTATTCCTTCCCCTTATTGCAACGAATGAAAAATAACGAAACCCAATTGGAAGGAAGCTAAATTCCCTTTGCTTTGTTAATGCCCCAGCTATCGAAATCCAAATAGATTTGTTTTACCCGTGTTCAGTTTAACATTGCATTAAGTTCTAGTCGGCACTGGGTAGGGCGATGATTGTGGTTTAAATATGTAGATTAGGTAGAGAGAAGTGTGTTGCAAACTTGTATTCTAACAGTTTTGATTGCTCTGATCCCTTGTTATTTGATTTGAGAACAACCTGATTTACTGTTAGTATAGATTCCTTACAATGTTGGAGAATTATGATTGCTAGACGTTTTAAGGTTTTGTTCAGTGTCTCAGAGTAAAGGAGTCTCCATAATCAACATAAAGGGGAAATGTCTACATGTATTTCCAAGTATTCATATAGAAATATGTTATAGAAGTCAGTTTGGGTTTTTAGCTTGTTTTAAACCTTAAATTGCATTGTTTCTATTTGTAAGCCTTGTCCAGTGGATTCATCGCTAGAGTATAAGATTTTAATGCTGAATTATATATATTGAGAGAGAGCATGGGGTCTCTCTTCTATCCCTTAAGAAAGAAAATAAAATTGCAGTTGAAGTGCTGCACAAATTGTAACCTTCCAAATTGGTTAAATTAATAAAAGATTAGCAACTCTTGGTGGATGTAGCCCTAGTTGGGGGTGAACCATGTATATCGTTATGTCTCCCTCTTACTTTTGTGATTTATGCATGCCATGTATTGAAGATGCTCAAGTAAGTACTTGGTAATTCTGAATTGTTCTCGAATAATGCTCACGTTCTTATTGGTACAAGTTGAACGCACAATTGGTCGTAATGTCTAATCTAGCATTTAAATACATGATGAATATAATTGTCCTGATAAAGTTGATGTAATAGTGTTATGACAACATGGTTAAATAAGTGTTGTTAGATAAAAGTATTATGTGATCTCCATTCCATAAGCTCAAAGAGTTATGCTTAAGTTGTTTTGTGAAAATTAACTTATTGTGATTAAGATTGTAAATGGAAGGTAAGTTCAAGACATTATGGGTACTTAAGGGACCCATATGTCAGTCACATGTCAATGTAGGTGGAACTATGGTTAGGGGAACTTGAGTATGTATTCAAAATGATGGTTGGAAGCTGCACATAAGCAGTTCTCTATTGATATCAAACATATTATGTTTAATTAGATTGCATTGTAGATCACAAAGTTTATGATTATGATTATCCTTGGTAGCACAAATGGAGGTGTGTTATGTCATAGTTACACGCTAAAGCCTTCATTGGAAAATTATAATCTAAAGGATTGTTAGAAAAGGATAATGCATAAAAATTTTTGCCATAGATTATGGATTTATATAAATATGTGTATTATGATTAAATAACAAAGATGCAAGGATATTCTCATTTGAATCAGGGTCGTTAAATAGGTTCTTTGTATGTGTTTGTTAATTTTATGTTCTATGGATGTTCTCCTTATGTACTTCCTTCTCCTAGTAATGATGATAAAAATAGTGGAGGGGTTCCACATGAGTGTTCTAAATACAAAGGAGGATTTTATATTTGATGTGTATCATATGTTAGATGGTCTAATCATGTGACGATCATTTATTTCAATTATTTGATATGGTAGACGGTTGAATTATGTGGAGTAAGGGATGTAATTATTGCATAAGATCCCTGCCTAACAGATTAAGCATATATTAATATTAATCTTATGAAGCATTTGTTATGATCGACCTTATTACAATTGATTCATGACGTTTCAGCAATGGTTTCGAGATGTGTTTAGTTGAATATTACCACTGTGTTATTTCTCAGGATGGTTGTACAAAGGTATAAATAGTCTTTCAAAAAAAATAATTGTTCTTGTTGAAATAGGTGTGTTACAAATGGTATCAGAGCTATGGTTACAATGCTCGGGCCTATTGGGGCTCAACATAAAGTTAGGAAGCATGAATATGATTAAAAACTAACCAATCAATGAATTTTTTTTTCTGGATGCATGGCAATGAAGGATGGGAGGAAGTAACTCAATCGAGTGGGCTGTAACAAGGAAAATAGAAAGAGGAAACTTTGCAAAGGTATGTTGCTACGTTATCGACAAAGTGTATGCGTAATTTCCATCTTGTCGTAAGGATATGTTATGTTTACACACTCGATTGAAGGTTGGACTATAAATTTTACTCCCGATACATTAAGGAAGAAGTATAGTCAATTTCTTAGAATTGCTGGCTAAAATATGTATAAAAGAATAAATACTAATAATATAATACCATGTTCCTAAGGTTCTTGTGAAGACTATTGATGCTATAAAAATTTGCAAAGAATCCCAAAACCCTAAGTGCTGGGTAACATGGAAATCATCACTGCTTGAGGGAAAATTTGAATACACCCTTGATATATAAGGAAGGTTGTAGGCATGAGAAGTGTTAGGCTTATCTTAAGTTTTGGTTAAAACTAATAAGTAATTGTTAAATTTTAAGCACAATTCTTACACATAGAATTTAATTTAAAGAGAAGTCTAAATTAAAAACTGACTTTAGTCCAACCTGATGCTAAATCGTTAACCACAAAGTGCAGTGGAAAACCTAGAAAAACAATACTCCTTAGGGTATTGGTGTATTTCATGTGATATGTGATAACACAAGTGTAGTCTCTAACACTCAAATTAGAGGATTGGGCATATTAAGTAAAGTATCAATATGTACTCACATAGTAACTCGATCAAATATATTGGATCATAATCTCATCATGTCAAAACATTTTGGTTATTTTGGCACATGTGTTATTACAAGTATGTTGCATCAACGTTGAATTTCTTGCGAAGGGTGTGGGTCGATTTAGGAGAAATGGTGTTATAAACCTACTGTTACTTGTGATGTCTACTATCAATTATTGTTTTATGAAAGTTCTAACATGTGTGTATTCATGGCTTGCAGAGGGTTCTGCAAAGTACAAGAGTCCCAACAAAGATTATAACATTTCCTCCAAGGGTACTAATAGGAAGATAGAACTAAATATCACTCGAGATTCCTATGTCTCCATCTTACCACTCAGTATTGTTGTATAGAGTTGTAATGTCACTATCCAAGGACAAATGAGTAAAGATGTCTAATTACTATTAGTATTTTAAAAAGGATAAGGATTGAATTTGAAATAATGTTATGCGCTAACATTGCAGGAGTTTGCCAAGAACAATATTAATTGAAATTAACTGTTAGTAAAAAATATTCATTGGCTTAATAATGAAGCTAAGAATGAGTGTTGTTTTACTTTAACTTATTATAAGTTGTAGGATTTTGAGGTTTGTATGAACCAAGGATTAACCATGGATTATGTTATTTATGTACTAACATTTCAGGGTTTTTCGAGGGTTATGACCAATGTCACAATAAAACGTACATTATGGAATATAAATTTTCTAGCGCAAACCAGTTGCACTCAATTGCCCAAAAATTGACTAGCAAATTATTATGGAGGATTGTATAAATCTGAAATGATGATAGAGGTACAATCATTGCAACGTATGTAATATTGATTAGATTGATGAAATTAGTGCTTATAGACAGATGCTAATTATGTTTAATCAGCCGTGATGCCTATTCATGAATTGGGAAAATGACAGTGAAGTCACATTAAGCACCAAGTATTCATCTGTCATAGTAATCTAGGGACTAAACACAAGTCTCATCAAATATTAATAACAATAAGGCGTGAAAATGGTGTAATTGTGCTACAAAATGAGTAGCCGCTCTATATATTCACACAAAGAATGAGTAATACAATACAATGATCATGCTGCAAACATGAATGAAAAGGAAATTTGAATTCCCAAGGAGGTCATTCGAATTGAATGAGTGAGTCTATCTTAATTGAATGTAAGCCACAGTCAACACTCAAGTTAACCACTGATGAAAACCCAAACTGACTCAACTGAGCCCTAACTAAAGTTGGAGTGCAATAAATGGCTGACTCTAATTGAAAGTAGCTCAGACACATGTCACTACAAGCTAACAAACAAGTGGTAGCGCATCAATGACTCCAATGAACCCCGATGAGGTTAACTGAAGTGTAACTGACCATCAAAAGTGGTTGGAGACCCCCCTTTTGACTCCAGTTCGTTAAATAATCAATAAGTAATCAATTTAATGAAGGAAGGCACCTTCACTGCTCTGTTTAACTAATTGTAACCATCATTTAGCAATATGAGACATTAATGACACTCATATCACCCCTGGAGTGCTCCAGTTAGCCTCCTTGAATGTAGGAGAAGGCTAAGTTAGCCTCCTTGACTGAAGGTAGGCGTGGATGTGATTTTTCTGATGTCATCTAGTGCTCCTTTGATGTCAATTAAGTCAATAAAACTTAGGATAGTTGTTTAAGTAGGCCAAACTGACCAAAAGGAGTGTGTATGGTGGTAAATGTGTCCAACACTCCCCCTTAAGCTATACTTAGGAGGAGAAGAAAACATAAAATGCATAAAAATGCTAGGGCCCTGACAACAAAGGCCATAGGTCACCCTGTACAATAAAGTAACTTCTTAATATAACCAAGGAAACGGGGAAACTCTCATGGCAAAAATATCCCCCATCAAACTAAGAAGTAAATCAAGAATTGGTTCTTTTATGCAGCAACATCCTCAGACAGTGCATGTGAACCTCTGAATCCAAACTAAATGAATATTTATGTAGGAATCTTCCACTTTGGAATAATAACAATGCACTCAACTGAATAAAAAATATAAACAGTTGCACGATGAAAACTGGATCCATGTAGAGCAGCTGAAATCATCTGAAGAGAGAGAAAAGGTTCTTGAGGATTCGAACCATGTGTGGAACACTCAAGAAACTGATATTTTGTAGCCTTAAATAGAAAACCATGAGTGGTAAAATAAGCCCCAATTTTTAGGAGCAAGTGTCCAAGCAGATGCAGAATTTCTTCCTCTTTATTAGTTCTGTGAGGAGATGAGCATGTGACCAAAGGTAGAGAATCCCTGGGACTGTGGAGAGCGAATGATTGAGCTCCATAATATAATTTATCTAATGAATCACATAATAAAATATCAACAACATCATATGAGCAAACTAACAGCGAATCCACATCAGCAGTTTTGAAGAGAAAGTGTGGTACTTGATTTTTCACACCGGAATTGGTGAGAGCAGCTTCAAGCAGTACTGAAAGCTCTTGGATTTTAAAATTTGAACCAAATAATATCAGATAATAAAGTAAATCAGATCCAAATATGTTCATAATAGATCCAAAACTATGAAATGAAATCAAATCCCGAGCAACAGTTTTGTAGGAGACTTGCGGTACTTGTTTCTTCACACCGTTGATGAGAATAACTACAAGCAGTACTGAAATATTATGAATTTGATATATTAAACCAAGAAATATCAGATAATATCTAAATAATATCATATCATATCCCATAACTTTAATATCAGATTCAAATAAATGGTTAACCGAGATGGTGGATGCACAGCTTTCTTCTTCTTCAAAATTCTGAATTTTGTTGCATGCAATCCTGTAGGAATTTGCTTGAAGATCTAGATCATGGGGAGACAATGGATCACTATGGTAATCTGATATTTCTTCCAAAATATCCAAGGTATCACATATTTTCACACCAGCAACATGATTAGAGGGATAAAAATCAAATTTCTCTTCACTTTTGGAAGCAATTACTGGTAAATTTTGCACAGAATTCAAAGGAAAATCATTGGGGAGTGTTTGCATGGAAGTGCAACAGTGGTTTTCTTCAATATCAGAGATTAAAAGGTCTTATTTTGTTTCAGCCATATGAGGATATGAGATACCCGAGATCTCACAAACTTCCGGAGCATCAAGAGAAGGAGTCACCTCAAGGAGACTTTCTTCAATTCAAATTGACTGTGTAGAAGATTCTGCTTCTTCTTCATCTTGAAGAACTTCATTAGAGAGAGTAGAAGCCAATAATTTTGAGTAAAGAACTATTGTGGTGCTGGATGTGATCTCCAGATTGCTATTATGATCCTCATTGTGCTTGCCAAAGGTTCTGTCAAATTTTGTCCAGAGATCCTTTGGGTATTCAGTAGAACCAATAAGGTAGCGCAAGCTAGGAGAAAGGGCCAAACATATTGCTCCAAAATCTCTATCACCGTCATTTAGCCAGTCATTCTCATTCCCATAAGACTCTTTTCCAATTCCAATAGACACCTCACAGAGACCTCGTCTCTTCAGAGATGCAATCATCTTCAACTTCCATTCTGAATAGCTTGTGAATGGGGTGAGAAGAGGGATTGATGAGTACATTTGAAGTTCTACCTGTTAAAACCTGCAAATGAAAACAAAAGGGGCACCATAAGCTCAGACAGCCTGCACATTTTAGTCTTTCATCACACCCAACATAGTTGATCAAGCAATCTTCATGAACAATTCCTTTACTTAGGATATTAAATGGTAAGCCTTGGCTTCTGGTGCAGTGCTGGAATTTTGAGATTTTGCTCAATTTTTCATGCAAGATCTATCAAAAAACTTGTTTTTGAGAGATATGAGATTCATCCTTCCGTGAGATCTGATACCATATTAATTTGTCACAGTAATATAGGGACTAAACACAAGTCTCATCAAAGATTAATAACAATAAGGCATGAAAATGGTGTAATTGTGCTACAAAATGAGTAGCCTCTCTGTATATTCCCACAAAGAATGAGTAATACAATACAATGATCATTCTGCAAGCATGAATGACAAATCAATTCGAATTCCCAATGAGGTCATTCGAATTTAATGAGTGATTCTAGCTTAACTGAATATAAGCCACAGTCAACACTCAAGTTAACCACTGATCAAAACCCTAATTGATTCAACCGAGCCCTAATTGAAGTCAGAGTGCAATAAATGACTGAGTCTAACTGAAAGTAGCTCAGACACATGTCACTTCAAGATAACCAACAAGTGGTAGAGCATCAATGACTCCAATGAACCCCAATGAGGTTAACTAAAGTGTAACTGACAATCAAAAGTGGTTGGAGGCACCCCTATTGACTACAGTTCATTAAATAATAAATTTAATGAAGGAATGTACCTTCACTACTCTATTTAACTGATTGTAACCATTAGTTAGCAATATGGGACATTAATGACACTCAAATCACCCCCGGAGTGCTCCAGTTAGCCTCCCCAAATGTAGTACAAGGCTAAGTTAGCCTCCTTGACTGAAGGTAGGCATGGGTGTGATCTTGCTGATGTCATCTAGTGCTCCTTTAATGCCAATTAAGTCAATAAAACTTAGGATAGTGTTTTAACTAGGCCAAATTGACGAAAAAAAGTGTGTATGGTGGTAAATGTCTCCAACACCAAGGTGGTCTGTGTCACGAATAGTCAAAGGTTGAATGAACATTGAAAAATGGATAAGGAAAATTTATGTTGTGGGAGCACAATGGTGTTAGGTAAATAACTGTCGTGTGAGAACATTGGTGTTAGGAATATATGCTGTGGGAGAACAATGGTGTTAGGAAAAGGATTGTTGCGTGAGCACATTGGTGTTAGGCATAAGAAGTGGCAAGAAAATTGATTATCTAAATCTACCTTGTTTCCTTGACTCAAATGAGCAGGATTGAGGGGAATCATGAAATATTTATGATATCAATAGAAATACCTAGGAAAAAACTCAACATCTGGAAGATAGGATGATGTTTGATGTCATTGAGGACAAAAATTTTGACTAGCAGTCAAAAGGGAGAGTAACCTCAGATATAGCCTGCAAGTCCACACAGGAATTTGTTAAAAAATCTAGGGGGAGTTTGATGATAAACAAAGGTATTGGGGAATATTTTCGTCTCCATGTTGTAATGAAGGAAAAATGGGTTAATGTTCTAAGTAATTAGATTGTCGAATTTAAGACCCGAGCAGGAAAAAAACTCCCTCAAGGAACAGAGGAGTGGGGAATTTTTATGTTCTAAATGATGAACCAATATGAATTACTTATAAATCAATTACATTATTGATGCAAAATTAAATAATAGAAGATGTTCCATGAATCACAATTGTGGTGTTGAAAAAGGATCCATTGTTTATGTTTTAAGTTGAATTATGAAATTTTGACATATGAAGTTGGGTAGACCCAATCTTGCTACAGGAAGCTACATGTTTTAACAAAATGATGACTTGCAAAAAGTCAGGGAAGTTAGAAGGAGGTCAGAACAGAAAGGATGAAGCGAGAAAAGATAACTCATGAAGAGAAGGAGACTAGCTAAAAAACAAAAACACTGAGGATGGTGTTATTTTTAAGGGGAGGAGGATGTAATATCCCTCTTACATACCCCCAAAATACTTTGTAATTATGAATGTTTATTATACTTGTTTCTGGTGAGGAGCTCAAGGCCAAGGCCCCACCACAAACAAAACCTTGCAATCTATAAGAGTAAACTACCTAAGTGGTAAACTTAGGATACTAGAGACATTAACACAACTTAACGATGAGAAAATCCAAAATAGACTAAGGAGATAAGGGTAAAAGATGAGTGAACCTTGGGGAATCTTGGGAAAACTTGGAGTCACCTTGGTATTCATGTCATGCCAATTAAAAGGAAAATTTCGAAAAAAACCTCACCCTTAGACTTAAAAGTCCTTGGTAAGTAGATACATGGTCGTTGGTGGGCCTTTGAGTGTTGCAAAACAACTCCTTACTAGACTAAGGGAGAGTGAAAGCGACCTTTTCAAACTTAAGACAAAACCATTAAACTTATGGTCGATAGAAAAGAGGATAATAACCTAAAAGAAAGAGCTCTTCTGCTTGATATATATATATATATATGTGTGTGTGTGTGTGTGTGTGTGTGTGTGTGGAAGTTTTAAATGAGATATCTCCTTGGTCAAATAGAAAATATAAATAATTAAGAAGAAAAATGATCTTTACAAAAAATAAGATCATTACTTAAATGTGTGTGTGGAAGTTTTAAAGAGATATCTCCGTGGTCAAATAAAAAAATAATTAAATAAACCTTAAGGAGAATAATGATCTTTACGAAAAATAAGATCATTACTTATATATATATATATTAATGCCATGGGAAATGAACCCCATGCACGCCAATGTAATTATGTCGTTCTAGTGGGAAAAGGGCCAGTATTTCATGCACTAAAAGGGCCGATTCACTGCACAGGAAAAGAGGGATTGTTATAGACAAGAAGGATCGTGTATTAAGATGCGAGAATTTCCAATTGGCGTTTTCTAGTTTTGTGGAGTTTTGTAGGGTGGAGTGGATTATATAAGGAGAATGGTAGGATGTTGAAAGGGGGGGATCAACATTGTGAAAAGATGATATCTATGTTTTCAGAAAGGAGAGAGAGCTGTGCGTTTTGATAAGCACAGGGAGATCTGCGATTTGGGGGAAAGATTCTCTACATGTCTTAGAAATGATCCTTGCAATATGGAAGAGTGTGCAAAGGAGGGAGATCCCAGAAAAGGGGATAGCTCGAAAAGAGAAACTTCTTAGAAAAACAGAGTTCTCTCAGTTCTACATGAAGATAGGCACTGCTACACATACTAGCCTCTGCATATGAGTTTCAACTATCTTGATGTAGATATGCAAGTATTTAAAAATATGTGATGAAGCATGTTGAATGCAAAATAAATAAAAGCTAAGAACTATGTGTTTTCATTGCCATAGTCTATGTGTATTCCATAAGCATGCTGTAAGTGGGTATGGGTTCTGATTTTCTATTTTGTCAGCCATTACCTCTATGTATGATTTCAAGCTAGATATGTAACTTACCTCGACATTCGTTGGAAAATGTCGTAGACCGATTAGAACCAGAATCCATATGAGTTTCCATTTTTGTTGAGAACGGATCCATGCTGTGAAAATGTTGCTTGTGGTATTTTTTCTGCCAATACAAATCTAAAATGTATTATTTTAGGGAGGATAGACAAGATATGGAAGATGCGGCCCTCATTTAAATCATGCTCTTAAAAATACCAAATACCTGTGAATTCCATGGCTATGAATCGCTCCAACATAGAAGGCGCTTGTGTTCTATGGGCTGAAATCGCTGCATTGTTTCTGTGAAATAAAAATTTAAACCATAGGGGTCTCCCACTAACAATAGCACATGTTTTATTACAAAATTAACATGTTGAATCTAGTTTTTTCGGATGTGAGACCCCTCTATGCAATGTAGAATCTTGTATCCCAAAACCGGTGATTTATTTTAATTATCTAACGTAATGTAACCCATAGCCAAGGACTAGCTCTTGCATGCATCTTGAAAGTATTTAAGATAAGATGAGCTAAGTCAGCTTCCTCATAAGTTGAAAAATCTGAACATTTAATGTTCTATGTGTTGACAAGAGCTATGCTTTTAATGGCCTCCATGTAATCAAATATAAGTACTAATTTGAACGGCCTACGAGCGCACCTTTTTCATGACCACGAGAATAGCGATGGTGTGCAGTTTCCTTTGAGAAGTGTCAAATGATCCATGGTATCTATTAGCAGATAACTTAACAGGTTAATCAGGAAGTTAAACACCCTTTGCAGACTAGTATATATAGATGCGACAGTGCTCTATCTTTCCAAACTGCTGTAGTATTCAACAATTTCTGTGTTTGAAAGTAGTTTGATCGTAATTGACATTTGAACCATATTGTGTGTCATTCACTTACCAGCACATGGGAGGGCACACACATTATGTGCCTTTTGTCCACCTGCACATGCTGCAGCAATTAAATAAATATTGATATTGATGCACACATCGAGAGTTACGAGGTGGGAATCTAGAAAGGCATATTTGTAGTACCCATGTGAAATCTTTGTTTGTCCATTGAATGATATTGACATGCATTTGATATCCTACAATGACATTACAGTAACGCCATAACTCCTTACCATATCCACGAATTTCTACATTGGTAGGATCTGTTTCGTTCCCTTGGATTTTGGACCACGGGAAACAAATTGCTGACACCCTGCCCCACTTTATTCCTTCCCCTTATTGTGACGAAGGAAAAATAACAAATTCCAATTGCCATTAAGCTAAACGCCCTTTGCTTTGTTAATGCCCTAGCTATCGAAATCGAAACAAATTTGTTTAACCCCTGTTCAGTTTAACATTGCATTAAGTTCCAGCCGACACTAGGTAGAGCGATGATTGTGGTTTAAATATGTAGATTAGGTAGAGAGGAGTGTGTTGCAAAATTGTATTCTGACAATTTTGATTTCTCCGATCCCTTGTTATTTGATTTGAGAACAAACTTATTTACTATTAGTATAGATTCCTTACAATGTTGGAGAATTATCATTGCTATATGTTTTAAGGTTTTGTTCAGTATCTCATAGTAAAGGAGTCTCAATAACCAACATAAAGGGGACATGTCTACATGTATTTCCAAGTATTCATATAGAAAAGGTTTATAGAAGACAATTTGGGTTTTTAGCTTGTGTTAAACCTTAACTTGCATTGTTTTTGTTTGGAAGCCTTGTCCAATAGATTCGTCGCCTGAGTATAAGCTTTTACTACTGAATTATATATATTGAGAGAGAGCATGGGGTCTCTCTTCTATCCCTTGAGAAAGAAAATAAAATTGCAGTTGAAGTGCTGCACAAATTGTAACCTTCCAAATTGGTTAAATTAATAAAAGATTAGCAACTCTTAGTGGATGTAATCCCTAGTTGGGAGTGAACCACGTATATCATTGTGTCTCCATCTTACTTTTGTGATTTGTGCATGCCATGTATTGAATTTATTCAAGTAAGTACTTGGTAATTTTGAATTGGTATTGAAGAATTCTCATGTTCTTATTGGTACAAGTTGAACGCACAATTGGTCGTAATGTCTAATCTAGCATTTAAATACATGATGAATATAATTGTCGTGAGAAATTCGAAGTAACAGTGTTATGGAAACATGGTTAAATAAGTGTTGTTAGATAAAAGTATTATGTGATCTCCATTCCATAAGCTCAAATAGTTATGCTTAAGTTGTTTTGTGAAAAGTAACTTATCGTGATAAAGATTGTAAATGGAAGGTAAGTTCGAGACCTTGCGGGTACTAAAGAGACCCATATGTCAGTCACATGTCAATGTAGGTGGAACTATGGTTAGAGGAACTTGAGTATGTATTGAAATTGATGGTTGGAAGCTGGACATAATTAGTTCTCTATTGAGATCAAACATATTATGTTTAATTAGATTGCATTGTAGATCACAAAGTTTATGATTAAGATTAGCATTGGTAGCACAAATGGAGGTGTGTTATGTCATAGTTACAAGCTAAAGCCTTCATTGAAAAATTATAATATAAATGACTGTTAGAAAAGGATAATGCATAAAAAAATCTGCCATAGATTATGGATTTATATAAATATGTGTATCATGATTAACTAACAAAGCTGCAGGGATATTCTCTTTTGACTTGGGGTTGTTACATAGGTTCTCTTTATGTGTTTGTTAATTTTATGTTCTCTGGATGTTCTCCTTATATACTTCCTTCTCCTAGTAAGGATGATGAAAATAGTGGAGGGGTTCCACATGAGTGTTCTAAATACAAAGGAGGATTGGCTATTTGATGTGTGTCATATGTTAGACAATCTAATCATGTGACGATCATTTATTTAAATGATTTGATATGGTATGCTATTGAATTATGTGGAGTAAGGGCTAGAATTATTGCATAAGGACCCTTCCTAATAGATTAAGCATATATTAATATTAATTCTTATGAAGCATTTGTAATGATCAACCTTATTACATTTGATTCATGACGTTTCAGCGACGGGTTCAAGATGTGTTTAGTTGTATATTACCACTGTGTTATTTTTTAGGATGGTTGTACAAAGGTATAAATAGTCTTTCAAAAAAAAATTGTTCTTGCTGAAATAGGTGTGTTACAATAATACATAAAGGTTAATTTAATAAAATTTAATAATCACGGGTTTTGGGACCTTGTGGTATATCACTAGCTATTTTTTATAGTCAATTTCTACGGGATTATGTTAATAACTCAGTAAATTTCTCTGCCCTTAGATTGCTTTCACTCCCCCCTCCTATGGAATCATATCACCTACTATTTTTCATCCCTTTTCATTTCTAGTCATCAGGGATTTGAACGTCAATCATTACAATGCAATTGGTCATATTCTTATAGCATATATGTCCAACTTATAGGAACTTTGTTATTACACAAACATTTATAGTATGGGGTAAAAAATAAGGTGTTACTTGGACAAAGTCTAGGGAAAGACTTAATAATCAAGTTTACCACAAAAGTATCATAATGTGGTTTATACCAACTTGACGAGACATGTACTTTGGAGGCATACAAATAAGGACCTACAATTAGTTCCATGCTCTTAATTATGTGTATCCACTTATGATATTTTGCAGATAAACTAGATCCAATACATTGTACAATTTTAGGCCCTTAATTCCACACACATCAAAGAATTTGAATGTGCACTAAACATACTTCAAATAGTGATGATGTGTTTTGATCCAAAATTTCATTCCATCGAGATAGGGGAATTAATTTTCAATTTCATGAAGGATGGCCATATCTCTTTCTTCTATATGGATTTACCTAAATTCCAATCACACAAATATTTATGAGTGAAGGAAGAGGGCTTCTCTTCTTTCATGATTACTACCCTGATATTGTGGCCCATTTCATCACATTCCAGTAAAATATTATTTGTGAAATCAAGTATTTCTATGGTAATAATAGTACACGTATCTTCTATTAAATATGAGAAGGCATGTGTTGTGCCCTCAATCAAAATAAAGGAATTTTTTAGTAGGGTTGCTAATGGGGAAACAATCTTCTCATTATTATATAGTATAAAATTTCTATGGTAAACTACGAACCTTAGAAAGTCACATAAGGTTTTAAGTGTTTTAGGTTGTGGTAAATCCTCATAGACTCAATTTTCTTGTTATCCAGTAGCACTCCATGTTGACTAATAATGTTTCCTAAGTATTTCAACTTGGAAAAATTATCAAGGAGAAACAATTGATTATACTCAAGTAGTTGTAATTCTTTGTCAACATGTTCCACATGTGCCTACCAATTTTCACTATAGATCAAGATATCCTCATATGATACTAGCACAAATTGTTATAGAAAGGGTCTAAAAATATTGTTCATGAGCCTCTAGAAGGTGGATGGGACAATGAAAATTCCAAATGGCATCACTAGAAACTCATAATTCCCTTCATAATTGTGGAAAGCAATATCAACGATGTTATTCTCCATAATTTTCATTTTATGGTATCTACATAACATTTTAAGCTTGGTGAAGAATATAGCACCATGAATATCATACAAGAGACCATCAATAACTATAATTGGGAATTTGTTCCTTATTATAAACTTATTGAGATCATGGAAGTCTTGTCATATGTTCCATGCACCTGGATTTTTTAGGACCATGACCACTTAGGATGAATAAGGGTTAGTACTAGGATATATGGCACATACCTCTAATAGCTCATGAATAATATTTTTAATTCCATTCTTTTGTGCAAAGTGAGATCTAGAAGGATGCACATTTACTTGATAGATATCTAGGATGAATGGAATACCATGATAATGGCCCCCTTGTCAGGCAGCAAACAACTAGTTAGCATCTAAAATACCTTATGATGTTCATTCCATGGAAAATTTTAAGGATGCATAATTTTTTTAAGCGTAGAAACCTTGGTGAATCTTAATAATTTTTAATTTTTCAACCATAAAATGTTGAGTGATACTTTTCTAAAAAGATTCAAATTTCTAAGGATTTTATATAATTTTTGGACAATTTTGACGAGTTTTAGAGTAAAATATTGTATCCCATGTAATTTGAGAGAACCGATTTACAAAAAAATGGAGATTGGAAAATATTTGTTTCTATAAAAAATGGTCAAAATTAACCCATGGGAGATTTTTCTCCTAAAATTTTCCTTGGTTTGTTAAAAAAATTATGCAAATCAAGGCAAATTTCTTGTGTGGGATTATCCATAACCCATATGGCATTGAATTGGGAAATAATACCATAGTGAAATTTCATTAATAACTTATCCATATGATGAAATATTATGATTTCAAACGATCCTAATCGAATCCCCTTGAGGGTGTCTGTATGACTCTATTTAGTAAATATCATATAATTCATTTAAATTCATGGTTATTGGTCCCAAGGTGCATATCCATTTTATCCCAAAAAATATATCACAACCACTGATAATTATTGTGAACATATTATTTTTGATGTTATGATCCCTTTGATGGAGTCTCACATCTTCACAGCTATCACTACATTTCAACATATCTCATTTGGATATAATAATTTGAAAGTTTCGCACTAAGCAGACATAATGATCGCATTCTTCATCGACAGCGAAAATCACTTATTAGTGATTGATGTATTCAAGAAGTTGTAGGGTTTGAGGAGAGAAATTTCGAAACAAACCATGAAGGAATTTTTGAGGTTCATCCTAATTAACATTGGGATCCATAATATATTCCTACATGCTAAGGTCCATTTTCTGCTACCGTTAACTCAATGGAATCTTCCATAGTGATTTATTCTAATTGGGTGGGATAAGGCACATCAGTTTGAAATAATTTATTGCCTTTACATTTATTCCCTGCATAATACTTCTCATCACATTATAGAAGAGTCTATGTTTTTGACATTGTCATTTCTATTGAAGACAACAACTAGATTTTCTGGGGATGAGTAGGAAACATGTTTAAGGGAGTATATTATGAAGGGTGCATTTAAGTATTACTCTCTCTTATTCTTGAACTTGTTGAGAGGCCTCCAAATAAATAGCACATTTTTTTTATCCCAACTTGTTCTCTAATATCCTCCCTAATTCCAGTAATGAAGTAATATTTTTGGAAAGAATTAGTTAATCCCTTTATATGGATTGCTAATTTTTCGAAGAATATGATAAATTATTCTACTAAGAATGTTTGACACAACTAGGTCAACTTCCCCACATAGCGAGTATCTTCCTTGAAACAAGCATTCTCTAAATAAGCATATATGGGTTTAACAAATTGACTCTATGTTATATACCCACCATTTTCCTTTTTATGCCATTCACAACATTTCAATCATTAAAGTTCTAAGTACAACACCCACACTCTGAGTTTCATAATGTCATTAGCAATTCCATGCAGTGAAAACTAGCATTTCATATGGGTACCCAACCAAAGGGGTCATAACCATCAAACTTGTTAATATCTACTTTAGGAAAGAAGTTACATATGTTGTTATTAGTGGAGGGAGGTTATGGATGTGAAGAAATAAAATATTTAATTATGGTGAAAATATATTTCCTTTGAATATTCCTCACTAGGTATCTCTATTTATGGTTAAATCCATTGGTTATCAACTAGGAGGGTGTGAGTTGTTATCCTTTTGTATTTTTCATGCGTACTTTGTAGAGGAGCCACTTTATTTTTCAAGGTTAGTACTAAATCATTGAGAGTGGAAATAGATGGATCTTGTTGGTCAAGTGTTTTATTGATTTTTACTTCAATATTCGAATGCTAATCATCCAAACTGTCAAGCTTCTTATTGAACACAATGTTAGAGTGGGTCTCCATGGTATTTGTGGGTTCCCCCAAAAAATATTACAAAGGAGTGAGAGAATGGTGATCAATATATAATTAGGATTTTGATAAGCTAGGTCATCTACAATGGTGTGGTCAAGTTTACAGAAAAAAATTATTAGAGACTGGTATCACTGCAATCAACAAAAAACAAGGGTTTTTTTTTGTGAGCGCTACCCTAGTTGGATAATTACTCTCATCTAATTAATATTGTAGGGATGAAATTCCCAAATTATGTTGGAATTTTTAGCATGTGTAATAGAGGCTAGAGTTTGAAAGGTCCTAAGGACAAGGAAGTATTAAGTTCTATAACTATTGGTGGGGTCCAACAATAAACTTGTTTTTAACCTATGTTGTAACTCTTTTTTATTATGACACATTATCATTAGTTGGACTAAGAAAATAATGTATGTTGACTATGGACCTAACTATATACAAAACATTGTGCATAAGCTAAACAGTTATGATGTGAATGCAATAGTGATATAATGTTTTTTGAGCATGCTAACAAAATAGATCAACGAGGTACATGGATACAATATGTATAATATGTTTGGTGATGAAATGATAAGTAGCATGCACATGATAAATACATCAATATTTTTAATTTTATCATCAGTAATGACATAGTAATTAAAGGAAAATTGTTACAAGGTTATGCACATTCATTTGTCTACTAAATATCACTAAGATTAAAATGGTGAAATGATCATGGACGAATAATTATGATACCGCGATAAAAATAATGGTGTATATTTAAAATGGATAATGTCATGCTATTAGAACACAGTTTCCAAAAACATTTTTAGAATGCACCGTTTCCAGAAACTATCATTCAATGACATGGTTCAATAATGGAAATTAATAGGGTCTTAAACCTATCTCTATTAGGAAGGGTGGAGGTATTACCCACCATGTATCCTTGAAAACTCGGGGTTAGGTCAATATAATAGATGCTATAGAATATTTTTGCAAAATAAGGATAGGATGTGGGAGATAGAAGTATGTTAGAGATGAAGGATGGTTCAAAGAATTTTAGTATGGTACTAGGAGTTAGTTATAACAACTTGGTTACTTGTGTGTGTGTGTGTTAACACTCTTTCTTTAATTTGTGTTATAATTTTAGTATGTTGCGTGGTCCATATTGCAATACATATCGTATATAACTAGCAATATTGCTAGATGGTGTGGTTACTATTGATTTCATGTTTTGATGAAATCATATAGGAGCTATTCTATGTTTGGATGTGTGGATATTGTTATTGTTATTACACTCACACGATATGTATACACTATCTATGCCTACATACCTTGCATGCATACACTAGCATAATTCAAATATAGATTTACTATTAAAGTATGATTATTTATAGATGTAGTGAGGTTTTCACCCTTTCTATGTGAAAAAGCACCAGCCTTACGTCAATGGGACAGTAAGGTAGAGTTCATGAAAAATAACTAAAACAATAAACAATATCAGTAACAAAAAATCAAATAAACATTTATGGCTAAACTAAATAAAATCAAACACATGAAAGTTATACCTTCTTTCAGATGAAAATGGGCCACCGTGCCCATTTCGAAAATGGTATTCCTCTCCATAAGTTGGTTCTCTAGGTGGGTACGTAGAATATCTCAACATACTATGTGGGAATGTTAGGGAAACATGATGATGGAAAAAAGTGGGGTGTGAAAACTTTGAGAGAAAAAGGTGTCTCATCGTACTCACTAAATAATATAATGGGAAAAAAGGTGTAAGAATCTCCTTATGGATTGGCCAAAAGCTTCTTTTGAGAGAGTCCTTCACAATGTATTTATAATATGTTTCTAGGTTTTTTTGGCCTTTTCTCTGTTTTAGGGTTTTGGAACTCTATTTAGGGTTTTTGTACCCTTTTTAAGGTTTTTATCCCTTTTTGGGTTTTTAGGCCTTTTTTGGGGTTTCTGACCCTTTTTGGGAGAGAATAAGGGTAAACCATAGGAAATAATAATGTTTTGGACTGGAAATACAGTTGTGAAGGTAAAAATTAAGGGAAATATTGTAGGAATATGATGTATGTATATGGTTTAAACCATGCATAGCTATGTGAGAATTTTTTTGTGTTAAGAGATTGCCCCCTAATGTGTGAGGGAAGGAGCTCATCGTATAGCCGACAGACATCATAGGATCATGGGAATAGTGGTTGAGAGATGTGCGCAGAAGTGGATCTTCCTCATTCGAACCACAGTGGGTTTTTGTTTTTATGAATGGTTCCCAAAAATGGGTGAGATACATATAACGTGTGACATGTTTATGGATGAGGCGGGCATTTCCATGCTTGTAACAATGTCAAAAGAATAAATAATGGAATCAAGGCTCAAAAATATGGCAGCCAATCAATATATATACAACTGATGTTACATACTGGTAGTCTCGAGAGGAGACCGACCAATAATGCTGATATGAAGAATTGATACCTATGAACAATGCTATTATGAATACATTGCTAATTTAAAGAACTGATACATAGGAACAATGGAATTCTGAATACACTGTTGATATGAAGAATTGATACATAGGAACAATGGCATTCTCATGGAATACAATATCTTCACAACTGATGCTCTGCTGGATCTTGAAGTGTACATAACTAGAGGGACTCAATGATGGAGAGTAAGAATCTATGTGGTGACATATGCTACATCAAGTACTGGAGATACATGGAAGCGCTACACTGGGGGATTTCAAACACTGTCACCAATGCAACCCAAAAATCATAAGGGACATGAAACTGTTTCGGTCCCATAGTATACTCACCAATGCATTAGATTCAGGTGACATCCGGGGTTTTTGACCAAATAATGAACGGACCAATACCATGTACAAATCTCAATGGTACGATGAAGTAGCTGAAGTCGAGCATGTGAGACACAACCATCCCGAGAGGCACTAATGAATCCTCTCAAGTGGTCCAAGGAACTCATCAATGACGTGGATGAAACTGGGATATAGGGACATTTGGGTCGATCGTTTGGAATAGATGTTTTAACATCAATAGAGGGAGACCTACAACCAGCCAAGGCAATGATGTGTCCTCGACTAGAAGCACGAGGGGGATAACCAAATATGTGGAATCAATCTGGGGGCTGACACATTGAATGGGGGAATAGGGGACTCAAAATTCCTTTGTTTAGAGTATGATGGCAGGGCTGGCCTGACAACAAATGGAATTGAGTCATGGGATATGGATCATAGTTGTAATACACAGAAGATAATTGCAAATGGGAAATATTGAGGGAAGTAACTAGACTAGTGATGTCCAGGGTAGCCAAGGAAGACACATTGTAGAATGTTCTTACCAAAGGGAAACCGACGGGGGGGGCTTCAAACTGTGATATATGGGGTGGCTCCTAAAGACACCATTAGCGATCCCAAGAAAGTAAATGCGCGATGGTGTTTTCATTTTTATAGAGTCTAAAAACATGAAGAAGACTCTAGTGTGGTCTCTTTTTTGTATGTAGTCTCTTGAGTCCGAAAAAGGATAAAAGTGTGTGCAGGAGAGATCACCCATCCTTTGGGGAAGGAATACTTCTTTACCGTTGGTACTCCAATCAAGCCAGAAAAGGTTAAATGTATACTGATTTGACATTAATTCAAATACTTTTACAAGGATGAAGAAAACCAAGTTTTCCCGGCAATATTTTCTTGATGAGAAGGATGGAAAAGAGCTTAAAGACAACCTATAATAATCGTTTTTCATAAAGTACTGTCTTGATGCCCGAGAAAGCATAAAAGGATGGAAAGGGAAATCTTCCTAGCCTAAGTGTGACAATGTGGTCCTTTTCTTATGATGGCCTACATGGTCCTAAAAAACAAAGAAACAAGGACATATAGACGCCATTTCAAATACTTTAACGAGTGTGAAAGGAAGCAAGTGTGCTGGCCTATCTTTTCGTTCTTTTAGGAGTCAGAAAAGATATTAACAGAAACTCCGCAATGGCGAATCAAGCAAGGGGGAAGTGTTCAATATATGGACAAAGGTTATGTTGTGAACATGTATGATCGGAATAAATGCAGAAAATTGGTGGGCCCCCCTTGTGAGATGATGGAGGGTGGTAAAAAACGACCAACTGTGTAGTATGGATGGAGGAGATGGCTCGTGAACATGCCAATAAATACAGTAGTTGATTCACTTGATGGAATATAAATCGAGGTGAATTCCAAAAAATGGACTAGAAAATCATAGTGACAACATGAGAAAAGGGTCTCCTCAAAAGAAAGAGGCTAGAAAACTAAACCTGGTGGTGAGAACGACATCTCAAACAGACTTCAGATGACTCTAACTAACAGCTAGTGATGTTGCCCCCAGTACAGTGGTGCACGGGGAAAAACTAGACCAAATGGGGGCCGATGGGTACGAAGCTAGATCAACATACAAGTTGTGATTTTCATGGTAGCATGCAAATTGATATGACTCCAGGAAATGGAAAAAAGACTCAGTAGGGAGGGAGGTAGTCTAGAAGGTCGTTTCTCAACCTGGGATATTTTTGCACAATGGTGGAAGCTTCCTACCCCTATAGAGGATGATCCATACGTGGAAATGGAAATACCAGGGAGATCCTGAGATACCTCGACCTCCAGGATAGGTCTAGGCACCTGACAGTATGCTATCATAGTGGTATCTAGATCATACATGTGACATACTATGTGCATGTGCATGCATGGGACAACACCCTCTAGTGGGGTACTAATGACGTAGAGGAAGGGGTTATATCTACATGCTCATGTGTAAACGATGCGACCGAGTTCTATAATGGACTCAATTCGACTAGACGTGTAGAAAATACTAGAGTGGTCATCGAATCATGGTAGAAATGATGTTAAACAAAAATAAAAAATATGCTTCAAGTGTACTACACGATGGGCGATGTTAGGGCATAGAACCTCTTGACATAAAGCCCATTACGAGGACACTTCATGAGGTATCAGTTAGAGTCAGCAAGGATGTGTGCCCCATTGACGAGCCATCGATTGACGATGTATGGGACGTACCACATGGAATAAACATTCCCTTTCCCTAACTTATTGTTGGATTGAGCATAGATGAGGACAAGGTCTCCCTCACTAAATATGCAAGGATGGACATGGGAGTTAAAATGGGATTGCAACTGATCCTTGGATTCTTTGATCATCTGGAGAGCAAATCGACGGTTTTCATTGGTCTATTCGAGCGTAAGTAGGGGTCTTCTAATGGTGAAGTATTAAGTAGAAGTTTAATGGTAAGGCAAGGTGACCAAATATGGCATTCAAAGGGAAGCATAAATTCCACACAATGGAATCAATGAAATGGGGTAAAATCAATGATATTTTTAAAGATCTCTTCGTTATTGCAAAAGTGGTGCTGGGATAGATCAAGTGGATCTTCCATGATCAAGGACAAGAAGGGACTACTGGAAGTAGAGATCATGTAAATGGTGTTAGTCATGTCTAAGGAAGAAGCTGGAGGGTGGATATCCTCAAGGACGGTAACGTTGGATTCATAGGAGTGTTTTCGAAGGTCGCAAAGGACTGAATGATACTCAGACACGTCTAGGTAATGTTGAGAATAATGGCCATACAAGGCATAGATTACGCAAGGATGGTTGGTCCTCAATGACTTATTCTTGACTATTGGCGGGTCTGGGATGATAACTAGTGCAGTACGATCGACTTTATCCATAACATCTATGTGTGTGCGAAGGATAGGTACTTTTGGGAAATTTTGTTTTGCATGACCTTGGATATCACATAAAGCACAAGGTGGAGCCAGATGAGGCTCAGTTGTTACTTTGGTGTCCTTTTCCCTAACCTTCCTTTGGAGAGGAGGGGCAATTTTGGGAGCAGAAGACGTGTTCAATCGGCCAGGAGGGGGGAGTGACTCCATATCAATAGGTTGTATGGGATTAAACACAACCTGGGGCATCAGAGGTGGGGTAGGTGGTTCAAGGTACCACACGGGAATTCACAATTTAAAATTAGGAAAATTAAGAGTATCCATTATAGGCTTACTCATGATACCAGATGGTGGAAACAGGAAGGGAATCGCATGGATCGGGAACGAACCCAAATAATTCCCAGGTGATAGTGGTTTGGGTTGCAACTAATGTTGTGATGTGGTCAGGATGGTACTAGATGTGATAGTACACAAATCCACTATGTGAGTCGGTGTAGGGG
Source organism: Pseudotsuga menziesii (assembly GCA_001517045.1). Classification (NCBI taxonomy): domain Eukaryota; kingdom Viridiplantae; phylum Streptophyta; class Pinopsida; order Pinales; family Pinaceae; genus Pseudotsuga; species Pseudotsuga menziesii. The sequence continues at coordinate 129,653 of LPNX010915146.1, read as the reverse complement.
GAGGTGTTAAATATGGGAAGGTGTCCGCCATAGGAGTGTTGGAAAATAATCCTGGTCCCACAGCAGATAAGGAAGGGATGAATGCACTGCCAATCTTACTATCAATGGTAGGAATGTTGTGTTCTGATGTGGCTGGACCCTGTGGATCATAGTAATTCAATTGGTAAGCAATCATGATATTTCCATCATGAGGAAACATCATGATTCAAAAGACGGTGGAGGCCATGACTCTCATGGCATACATGTAGCTATGTCCAAGAAGGAGGTTATAATCAAGTTGGTATTTAATAACCTCAATGTCAATCAAAATCATTTTACAATTTAACAAAATAGGAACATTCAGAAGAATGTGTTGGGCCTTTGTAGAGTGGCCATCATAAATGCAGAGGGCGGTAGTGGAAGGTTGAAGGGTAGGGGACCCAATTTTCTGCAAGACAAAGGTCGACATAACACAGGTGGATTCTCCTTCATCAATGATGCATCAATGTACGACCAAATTTTGAATTGATATTGAAACTTGGAAGGCGACAGTGGAGGACATCCTCGGTTATCCTTAATCCAAATCAAACATGATTAACCTCAAACTAGAGGGATCAATGACACCTAGTGTGGATACCAATGCTTTACGCTATGTCGAGAAAGTTTGAGCACTTCTAGAGCGAACATGGATATAGGTATATTAATTCATAGTATCAGTATTGCGATATTCATTCCTTCAACACAACATTAAATCATTACTTAACACTGGAAATAATGTGGAAACCCATCTGGGAAAAACCACCAAGGTGATCTTCATCTATTATGATAAATATATATAGCACCTTGCAGTCTATGACTTACAGAATGTTTTAAGATATTTCTTTTGGCTCAGACTCTTCTTTCTCTCATGCACTCTATTTTATTATTCTATCTAATCCTACTGATCCGCACACAACCTGAATTGACTCTTCAACTGCATATTAACTCCTAAAAAATGGTCTACGCACACAAGTGCAGATCCTCAGATCAAGAACCTTCTACTGTAAGACTTCTCTCTAAGTCAGCAATGAACTAATACAATCCCTCTAAACCTAACCCTTATACAGAATGGGTTCCTCCTATATATAGTCATTACAATACTACACAGGGTCAACTGAGTAGTTGACCATAACTCAGTTATTACATTCATAAGTAGCTACAAAACTATCCGCAAAACTAGCTACAAAACTATCCTTTAGTCTTCTGCTGACTCGAGCCACTGCATTCTCTCTTGACCTAAACCTGTCCAACCTTTACTCTTATACCCACATCTCTAGGTGTGATTTTTCCTTGTCACACCAATCTGTGTCACAACTGTCTCTCTTCTATTGTTTCTTTCCATCCTTTAACTGCTTTTCTCCATCATACTCTTGTTTTCCCTGTCTTACCCTTGCAATTCAAATTCTTCCTTATGTACTTTTCCTAGCCCAACATGCCCCCAACACTCACATGTGGCTCGTCTCGAGCCACCAAGAAAAATTTTAAATGTTTGGAAAAAAATTTAAGTCTCTGGCGTAGGTTGCACCTCGAGACCATCCTTTTCCTGAAATGATTTCGAAATTCCTTGCATTCAGGAAACTTCCTCGCAGAAATATTCAACCTGCTTCTCCAATTGTTCCACACGGTTAGAAATGATATGCTTTGAGCGTACTTCTTCCAGCGACTCAAATAACTACTGGAGATTCTATTGCACATCCTGAATGAGTCCTGTATATCTTTCCGCTTTCAAATGGTGCACTGTAACTTCATATTTTCTTTTCTTCTCTTGGTCGTGGCGCATTTTGAATTCCTACTGCAGTTGCTTTATCTTCGAGACCTTTGCAACCTTCTTTTTGATCAACAGCTTCTTCATATCTGCCTTTACCGTGTTGATCTTTAATTCATCTTGTTGTGCATCTTCCTTGATCTTCTCCACAGCCTCATCATCGAGAAGCAATTCCTATGTTCCGGAGATGGCTTCAACTACCTCATTACATATTTTTTCTCCTTTCCTTATCCACTTAACAACCTTAGACATTTTTTTCTTGCGCTCTTCTAAAACCTCATGAGGCATTATTGGTTTTTGTTGTGCTTGGAGCTCTTCCACCTACTTCCTGAGATCCGCTGCAATTTTGGAGAGTCGGCGGACCTCTACAACGATGTCGTCGTTTTCTTAGACTTCTTCCAGGGGGAAATCTGCGACTATTCTTTTGATGGATTCATCCAGTGTAATCCTACTCTATTCATGTCCCTCAATCTCTTGGTTCTTTTCCCTAAGGAGGGCCTTGCGCTCCTTCACCTTCCTTGTCTTGTTTGTGTCCTGGTAAGCAATGGTATTTTCTCTCATGCAGAGTTCTATCATGGCTGCATGTTGAATGGGATATATGTCCTCCAATGCGAGTTTGGAAAAATATATCCTTAACATCCCCATTTCCTTGATAACATCATAATATTCTTCTGTACCTAACTCTAGTGCTTTCGTTTTTAATCTAAGCTTGAGGGGCGGCAACAATAGTGGCGCGGCTAATGTATCCTTGGTATCAATGGAATATGTCTCAGCCTCGACAATGGTTTTTACTTCATTGATGGCCTCTATGAGATTATTGACATGCTCAGTGATTTTTTCGGCCACTTGCATCTTCTACATACTTATACCTTCAAGGCTGGTCTTTGCAACTTCTTCGACATCATCTGCAAGCAATCCAATGTCTTCTTTATCCAAGCTGACTGTATGCATCATTTTGTCATCTTTTCATGTCTTGGGCGCATGCACATGCTCCTATTCCTATTCTCTCCCCTGGTTTTGTACATCCTCATCGTTAGGTGTGTCTTCATCGTCATCTTTGAAAGAACCCTTATCACTGTTATTATCATCATTGTCCTCGATCTCCTATGACTGGTTTCCTTCTCCATCACCCCCATCATTCTATTGGCCCTCGTCCTAGAAATTTCCTTAGCTAACGCCTTGGCCATTTCCTCCTTGACCTATTTCTACATAATCTGGGATGCACCATTCCTCTGGCTAGTCCTGGATGACTACTTCCACATATTCATCAGTAATCATAAACCCCGATGGGTGTGCCTGTTACAGAGAGAAATTCCTATGGCTTGGGGTACCACAAAAGACAACTTTGACTCCAGAAATCAATATTTCCCAATATGCAATAGAAATAAAATGTCTAACACTAAAGGATCAGACCTCATACCTTATTCCGGACGGTTGAAGTAGATCCCCGTTGAGCTTTCCAATCTTCAGCTTGAATTGATATAATACTTCCTCAACAACAAGTAAACAATACAAGCATACTATATATCATGGTGTTAGATCTATTCTAGCATATATAATCAATAATGTAAAAGCATTTGACATATTCCAATGGATACAATATTCAATCAAATACACATCATTGGACAAGGAAAGATAGTTCTTATTAATATAAATCAGATATTACAAGATAGATACAACCTCTGATGACATGTCTACGAACCGAAGAAACTCAATCCCCCACTTGGGCCTCCACCACCTCAATCCTCCATCTCATGATAGCAAGCTCACTAGCAAAAGGCAAGCTTGGGAAGAACACAACAGTGCTCCAAAGGGACAAAGGGATGCAGACTCAAGCATAAATTCCGGCAACAATGGACTATAGTTTCGTTGCTTTCAATCTCTCTATATGCCTTCAATGTACCAAGGGGTTCCTTATATAGCTTCACAAGGGATAATGAAGGGCCGAATCCGAGCGATCTCAAGGCATATGGAAGGCTAGGAGTCAAATGAGTCGGATCCATGTCAAGGAAAACTCCAAAAGGATTTGAACTATGCACACATCCCGATGTACACGGATATAGGGGTCAAACTCGCGTATGTACGTAGTTATCGGGGAAAAATCCGCGTATATCATCTTTTATATAGTTTTTAGGGATGATCAAGGAAACATCAAAGGATAAAATGTGGTCCATGGGGTCTAAAGAGTCTGCAGCGGGACAGGGGAAGGCCATACAAAGTGTGATTCACCTAGAGTGGTGAAATCCGCTATAACAGATACCCCCTAATGTGTGAGGTCAGAGGGGTCATACGATGGCCGCAATACATTATAAGTCCATCCCAGAAGTGGAGTGATGAAGGATCCCAAATGGAAGACCAACCACCCAATCAGCATAGTACAATGATACAACTCTGCATACAACTGCAAGTACATATAGCAGTCCCTGATACATAAGAGTACAATGGCCATGAATAGGCATAATACATGATATCACATATGTGATCATCGCCACGTACAATATACATAGATCAGAATCTCCATGATGAAGATATACAAAGGAACATGATCTCCAAAATGGCTGAAGATATTCAATAGATCAAGATCTCCATAGTGGCTGGAAATGTCTGACATACACTGGAATCAAGTCACGAGAGCTGAAATCTCATGAACACTGACACGATCAAGGAGGTAGCATATAAGAGATGCCACCAGTCTGGAAGGTCTTCTACACAAACCGCTACGAGTACATGTCCTACTATGCGAATAGAGGTGTCGAGGTCGAACATAGTAGTCCATCTTCTGATTACTGGTCATTGATGTATACCGTTAACAGATGCGAGATTACCCACCGATAATGATAATGGGAATCAAGGTACTAAAGTGCAAACTAACAAGTGTGAATAGATGTGTTGAGGTCAAACACTTGAGAGAATCCATCGATCAGGGGACATTGATGTATTCCCAAGAAACTGTCAATGGCGATAGAACCTGCCACTGATGACTGCAAGTCTTAAGGCACTCAAAAGGACTCTAGATTCCAATCCCAAAATAAATGATCTGAAGTTGATGGGATGAAATCCACTTGGAGGAGGGCATTAAGGCATCCCCCATCATCTAACACAAGGTACTCAGCAAAGTTGTCTAATGTGGAAGGACTCGATCATAAAGTGCACGAACCAGTAACTGTACCGGGAATGGCCGACATAGGTTTCAACTTCCTTCGAACAAGAGCATAACGGAATATGGTGACTGAATGAAGGCAACATAGACTCGATATAAAAACTGGGACATCTCTGTGACACATGAGGCATCAACAGAGGCTCCATAGGGACTGGAAGCTTAACCAGTCGGTGGAGATAAACTCAGATAATGAGTACAACTCCTAAGTCAAACTATAACCCAACCAATGGATGTGATATACAATGCTCCGTTTGAAGGCGATACGACTCGACAGCTGCCAAAAGATAACATCTTTCCTTGTCCGGCTTTTTGGTTTTTTTATTTTTTTGGACTTCTTTAGTTATTTGAAAATCTTGGAAAAAGACTAAACTAGCTTTATAGTTACAAACTAGGAGGAGACGAGTGTCATAAGGGCAAACAAACTAGTTCCAAGCAGTGGAACATACCTATGCTCCATGCAAGGATACATGTGTACGATATCGACACTCGGGGGAAAATCCCCTCCCGGTAAAAAGGGAAATCAAGCTACGAAGGATATAAAAAATGGCTCTGCATGGCTAGACATGAGACAAGCTCAAGCTATATGGCTGAAACGCAATGTCAGGGGAGCCGTCATAAAGCTCAATAAGGCAGGCAAAGCTCATGATAATGCATTCACAACTTGATATAAGGGGAGTCCGGAGGGAAACAGGCCAGCATAAGATCAAGAGGAGTATGAGGCTCTTGCTAAATGTCATGGCAATACTATACAATGGACTCTCGGACCTAAGAGAGCACTCACAGCATGGGTACCAAATGCAAAGGGGAGCTAACTAGGACACCCATGTATAGGAAAGCTCTACCATTCACATAGTACCACTTCTAACAGCAGCATGAAGGTTCCGTGATACCATGGAATGGTTTCATACCTAAGGTTAAGATGGAACGGTCATAAGGCGATGCATAAGTGCAAGTGGATGTGATATCGTAACCTATATGCCAGTTCAGACATAATACCTGTGATAGGCACAAATGGTTCGAAACCTCAGAGAGAGTGTACAAAAAATGGATCCTACATGACAACCATATTAGACCAAAACAACCCAAAATAGTCAATAAAGAATCCACACTATAGGACATAGGGAGGAATGATCATGACAAATGCACCCAAAGGAAACAATGCGATGAACAATGGGACATAAAACTGATAGTAAGGTGTAGATCCAACGTTCATGCATCCACTACCACCCCCATGAGGGTGACCACTAGTGTAAAGACCGAGCGAAAAATAAAAATAAAAATCCTCCACAAATGGAGTAGAGGATGGAATATGACCATTCCCAAATCTATGAGCACGGCAAGGGGCTGTGATGCCCCCAAGTCTGACACCAGACTCCGTACTAGGACCAAGGACGGGTGATAAGATACCAGGCATGCCAAAAATAAAAGGACCTGAACTCAAGAGAGCATAAATATACTCAAGTCATCATGATCCCAAAGGCCAACTAGCGCACAAAGAGCACACTCCTAAGAAAATCTACAGCCAAAATACAAGCAAACCAAGGGGAGGATATGTGAGCTCCCGAATGCAGCAGGTATGTCTCGCCTAGGAGAGGCTCGAAACTCCCATACACTACAAGTGGAGGTACGTAACCAATTATTGTGCCCTCAGCTTCAACGCGTAAAGCGACTGTGCTATCCGACCCCAAACTAGCCGGGACACCTGCAGAATAACCTCTACAAGTACCCCCTAGATATCCTAGGTAAGGTCACTAAGGTCACCTCAATATACTCAAAGCTCAGGCGGACAGTCACAGGCGGGATTGACTGTATGGGTAGGGTAGCAAAGCCCGAAACTCTCAAAAGATCCCCCAAATACGAATACAATTCTGGAAATATCGCTGGTGCTACTCAATTATGACTAGGGGTCATCCCAATCAATAACCGCTCACACTGCCTCGTGCTTAACTCCCGTTTGAGAGGAGGATCCTGAGAACGATGGTTATACCAAGGATTTCACACACTCCCTGGACAGACACCTAGATGTTGTTGTTTAGTGATCTTGGAGAATTGACTTACAATGAACTATTCCAAAATCCTAAAACCTAAGCTTGTTGGTGCACCCTAGAAAAGAAAAGAGTGTAATTCATTTTAATTAGCGTTGATTTGAGTTGGCTGCAATTACTCAAAGGCAAACGGCCGTGCAACTAGTGATATGAAGACTCAGTAGTGAAATAAAAGTGCACACCATAACAAACAATGCTAAGTGCAATCTTTGTCAAATGAAAAATAGGGTATGCCACTACATGAGATGCATAAATATATATTCCTTTCTGAATGCCAATGCAATCCTTCCTATATGAAATCCTAAACACAACTCTCATCCAAGTAATCCAATGCAAGTACCTCCTCAAATCCATATCTAAGATGCAAATAAGAGTGCAACTACTTTGTATTTTTCAATATAAAAGAATGAAAAATGCAATAAAAGTCATCTAAAACTCTCAGTCTCTGCAGCAAGTATAAAAGACAATCCCAGCAAGACACCAAGACAAAAAGAGTAATGCACTAATGGCAAAACAAAAAAGAAAAATGACTAAAACTACTTTCAAAGAAAAATCAATGAAAAAGCGGTCTTTGGTCACAAAAGAAGCATCCAACAGACAACATCAGACCCAAGGAAGACCCAACCACACTCACAACCCACTCAACAACTTCCCATAACATAAAACTCACCAATCGGGGGGATGTACATGACTGTTTAAAGAATAGCTGTGTATATACGCGACTTTTGGCCAAAAACCTGAGTGTATATGCGGATTTTGGCCAAAAACCTGCGTGTATACGTGAATTTTGGCCAAAAATCCGCATATGTACATGACTTTTGGCCAAAAACCTGCATATACAGAGAAGGCAGTGGTAAAAAGTAGGCAAAGGGTTAAACCAATAAAGGGGAGTGTAAATGGATGAACATACTATAAAATGCAACCTAGAAACAAGGAGAAACAAAGAGCAAGTCAATAATATCAAGCCCATTGTGCCGATAAAAACCCCCAAATAAAAACAAGTAACATCCCCAGCAGAGTCGCCAATTCTGTTATGGAGAGAAATTCCGATGGCTTGGGGTACCACAACAGACAGCTTTGACTCTAGAAATCAATCTTTCCCAATATGCAATAGAAATAAAATGTCTAACACTATAGATATAAATCAGAGATTACAATATAGATACAACCTCTGACGACACGTCTGCGAACCGGAGAAACTGAATCCCCCACTTGGGCCTCCACCACCTCAATCCTCCATCTCACGATAGAAAGCTCACTAGAAAAAGGCAAGCTTGGGAAGAACACAACAGTGCTCCAAAGGGACAAAGGGATGCATACTCAAGCATAAATTCTGGCAACAATGGACTATAGTTTCGTTGCTTTCAATCTCTCTATATGCCTTCAATGTACCAAGGGGTTCCTTATATAGCTTCACAAGGGATAATGAAGGGTCGAATCCGAGCGATCTCAAGGCATATGGAAGGCCAGGAGTCAAATGAGTCGGATCCATGTCAAGGAAAACTCCAAAAGGATTTGGACTATGCACACATCCCGATGTATACGGGTATAGGGGTCAAACTCGCGTATGTATGCGGTTATCGGGGAAAAAGCTGCGTATATCATTTTTTATATAGTTTTTAGGCATGATCAAGGAAACATCAAAGGATAAAATGTGGTCCATGGGGTCTAAAGAGTCTGCAGAAAGACAGGGGAAGGCTATACAAAGTGTGATTCACCTAGAGTGGTGAAATCCGCTATAATAGCGCCTGCTTGTCCAGGTCCTGTCGCGGCTCCATAATAATGTTATGGAAACCAACCAGAAAGTTTATGAAAGATGAATACCTCTATACTATCGTAGCTTTCAGTCAGTGTTGTTGTTTGATTACGTCATGCAACGCCTCCACGTGTAGAAAGAGCTCAATATTATTGTCCTTCTTCCTGATCCTGTCGTCCTTTTCCTCCCAAAGGTTCTAGTACTTTGCGCCATGGAAAAATAATGGGATATCCTGCGAATGGTAATCGGGTGGGTATGACCAAGTGATGAAAGAAATCAAAATGAGCAGCCAGGAGTAAATAAATTTTTTCTTTGGTTCGTCCTGTGATTTCTCGACATCCTTGAGCAGCTCATTCAACAAGAACTATGACCATTTGAACACTACTCCTGCCGCACATTGCTCTGTTAGTTCTCTTAAGGATGGTGTTCCCTCCTTGTGTTGTATAAGAAAGTATTGTGGTATTCAAACATGATGATGATGATGATGATGTTGATGATCATGATGATTATCTTGAGGATGAAGACGACGACGATGACGATGATAATGATGGTGAAGACTCTAATGATGATGATGAATATGATGATGATGATGATGATGATGATGATGATGATGATGATGATGATGATGATGATGATGAAGACGACGATGATGAAGATGACAACGATGACAACGATGATGATGATGATGATGTTGATGATGATGATGATGTTGATGATGATGATAATGATGATTATGATGTTGATGATGAAGATGACAATGATGATGGTGATGATGATGATGATGATTATCATCATCATGAGGATGACAATGATGATGATGGCGATGATGATGAAGATGATGATGATGGTGATGATGATGTTGATGATTATCATCATCATTAAGATGAAGATTATGATGATGACGATGATGATGAGGATGAGGATGATGGTGATGATGATCATGATCATGACGATGATGATGATGACAATGATGATGAAGATGACAATAATGGTGATGATGAGGGTGATGACGATGATGATGATGATGATGACGATGATGACGATGGTGATGATGATGTTGATGATGATGACGACGACGATGATGAAGATGATGATCATGGTGATGATGGTCATACTGGTGATGGAGACGACGATGATGATGATGATGAAGATGATGATAATGATAAGTGTGATCACTACAATTATGATGACGATGGTAGATGATTATGATTATGATGATGATTATGAGGGTCATGATGATGATGCTCTTGATGATGATGATGATGATGATGATAATGATGATGTTTGTGCTAACGACAATGATCATGATGATGATAGTGACGATGATGATCAACATGATGAAGATAATGTTAGTAACTCTTTTAAAAAAAATCATATAAAAGAAGATGATGATGGTGATGATGATGATGGTGATGATGATGGTGATGATGATGATGATGATGATGATGACGATGATGATGAAGATGATGATGATGGTGATGATGATGTTGATGATGATGATGATGATGATTATCATCATCATGAGGATGACAATGATGATGATTACGATGATGATCAAGATGATGGTGATGATGGTCATGTTGGTGATGAAGACGATGATGATGGCGATGACAATGATGATGAAGATGATGATAATGATAAGTGTGATCATTATGATTAGGATGATTATGATGATGAAGGTACCTGATTATGATTATGATGATTGCGATGATGATGATGAGCGTCATGATGATGATGATAATGATGATGATCATGATGACACTCTTGATGATGATGATGATGATGATGTTGGTGTCGATGATGATGATGATGATGATCAGCATGATGAAGATGATGGTGGTGATGATGATGTTAGTAACTCTTTTTAAAAATATTAAGATAAAATAATATGATGATGATGGTGATGATGGTGATGGTGATGATGATGGTGACGATGATGATGATGATGATAACGACGATGATGAAGATGATGATGATGGTGATGATGGTCATGTTTGTGATGAAGATGATGATGATGATGATGATGATACTAATAAGTGTGATCATTATGATTATGATAATTATGATGATGATTGTACTTGATTATGATTATGATGATTATGATTATTATGATGATGATGATGATAAGGGTCATGATGATGATGATGATGTTGGTGCTGCTGCTGATGATGATGATAGTAATGATGATGATCAACATGATGAAGATGATGGTGATGAGTATGATATTAGTAACTCTTTAAAAAAAAATTAAGAAACAATAATAGGTCTAATTAAATATTTACCTTTCAATATATTTCATGATTTTATTCATCCATGTCATCGTCTTCTTCATCTAAGTCATCATATGTATCATCAAATCCATATTCAACATTGTAATTATTGGATATATCATCGTCATCAACAGTTACACTCATTCTGTCATCATCGGAATAATCTTCATGGGCATTGTCTGCTACATCATCTGATTCAACTATTTATTGGACATCTTCTACTGGATCATCATCATCACCTAACTCCTGTTGATCATGCTCTTCATCATCATATTATTCTTCCATAGAACCCTCTTCATTACCATCATCTAGGTTGTACTTTACCGGCCTTCCCCTTGGATTGTGTCTCACAACAAATGACCATCCCGCTTTACCTAGAACCTTCGAGTAAAATACCTATTCACATTGGCTTGGAAGAACACAGTGCTCTGTTCCTGGCTCAAACAACCTTGTATTTAGTGTGGTAAATCCATTATCATGTTCGGTAATAGTTCTATCGGGATCACATTGATTCAATCGTAACCTATACCATTTGAAAATGAATGGAACTACCTTAAAGGATTTAAAGTCACACTGTATAATATCTTCCAAATACCCACAGTATCAATTTTATGAGATTTGGATGTCTATCACTTCTAGATGAAACATTGGTTACCTCAAAGACTGCAGATATCCCAGAATCTAATGTATTCTTTGTTTCATCCAATTTTTTGATCTGATATCTACCACCATTGCAGACCATAGCTTTATGGTGTTTTACCTGCAACAAGAAATACATGAAAATATTGCACAACGATTCAATAGTTATGAAAAAAATACATGGAAAAGAACAACATGTACGCCAAAATGTAATTTGAAAAATAAAAGATTTAGAGTGACTAATTAATATTCTTTCCATTTTAAAACTTGACCTCTCCAAAGCTTATGATAAATTGAATTGGAAATTCCTGGTAGGTATCCTGAAAGCTTTTGGTTTTGTGGAGGAATGGTCTAATTGGATCATGAATATGGTCTCCTCTATGTTTTTCTCAAGTTTGGTTAATGGATCGCCCTCAAGTCCCTTCAATGTGTCCTGGGGAATTTGACAAAGGGAACCCCTTTACCCCTTCCTCTTCATAATTATAGTGGAAGGGCTTGGCAGGATGCTCAAGAATAGGAGAGAAGCGAACATAATCCAGGGATTATCCCTAACATATGGGATGGACTCTCAGACCCATCAACAGTTTGTCGATGATAACATGTTGATGGGCCCCTCCTTGGTTCACTAAGATAGGGGGATTAAAGAATGCTTGAACATCTTTCTAGAAGCCTGCGGCCTAGAAATTAACAAAGAGAAATCTCAGACCTACTTCTTCAATACTCCTAGGATCAATAAGAGAAATATCCTTAGTATCTTGGATTTTTTGGAAGGAAGCCTCCCTTCAAAGTATCTTAGAGTGCCTATGGCAGAATCGACTATCAAACAAGTCTCCTGGAAAGAACTGGTAGACAAAATTAACAAAAATATGAGTCTCTAGACTTTTAGAGCCCTCAATTTCTCAAGCAGGTTAATCCTATTTAAATCTGTTCTTCAAGCTATGCCCATTTATCTCTTCTCAGTGTTGGTAGCCCCGGAATCCATCATTAAGAAAATCAGGAATATTCAAAGGAACTTCCTATGGGGAGGAACATAAGGCAATAGAAAATGACCTCTTGTGGATTGGAAAACCATTTGTACCCCAAACGCTGTGGGGGGGTTGGGGCTCAGAGACCCACTTGATAACAATAAAGGTACGAGTGCTAAAATTTGGTGGAGATGGGTGAATTATGAAGATGAACCATGGGCCAAACTATGGAATCTGAAATATGCAACGTAATGGCCACAACATTCAATGTTTTAATTCGAAGAAAACCTACCCAACTCCACCATCTAGAAGGCCGCACAGGAAAACAGGGGATTGGTTCAAAAACATAGCTTCTGGGAAGTTTAGAATGGACAGAATACAAGATTTTCAAGTGAAGCACTGAACCAAGAACCAAAAATCTCTTGTGGGAAAGATACCCCTCTGTTAGACACCTTTCTCCAAAATAATTCCCTTTAAAGGGTGGCAGAGTTGTGGAATAACGACAATTAAGAGTAGATGTTCAGGAGGTGGAAGGAAAGAAGCTGGTGGCAAGCTAAAGCTCTCAAGGAGGATATTGAAGACTTCTTAATGGAGCTCTATGAGAAAAGGATAACCAAGAATGAGGACCCTGATAAGCTGAGATGGGACTATGCCAATTCAGGCAACTTTAATCCCAAAGAATCCCTAGGACTGCTAACAAGATCTTAGAACCTAGTACTGGACGCCAAGTAGGGGAAAATTTAGACAGGCGGCTGGTGGCCCAAGGTCTCTGCCTTCTACTGGCTAGTTATTAAATGCCGCATCATAACCTGGGATAACCTTTAGATCAAGGGATTCCATGGTCTGTCACGATGCTGCATGTGTGAAGAGAATAAGGAGTCCATAAACCACCTATTGGATGAATGTAGAGTGGCAGATTCCTTATGGGAGAAAGGGGCGTCAATGTTCAAGAAAAACCACAGGCACAGGGGGTGACCAGGAATCACTCTATCTGACTGGCCTATTAACAGTTTTAAAAACAAAATTGTGAACCTCCTTTGGGAACTTTTTCTAGGTTTCACTCTATGGGAAATATGGAAAACCCAAAAAAAATAGACCTTTGAGAACAAAGGTAGAAAACAAGAAGATATATGGAATTCCATAGAAGCTCACCTGAAAGAAACCATCTCTCTGCAACTATGGACACAGGAGGAATATACTGTTGAAGCAAATGAGAGAATCATACTGTATGATGTAGGGATCAGGGAATTACCTCCCAACAACTTGATCGCTCGAACTCCTCCTATGCATGTTTCCATCCCGAACTATTGGCATGATCCTCCTGCTGGGAATTTCAAGCTCAATGTGGATGGAGCAGCCAAAGGTAACCTAGGGCCGATTGGATATGGTGGTGCTATCAGAAATCTGAAGGGAGATATCATTAGTCAATTCTGGGGTTCCATAGGAACCAACACAAACAACATGGCTGAGCTTGAAGGCCTGATCAATGGCTTGAAATGGGAATGCAAATAGGTAAAACACCTCTGGTGGCAGAGGGGGACTCTAAAATCATCATTAACATTTCTCTCACACTTCAATCGGGAGCCTCTGCGATCCAAGTTTCAAATAATTGGAGATGGGAGGGTAGGTTAAGCATCCTCAGGAAAATCCTTACAGGAGAGGAAGCCATTCTGCTATCGCATGTTAAACAAGAAGGAAGTAAGGTGGCGGACACCATGGAGAACATAGGGGTGGAAAGTAGATGGTATTTCCATGCAGAGGAAGACGAAGATGGAAGAAAATCCCAACAAATCTGGCATCAATGCTCAAAGTTGGTGGAAGACGATGCGACGGGCAGTGGCAACATGTACCACATGATGCATGCGAACAATAGCTGGCTCATGACATTTAAGGGAAGGAAAATAGACGACGTGCTGACAATAGGGAGAGGGCTCATGAATGTCTCATCAGCAAACACGGCATGACGAGAAAGTTTTTGATTGTTAGGTGCGATGGGACTAAACAAACGATAATGCATTCCTTAACACGTGCTCTGGTATGGATCACGTGGAGGATTCACAAGGTCATTTCAAGTCAGGATGGGGGCCTCGGCTTTATAACAGATTCTAGGGATGCCTTGATGCCCAATCCATGGGAAGTGAGGAAGGAAGGAGGAGCAGGTACTATGATCACGTCTAAAGTGGATAGATCGTTAAATTTGGAGGAGGCCCGTATCATTTTTTCCCCTACAAAACCTAAGGTGGTGAATTAGTCGCTTAAAGTGAGAGATATGTTTGAGTGTGGGGAGTGGCAGAGAATTATGGATAACATGTGGAGAGTTAAGGGGTATGGGTGCGGTAGGGATATTTCAGCCATGGATGGCCTTATTTATATGGATTTGGAGGAGTCCAAGGCCTCATTCAAGGCTCTTTTCATACTCCTGCTTATGCCCACTCACTGCATGTGTTTCTTCATCATGTCGCGGTTATGGAGGGCCCGTACCAGGGTGTTAATCCCAGTGATGCTTCCCCTAGTGAAGCGGATGAACTGTTGCCCTTCGAAAAAGGAATTCTAGCTGCTGCTCCTTTCAATCGGGGTGACCAATACATGGTGGAAATTCCCACGACCATTGAGGCATTCATAGCCATCATGGAAATAAATCTCATCCAGGAATTTGAGGCATTGATGGGCTTCCCACTGCTTCCCAAACCCTTCTGGATGGTGTGTATCCTATAGGCCAGGGATATACAAGCTAAAATCTAGATTTCCCAAGGAATTCACGATGCTATGGAAAAAATTCATCGAGGGAAACAGGAGAGCGCAGGGGGGTTTCGAATCCTGGAACAGATAGCTCAAAATATGTTGGTCAGCCCTGGTTCCGACACCACTAACCCGGGGAACACGCCGGTAAACTCTCGAAAGGATCATTTCCAAGCCCCTCTATAAATGCCGGAAGCTAGAGGGAGACTCGCTGGTGGGATTCTGGGTCTATGATTTTATGAGAAGTTCAGCTCGATGTCTGTGTTGAGGCGGTTTTTCATTAGTAAGTTTTACGGTGATTATCTATTAGGCTCTCGGGATTATAATGTAATAGGCCTATGTTCTGTTTCGGGTAATCTTCCATGGAAAGCTTTTACTTCAAAGTTGTAAGGAACCATTTTTGGGCTTTTGCATCAAAGTTGTAAGGAACCATTTTTGGTTTTTTTCAATCAGGACAGGCACTTTCAAGCCTAGTCTCTTTTTGTTGAAGGTCATGCTCCAATGACCTCATGTATAGTCTTTCTATGTAACTTTTTTGTATCACAATAGATATTTCCAACTTACTCAAAAAAAAATATTATTGCCATTTTATCTTTTAAAACATACCCTAAATCGATTTCCCTTTCTATAAGATTTCTATCTCCATTGTGATGTGCTTCTTTTACCAATGAAGCCACACCTTCCCATGATATTCCATGACTTGATTTTTCGCATCGTTCAAACCTTACCTTCATCTAGTCAAGATTGTTTGCAATATATAAATGAATTGCATCCCATTATCGACCAACTGCTTGATGACAATAATCATTAAAATGAAAGACAGGTGTAAATATACTGAACAAAGTATATGCTCTTAATTGGTGCAATAACTAGAAAATGCAATTAGAATATGAACAATATAATAAACACCCACTAGATAATAATTACCTTTCACCTTCCTCGATCTACATTTCCCCTTTAGCTTCTCCCCTTAAAATTTTTTATTTGAGTCTGGATCACAAATGCGACATAAATTGAGCTTTGATGCTAAAATAGGAAGATATTCACTAACATACAACATGTTTTGGTATACCGTATATCCTTCCATCATAGAACCCTCATCATGAGCTCATTTTCTCACCAAACCCTTTATAAATTTCAAGTGCCGCTCAACCATCCACATGGACCTTGAGTGCACAGGTCCACACAACTCAATCTCCTCAACTTGGTGTATGAGGTAGTGTTTTTTGTGTTGAAAAATGCTGAAGGTAGATGCTTCTACATTTGACACATGAGACGAGGAATTTATCTCCTCCAATACTTTATATCTTCTTTATGGATTTCTTTAGATGTCAACCATTTAGAAGTGATGCAACCCAATGACAATATTTAACAAATAAAACATTAAATTACATATCATGAAACAGTGCACCAAAAAAAAAAATTATACGGAGAATTAAAGAAACACTAAGCACATGCAACTAATCGCTAGTTACCTTATGTATTTACCAATATTATATATAACTTGTTTGACATTGTTGTCGAAGTTGTCCAGGAGAGAGAGAGATAGAATATACTGTATCAATATATAAACCATGCAATTTTTTAAACAAAGAGTATACAAACAAGAAAAAAATATATGCAATAAAATGAAAAAAAAAATTATATGGACATAACAATAATAATTACCTTGATGAAGACGTGCCACTCATGTGTTTTGACCCCCACAAACCAACTTTTTTTGTTATGATATTCTTCAAGTTCGCAAAAAATCCAGTGGAAAATTTAATTTTCCACATTACTTCTTTGACAACATTGCTTTGCTGCTCCATAAACATCCATGGAATTGAGTTTATATTAACTTGGTGTCCATTGCTATGAAATTGGATGACGTCTTTTATTGCATGGTTTCTTTTTTGAATGTCTTTGCAAGATTTCACAATTTTATCTTTCTCCCTCCTTAGCTCCAGTAGTTGCCATAATGTTTTAGTCATATTCCTTCTAATATGCATTGTATCAAATATGTGAGCAATTTATAGGTGCTCATAGTAGGGAAACCTGCTAAATTGTATAAGATAACTTTTCATTCCTTGTGGAATCCCATAAATT
>LPNX010915146.1:52337-112161 GCA_001517045.1 Pseudotsuga menziesii | reverse complement strand
TAAATAAATTACATCATAAATCAAATATGGCCACTATAGTAAACAACTCACAATAAAAATTAAAATACATAACAATTCATATACGATGATCCATATGTACCAAGATGATGATTTCTATTCTATTGCATCTTCCAAAGGTGAGTTGTAATTCTCCATGGTTTTAATGTATTCTCCTTCTTCCCATTGAAAATATTTTTTTTTCGGTTTTTCTATACCTGTGATTCTTAGAGAGGAAATGCCTATACTCATCAAACACCTCCTTTCTTAAGATTTTTGAGCGACGAGATTTGATCTTAGGTCCACAAACTGGACATGCAAATTTACCCTTTTTCTGAAGACCTACAATATATAGATATGGAATATCTATGTCAATTATAATTATATATAAACTATATTAACTACTTCATATAATTAAATGCAATTAAAGTGGAACTTAAAAATACAAATCACAAAATGAAGTTAACCCAGGAGCATCGTGTATTGTCCATACAACCATTGCATGGAATTGAAATTGACTTTGTCGTATTGGTCTAGATACATCATACATAGTGATTCCATTCCATGAATTTAGTAGCTCACCTATAAGAGGTTCGATATATACATTCATATGTTTGAATTGGAACTTACCTAATTGATTTGGAGTACATATAAAATATATCATTATGAGAAACATTAAGATATATAAACCATGCACAAGAGTAAAATAAAATATATATATATGAAATTAGGAAACATAATATGACAAATGAGATGCCACAACTACATTAGAAATAAAACATTTGTACACAAAAAATACCTGGAATAATCATCGACAACATTATGTGATCCCTCTTTATTGACAACCATGGAGGAATGTTATTGTTGATAACAAAAATAGGCCACACTGTGTTAATGGATTTCATTTGTGCAAATGGATTAATACTATCTGTTACCAAAGAAATCATAAGATTATGTGGTTCTTCTTTAAAGTGAGGTCACTTTTCCTCCATATCTCTAAAAGCAGAAACATCTGCAGGAATTCGAATAACATCATCTTGACTTTTGTTCCTGGCATGGTAATCCATAATTTGCGCTATGTTTTTTCACCTGAACAGTCATTACAAACATGGAATGATGGGAATATAATTAAGAACCTTATGAGGCACCTTTTTTGTTGCTTGATCTGTTCGATATCTACTTATATGACATTCCAAACATTCTGTTGAAAATTCATGCTGATTATAATATATAACATAGTCATCGGGGCATGCATGAATTTCCTCACAATGCATGCCCATCTCTTTCATGATGGAAGATAAATATAGATATATGTGAGGTAAAATATTTGATGGTGGTAACAAAAATTCAGCTATCAAGCTACGGAAAAAAGAATAAAAATATAGTTAATGTAATAAAAAAATAATATTAACAAAACACACTTCATCCATATGATGATCAATAATGAGTTAACAATAAAATTATTAGAGAAATCCATATAAAATTTATCACGATCCTATATATGTGATTGATTATTTTAAATACCTTAGCATCCGTGTGATTGTTATGTTTGAAAGACCATTCATAACCTTCTAGTTCATTATCAACAATACAATAGAGAGAAGTTTTGTTTTGGAGCCTTCATAAAGGGGTTCATATGCCTTATCGAGAAGAGGTATATCGTGAACATCATCAAAGTCATCATCATTTTCATTATCATCATCATCGTCATCATCCATTCTAACATTAAATGACTCATGGATCAATGTATTTGTACCATCATCTTCAACTACATTATCAGTATGATCATCTTGTTCAATATGATCATTCACTTGTTCTCCATTAAACATAGACGCTCCATGATCCTCATCCAGAACTTGTTCTCAAAGCACTTCCTCTTGACAATATGTCGTAGGGTGTCTTTATTTTATAAATACATGGAAACATCAATAGATATACATTAATATAGGACATATTAAAATAATACATACATTTACCAAAGCAAATAATATAAAAAACTTTATAATGCTAAACCTACAAATGGATTATATTCATTCCCCCCCTCAGCATTTCCATGTTCCCTGCAATTTTTTGTGGATGTTGAAATCAATACTCTTCTCCTCTTAAATCCCCTACAATGAGTAGATGGAAAATAACATTTTCCATCACCCCTTCGTTTCGCTGCATCCCATAGTCTAACAAGAAATTGTCGATTGTTTTCATTTGGATTAGGAATATTTCTATTTTACATTTTGACACAAAATTCGTGAATGAATACTGTCGACAATCTAAAAAAAATCAAGTTCCACGCATCACAATTTTCTCAAATGGAGGTTTGTCGAATATTAAAAAAATCCCTGCAAACTATCTTTCGAAGAAAAAAAAATTTCGCAACCTCCCGTTGAAGAATAAAACAATTCCTGAAACCATCCATCAAGGAATAAATAATTTTCACAAACCGTCCGTCACTTCTATAGGAAACATGTTGAAATGTTTAAAAATGTTTAAATATATAATTGAACAGTCGTCGAATATCCGACGACAATGAACCTAGTTACCGTTGGAAATATGGGTCAAACAATTTGAAATATGTCTTTATATTATTTCCAAAAACACCCCAAACACATCGAAAATACGAGACTCTCTTGTCAAATATTCAATGAAATCCTCATCAAAATTTCAACACTCTTGCATTGGATATCCGACGATATCACTCGCCACAAATCCAACATTCCACTGTCGCATATCCGACGACAAAACCTCCATCGAAAAACCTACGCTACTGCCATCGGATATTCGAAGGCGCTAAAATAATTCAAAAGGTACAGTACTTTTCATCATTACAATCTAACACATCCGTACATTACATCAGATGTCGTCAGATTTTGAGTTCAAATCCTGTTGTGATGTCCCAATTCCTAGAAGTTGGCCCTCGTACCAAATGGAATAAACAGTCCCTTTTTATTACAAAATTGATAAGAGTTAAATAAATACAAATATATAATAGCAAGGTTTATGTCGGCCGCAATAGGTCAAATCTAAGGCATTTTTAGTTAAGCAAGGGGCTGAATATACTCTGTCTACTCTTGAGTTTGCTGAGGATTCCAAAGCAATTGGTGGAGTAAATGCAGACAAAAACACCTAATAACAAAGAACATAAATACATTCTGGGTCGATTATAGACTGCACTAACAACCTGATTGGGCTTAACCATCTGCTCATAGCATTCCTTCGATCGCCAAGAGCAGAGAGACCAGCTTGCTGGAAATGTAATACTAGACAATCTCCATGCTCCATGATTAAGATAAGGGATGCCTCTTGAGATTTCTTGATTGCATGGATAAGGGAGGAGATTATGATGACTCCCCAAAACTTTCTGAAGATCTCTAAAAACTTAAGGAACATAATGAAATTTGTATATTCCGTTCACTTTGTTGATCCCCATTTCCAGATTTACACCTGAATTTTCCATCCTGTCTTCCTTAGTGTTATTATTTCAGAGAAAGTGATAGTAAGATACTTGGATTTGTGTAGTAATTTGGAAAATTCAATCATGAATTCTTTTAGTTGTAATCACCTTTTTATAGGAGCCTTGTTTCATTTCGAGAATAACATTATTGGAGTCATCTAATACAATGAAGTCCGTGATATTTAACTGCTCAACCAACTTAATTCTGAAATATAGAGCAATCCATTTTTCCTCATTGTTGGTTTGGAGCTTGAGGCCCCAAGCAAAGGAAGCCACTAGGTAACCTCCATGGTAAAAAATGATCCCGCCCGTGCCTTCCAGCCCAAGCTTTCATTTAGAGGCTCCATAAAAGAAAATGATGTTTTTATTTTGCTTTGCTCGCCAGATAGAAAAGTCCTCAGAACTTTCCTAGAGTTAGCCTATATGGTAGGAAGCTTGCGGTTTGGACTGAAGTGAGGTCCGAACTAAGATATCTTGACACCAACAGAGTTCTGCCACATTGAATTTCTCAGTTTTGGATAGGACCAAATTTTCTGAACTTAACTTTTCCCTGATCATATTTGAGGCCTTGAAGACAATGCGCTGAGGATCTGCTTTCTTATTGTCGAAGATCAGCCTATTCCTTTCCATCCAGACTTGCCAACAAATATTTTTCAGAGTAGCATTCCATATTATTTCTAAAGTTATTTTTTTCCTCATATTGCCTCGATATTTATTTCTCCAATTGTCCACCAATTCAGGGAGAGAGCCTGGGAGAGTGAAGTTAGTGCCGATTGGACCAAGGAAGAGGATTCAGACTTTCTTAGTAAGGGAGCATTCTAAAAATAGATGTCAAGCCATTTCTTCCTACTCGTGGCATAGTGAGCATCTTGATGGCCCATGAATACCCCTTTAATTAGATTTTCGGTTGTGAGTAACTTGTTCTTGACTAAAAGCTAAAAAAAATATTGATTTTAGGAATGTTGTCAGAAATTTAGACATTTCACCACTTACGGTCACGAGGCTCATTCACATTGCCCTGCAAGTAATGATAGCCATATTTCACTGAGTATTTTGTTGTTCTTCCCCACCCTCTGAAGTCTTTCACCTTGTGGTTAAGAGGAGGAATTCCATGTAAGTGGGACTTCAACTCTTCATAAGCTGTGAGAATATTGGATGGAGGGGAAAGGACTTTCCAGCCTTTCCATTCGCCTCTTGACCCCAGATAGAAAAGTCTCTTAGGGAGAAGAGTCTGAGGTCTTCCATTCAAAGCCGTAAATGTGAAATCGATTCCTGCATGGTGAGAGGAGGCCATCCCAATATCGAGTCTTCCCATATATTGATTTTGCCTCCATTCCCAGGGACCCAAAAATGGTGATCCTTTATTAACCCAACTGAATTTTTGCAGAGATTCCATATTCTGGTACCTTTACCTGTACATGGAGTTTCCAGGCATTTGGTATTATTCTTTTTAATGTATTTTCTCTTTATGGCCTCAACCCACCATTCTTTTCCTCCCGAAATCATCCTCCAAACCATTTTAGCTCCAAGAGCGGTGTTAATTTTCCATAGATCTCTTATTCCGAGTCTAACTTTAGACTTGTTCTCTATAACACTTTTCCATTTA
The DNA here is from genome assembly GCA_001517045.1 of Pseudotsuga menziesii. NCBI lineage: Eukaryota > Viridiplantae > Streptophyta > Pinopsida > Pinales > Pinaceae > Pseudotsuga > Pseudotsuga menziesii. Next base: position 107,110 of record LPNX010915146.1, on the reverse strand, counting down.
ACCAGGTTAAATTTTCTTCCTTGTGTTTTTCCTCCTTCCAAAAAAAATTTCCTTATTTCAATGCTGAGAGAGTTAATGGCTTCTTTAGGAGCTAGGAGAAGAGCACACGAGAAAATGGGAAAAGAGGAGAGGATCGACTTGATCAAAACCACCTTGCCTGCTAGATTGAGCCAAGAGTTGCTCCAAGTCTGAATTTTATTTTTTACCTTTTGAATTAGGCCCCCGCAAATAGATATGGAGCTCTTCTTATTGACAATGGGCACTCCTAGGTAAATGAAAGATGTCCATTGATGTTTCACGTGGATATCCAAGATTCTTGCTACCTCTCGAAGGGAAATTGGGTTGTTGTTCCATCCATAGAGCCATGATTTATTAGCATTTAATTGAATTCCTGAAGCTTTTAGAAAGAGATCCAGGGAAAATTTGAAGCACCTTGCAATTTGAGTAGACATGTTGCTGAGAAGAATGGTATCATTAGAAAACTAGGCATGATTGAGGTGCACTCCCCTGGTGATACTATTACCTGGAAGAAGCCCTTCCATTCTAAGTTTGTTGAGTCTTCTACTAAAAGAATTTGCAACCAGAATATTAAGGAAATGAGACATCAGACAGCCTTGTCGTATACCCTGTCAAGATTGAAAGAAGGGATCCGGATGACCATTAACCACAGGGGCTATCCATGGCTCACTAATACAAGCCTTAACCCATCTTATGAAGGCTTCATGGAACCCATAGCTTTTCATGACCGAAAAAATGAAGGCGTGTCTTATTCGATCAAAGGCGTTAGCAAGGTATAATTTAATAGCCATACCTGCCTCTCTGCGAGTCTGGCTTGAATGTATCCCTTCTTGAACCATTAGGATGTTGTCATAAATCCAGTTTCCTGCTATAAAGCCACCTTCGTTTTTGGAATGAGAAGCGAAATAACCTTCTTGATCCAGTTTGCTATGACTTTGGAGAGAATTTTATAAAAAGAATTGCACAAATAAATTGGCCTGTACCTGCTGATGGTAGAAGGATTCCTTTCTTTTGGTATTAGAGAAAGGAAAGTGGAGTTGGTTTCTCCTCCAATCTTTTCTACTTCCTTAGACTAGATTATCATTTTGACAAGGAATTTTTTAATAATGTGCCAGCAGCTCCTATAGAAACTGATGGAGAACCCATCCGGGCTTGCGGCCTTATCTGGATGAAGCGACGAAAATACTGTGTGGACTTCTTCAAAGGATATATGCTTGGTTAGCTCTCCTAAGTTATCTTGTAGAAAATGAGGGATTTCATTTCTTAGGGAGGAAAGGTCCTCCACTGAAGCATGTTCTTCACTAGTGTAAAGGTCTTGAAAGTGCTCCTTTATCTCTATCTTTATTTTATATGGATCACTGATTCTTTTACCATTGTCTTTTATTATTTCCTTAATAGTGCACCTCCTATTTCTCTCTTTGCATTGATAATGAAAAAATTTTGAGTTTTGATCTCCAGCCTTTAGCCAAAGACATCTAGATTTTAGACGGAGTTCTAAATCTTCCTTTCTTTGAAGAACCAAGATTTTTCCTTTTATCTCTTTTTCTTTCATGAGCATTTCTTTGGTGAACTCTTTTTTCTCTATCTCCTCTTGGATTTCTTCTAAGGCCTTGCAAAGGATTAATTTCTCCTGTCAAGGATGACTTCACCCATTCTGCCATTCTTTTAGCTCCTTTTTAACGTTTTCTAATTTTTACTCCCAAATGTAACTGGGAGAACCATGAAAGAATTTACCCCAGGCTCTAGAAACGAATTCGTAAAAGACAGGCTCCAAAGTCCAAACTGGAGAAAATTTGAAAGGCTGAGGACCTAGATTTCCTAGAGGCTCTAAAGAGAACAACATAGGTCTATGATATGAAATTGCAGAAACAATGAGCTTGGAGACAGGCTGTCACATACCCCAATTTTGTGAAATAATGTTAATTGTTTTTATTATATTCCTGAGACATTATGTTAAATTAATGCTAAGTAGGAACTGATGACTCAGCAGAATCAACAGAACTGGAATGTAATTCAAAATATTTTATTATTAATAAATAAATTGTGGAGACAACAGCATGGGAGAGCTGTTAAAAAGAGGTTACTGGTCAAACTGGTTGATGGAACTAGGTGGAGGGAAAAATACAAGTGGCAGCATCCTCAAACAGTTCCTAAGTTGCAGGTGTCAACCTCCCTATATTTGGGGTCATGATCCCCCAAGAAAGAGGGATCAGAGCAGGAGGCTCATTAAATGACAACTAGCTCAAAAAATACCTACGCAATCTTTTAAAAGTACTCAATGAAGAGAGCTGAGGCTGCAGATATTTTCCAGAGAGAATTCATTTAGGTGAATGTTATTCAGGAAATTCATTGAGGAAAGAGGGAAAAATAGTAAGGATGTTGTTCTGAGAGGATTTGCTGTAGTAACTTGGTTCATTACAGCTTGTTAGCTGGGAGAACTTACTGATAAGTTCTGGATTAATACTAAGTTTGAGGACTGGTATCTGACAATTGCTACACCTAGTTCCAGCCAGGGAGACCAGAGGAAGCTCGGGGGTCCTGAAGAGTCACTGTTTGAGCGCTCTCCAGGAGTTGGTAGGGAGGAACGACCTCCCATTGCTGTTGTTGTCCCAGTTCAACAGGTTCTGTCACTTAACTATTTTTGTTTTAATAAGTGTGACTGGATGAATGTTATGCTTATTTTCTATAACCGAAGAGTTAGCTATTTTAGTAATGTAAATGTTTTAGTTTATCAGTATTTGAATATGTTGATGAAAACTAAAGACCACTGTGTTTTTCCACATCTGGGTTTTACCACACCGTTCTCCAGCATAGGAGTAAAAATTATAAACAGATAGTATGATGAGATGGTAGAATAGCAGATTGTTTCTTTTCTTAACATCGGAAGACATTATTTGCTTTACTGACAGCTGTTTATGCACATGGATAAAAACTATTTTTCTGGAACAGTATATCATTCTCAGTAATCCTAATATTTTAGACAAATGTAATAGTTGTGCTAAGAAAAAGATAGACTAAGTGTATCTGCTGTTTAAACTTTATAATTGTTTTTCTTCTAGTTTGAAGAATCTAACTTCCTTATGCTGAAAAGACAATACTGATAGTAGAAGTAATTGAATATTGTTTAGATTCTTCATTTAAAACCTAGTTGTGTTAGTCTATAATTATGGTAAAGGATGTAGTTATTTAATTCCTAAATTTTCTTTTATTTTCAACTGAGCTTAAATAGATAACATAACTGTTACCTTATTTTCATAGATGGTAAATGAATGCTATTATATTTACAGGCATCATAACTAAGCATATAAACTAATTAAATAACAGAATGTTATAAATTAAAATTTAATAGTAATCATGGAACATTGGTACTCATAAAAGAGATAATATCTTTATTGTATTAATAACAATAACTTATATTACATACAATATAGGAGTATTACTAATGTAATACTTAAAGCAATAAGTTTATTATTATAATTGCAAACTTAAACTGTTTATACTCTATGTATAAATAAATAGGGACTATGTATAAATAAACTATTTATATACTCTTTTTATACTCGATGTATTATAAAGTAAATAAATAATACTTGAGGACACTATTAAAATATAATGAGAGTATAAAGACTTTACATAAATTTGAATGGTATAAATTATGCTTTAAAAATTACAGTTTTTCTGATAATTTGTAAATCAGGGTTTAAAGCCAGTACAAAACCCTTGACAATAAATTTAATTAACAATAAGTTTGGAGAATACTTTAACCGCAGATTATTTATAAGCTGAAAATAAACTACTATTACTTTATATAATTATAAAAGATACTAAGCAAAACAAATAACAACAGTAATAAGTATTACAGGAAGATAACCAGGTTATTATAAGCAGTGATATTAATATCCCATTATTTATTGTATATAAATTTATATTACTTGGAAATTACAGTAATATCTTATCTCTTCTCTTAGCAGGAATTTCAGTATAACAACCTGTAAGCTTGGTGATACAGTCAATGACTTTTAAATGTCATTTAGAACCTCAAGATTATTTTAGTTTGTCAAGTATAACTCTTATAACCTTTTATAAAATAATTAACCCTGTATATTATAAAAATGCAGTAAAAACCTACCAGCAAGTGCCACGAATAAATAACTTAAAGTATACCAAGTATTTTATCAAATTCACAGGAACCCATTATAATGAAGACAAATAAGCTTAATAAGCCAAAATTTAAACAGTAATGGATTTAAAACTGTACAGTAGCATAATATTTATTTAAGAAAAGTAGCATGGACAACACATAGCTCCAAGTTCAGGGTAAACCCTGATAAAAACTTAAAATTTGTACTGAGAATGGATTTTATCTCCTTGGCACCTCACGGCTGCCAGTATCTTTTACATTAAAGTAAAACTTGCAGGATTTACAAACAGTAATACGTCTTTACACATGCTTTACACAGTTTTTAAAACAAAACCCAAAACCCACAGTCTCGGCTTCAGCCAAGATCCCGTAATAAACAAAGAGCCGAACTCTTTTAACAATGTTAGGGTTCACCAAATGAACACAAGTAAAAGCAAGAGATATACATCACGAAACCAAACCCTTAACTGCCCTAAGAACCCAAAAAGGAGGGAACGCCATGGTTAAAACCAGGCTTATCGGGGAAAGCCAACTGTCAAAGTCTTGTGCCATCCATGCCATGAGGAGGAGTCCAACCCTGCAACGAAGGAGAAGTTCAATATTAAAACCTTATAAAATGCATTTGTTAAGCTAATATTTTAAGTAGAAAGCCAAAGAAAACTCTGTACATACCTTAGAGTTTGATAGTGATGCAGCCACCGAAGAACAACACAACAACCATTAGCAGGAAGATTGGTGAACCCCTCATGACTGCAGAGAAGAAGGAGCTCGCTGGAGAGGAAGGTAACCTGTCACAAAGGAGGAGGATGCACAGTACTAAGCTAAGGCGACGGCTTACACAGTAAGGATTTCGGGCAATAGATGCCAAGGGAAAAACCCTAAACAAAACAAACACCATATAGCACTAACAGTAAGCTTCTCGACACATTCAAACTTCCTCTCAGTGCAGTGGGTAAGTCCACAAGAAAACTGAACCAGCAAGGGAAATGCTACCAGGCAGTACAAGCAGTGGAACAGACCAGAAGGTTTTGCAGAGCGGCCGGAGGCCCTAAGGCACCGGAGGAATGATGTTTAGGGTTAATTCAAACCCTTTTATAATGCAAATGCATGGTGGAGAGGAGCCCACATAACCCCAAACATTATTTGCATGCAGTGGGTGGGAACTCTATAGTTCCATGACATGATTTTTTCCAATGATTTTCTCAAACCAAATCATCATGCGGGGATTCCATAGGGATCGATACACTATAGTCAAATAACCTGCATTGCATAATCAAGCATATAAGCATTGGATTAATGATTATCAAACGTAAAGAATTGGAGTATCGTTAGTCTCATATAATTACATAAGGATAGTGAGAATAATGCTTATAAAACCTTGCATTATAGATTTTGTTTATCATAGGTCTCATACACTTAGGTTTGGAGAGTTGTTTTAGTTGTAATTGTGTATAAAGCAAGAAGTAAGGTTAATTGCCATGGTATATGCTGTCTATAAATCTACTTCATATTACAAATTACCCTAGTTTACAACTGAAGATAAAAGACATAACATTAAGATTATAAAAGTCTATAATAGTATAGTAAACAAACTATGTGAATTCTGATTATGGTTTACTCTTGAACACTTACCAGTAGAATGACAACCTATTAGTAATTTCAGAGCCATTTTCATGGTGACAAATAGACTTTTATCAAAATCAAGCCAAGGATTATAGAAAGTTTTATAAGAGTTTCTATATGATAAGAAGCTTGGGTAAGTTAGCTTTCTTTGTTTGAGAGTATAGCCATGATACTCATAAGTGGTGTTGGAATATAATAATATAGTACAGATTCTAGAAGTGTTATAGTTCTTATCCAAATATCGATCATGGAAATAGAAGTAGTATTTCAAAACAATGCATATATTTAAAGTATTAAAGGAAGAATTGTATCCTGTAATAAACTTAGTAAATGAATGAAGTAAGAATAATATAGATTGATACTTAACTACTTTATCCTCTACAATTGCGGTTGTAAATCTAAACATAATCTGAATCTAAACTTGGCATGTTGCAGTAACTATGGATGAGTAGAATTAGATCTTTATATGGTAACTCAATTATATTCACGGGGACTTCACTTAGTGACTTAGTGAACCTCTCACATAGCACGTACAATCATGGGATATTAAAGAATACCCTTAATTTCCAGAGATATTGACCCAAAATCTTTTTGTTGAAACCCCCTCCCAATACCTAAAACCTCCTCCCCACCCCTTTTTATACCTCAATCCTTATAAACCACCCTACCCATCCCCACCTTAAACCCCTCATCCCCCAATACTTGCAATATATTGGTTAAATTTTTGATAATTTTAAAACCCACAATATGAAATAACGTGATAGGATATTGGTCAACAAGTGAAGACCCCGTGGTTATATTTTACTGTGCTAGATAAGAAACATTTATTTACTTTTATACTTGCATTTCAGTAGATACATCAAATGGATCAGTACTCCATAGCGATACTTAATACTGCTATCATGAAGGAAAATAGCTATCATCCTTACTAGTAGAATTCAACTCTCTATCAGTAATATCTTAAAAGAGTTTATAGACAAAGCTTTACCTTAGAAGCCTGGTAAATCTGACTAGCATGTTTATACTTTTTCTGAATGAATTTGTACAGTAAATTGTTATTGAATACTTTAGAGATTTGTTAGCAGCGACTCGAACATATTACCTGTATATCTGTAAGAGAAGGAAAACTACTGCATTAGCTCGAAAGCTAAGTAAGCCCAGTCTGACATGACAATCCCCCTTGTAGTCACAAATAGAAAACAAATCAGTAACTGAAAGGAAACTATTTTTTAAGGATAAATATAATCAAAATATCATTCAGTTATAATTCTAGTAACATAAAACTAATCAATTCAGTTAATGAATGCATTTAATAAGAATTTATGCTATTTTTTTAAATTTTAAATTTTTCGGAAAATTTGGGGTTATGACATATGGTATCAGAGCATGGTTCAAATACTAGGCCTCAATGCAGCCCAACTAGTTTCCATAGAATAGTAAAAATAATATACTAATCTGTATTTTGTTTTATGTGAAAAGCAGAAAATTTCTTTTTCTGAATCTAACAGGCAGGTATGGAGAAGTTAGCAGAATATGCTGAGGAGGAGTCTCCAAACACTGAGACAAGACAAATGTCCAGAAAACCTGTGTTAGAAGAGGTAACTGCTCACTCTTCAGAGCTGATGCAGACTATAAAGGATTTAAAGACTGAAATGGAATCAGTCAAGAAGGATAACGAGAGAATTTTAAAGACTCAAGACGAGTTAAACCAAGTTTTGATGCAAAAATTTCAGACTGAAGGAAGGAGCAAAAGATCCGAATCTGAGGAAGATAGCCATCAAAGAGGATCTAAAAAGATGAAACTGGCTAAAGCTAAAGGCAGTTCATCATCTGAAGGATTCAGGGAACAGCAAAGCTATTACACTACTAGTGACAGCAATGAGGCTGAGTTGTATAACAGAAAGAAAAAGTACAGTCCATATGAAGAGATTTTCGAGGAGTTAAAAAAAATAAAGCCTCCAACTTTCAACGGAGAGACTGAAAAAGGGGAAGAGGGAAAGTCCTAGTTATCCGGGATGAGGAAATATTTTCAGATATACAACTATTCAAATCAGCTGAAGGCAAGAATGACAATCTATAATCTCTCTGGAAAAGCAGACATATGGTGGCAAGATTTGAAGAGAGTTAAGGGTATCAAGGAAAAAGAGGTTAATTGGAGTACCTTTAAAAGGTACTTCAAGAAGAAATTTCTGTCCGAACAATACTATGAAGAGAGAGTTAAATAATTTTACGAGTTTAAGTTAGGATCCATGACTATGAAGGACTTAAACAGTAAATTATTAAGTTTATTGAGGTATGTACCTTATTTGGTCGATGAGAAACCTAAAGTGCAGCTGTTTCTCAGCTGTCTTCCATATCACATTAAGCACAGGATCGAGTATGATAACCCTAAGACTCTGGAAGAAGCCATACGAAAGGATAATTTCTGTTTTGAGCAGAACAAGAAGAAAGAAGGTATAGCCAACTGGAAGGCTAAAAAGAACAGTAATCAATCTGAGTTTAAAAAGAAAGAATTTGTACCCCAGAAGAATTTTAAGAATAATAAGAACAAAAATTATTCCAACAGCAAAAATTTCCAGGGGAATAAAAATGGTGTTTCCCATAATTCCAATAATTCCAATAACTTCAAGGGCAAGGAAGTTCCAAACAATCATGGAAATTTCACTAAGAATTTTGAACGAAAGGAGCCTGTTAAGCGCTGGGAGTGCAATGGCCCGCACTATGCCTCGGTTTGCCCAAATCGAAAAAAGTCAAATAGCAATATTCACACCGTGCAGGATGAAATGACCATTGGAGAATTTACGAGGACTATGCCTAGAATAAATGTAGCTTTGGAGAACCGCCAAGCTGACTATCAGACTTCCATGGTGGAAGTGGAAGGTATGGTTAATCAAACCCCTGTAAATATTTTAATAGATCCAGGAGCTAGTATTAGTTACATTTCACCTCAGATAGTAGAAAACTGTAAATTGAATGTTGAAAAGTTTGATAGCTCCTAGTTAGTTCAATTAGCCACTGGGGCAAAAAGGAAAGTAACCTGTTATGTGAAAGAATGTGCTTTGCTTATGAATGATTTTAAAACTACAATTAAACTTAATGTTCTGCCACTTGGCTCGTATGATTTATTAATTGGTATGGATTGGTTAGAGCAGCACAAGGTAGTTTTAAACTGTTTGATAAAACCTTTACATGCGTAAATAATAATGAACAACCAGTAACAGTTAGGGGTATTCCTACGAAAACTGTAATTAGGCAGATTTTTTCCTTACAACTTAAAAGAGCAGTTAGAAAAGGATGCAAGGCCTATGCTGTAACTATTAAAGATGAGGCAAATAAATCTGAAAAGGATAAGTTAAAAATAGGGGATATCCCTGTTTTAAATGAATTTACTGATGTTTTGTCCGAAGGAAATTCCAGGATTACCTCCCAGGAGAGAACTGGATTTCACTATTGAGCTGGTATCAGGTGCTGTACCTAGCTCGAAAGCTCTATATCATATGAATATTTTAGAACTCAATGAATTAAAATCACAGTTAAAAGAGTTAATAGATAAAAAGTACATTTGACCCAGTGTGTCCCCTTGGGGAGCACCAGTCATCTTTGTCAAAAAGAAGGACGAAACTATGCACCTATGCATAGATTACCGTCAACTAAACAAGATGACCATTAAAAACAGATATCCGTTGCCCCGCATAGATGATCTGTTTGATCAGCTACGTGGAGCTACGGTGTTCTCAAAGATAGACCTGAGATCAGGATATCATCAGGTAAGAATTAAAGATGAGGACATTTTCAAGACATCCTTTAGAACGAGTTATACGAATTTGTCGTAATGCCATTTGGGCTTACTAATGCCCCAGCTGTCTTTATGTATCTAATGAAAAATATAATGCATAAATACCTAGATAAATTTGTTATCGTATTTATCGATGACATCTTAATCTATTCTAAAAATGAGGCAGAACATAAGGAACACTTACGAATAGTTTTAAAAGAACTGCGAGAGCAACAACTCTTTGCGAAGTTCAGCAAGTGTGATTTCTTTAAGGATGAAATCCAGTACTTAGGTCACGTAGTGAATAAGGAATGGATTTCAGTGGATCCTGAAAAGATTCGGGCAATCAAAGATTGGCCGGTTCCAAAAGACGTAACAGATGTTAGGTCATTCATGGGAATTACCGGTTATTACCAGAGATTCATTGAAGGTTTTTCAAAAATAGCTAATCCAATAACTTCCTTGCAAAAGAAAGGCAAGAAATTTGATTGGAGCTTAAAATGTGAAGAAAGTTTTAAGAAATTAAAAACTTTATTAACAACTGCGCCTATTCTAAGAATAACAGATCCTAATAAGGATTTCGTGGTATGCACCGATGCTTGTAATGATGGTTTAGGCGGTGTGCTGACTCAAGACGGGAATGTCATTGCCTATGAGTCCAGGAAGTTAAAGATTCATGAAAAAAATTATGCAACTTATGATTTAAAACTTGCAGCTGTTATACATGCCTTAAAAATGTGGAGACACCACTTAATAGGCAGAAAGTTTATTTTAATGACTGATAATAAAGGTCTGAAATACCTTTTGGATTAGCCCAACTTAAATGCAAGACAAGCAAGGTGGTTAGCCTTCTTGAGTGAATATGATTTTGAAATTGAACACATAAAAGGAAAAGAAAATAAGGTGGCTGATGCTTTAAGCAGAAATGCAAAGCTGAATTTTACATTAGCAATCAACACTTATGCTTCTGATTTAAATGAACAGCTGATGGAAGGGATAAAACAAGATGAAATTTATAAAGAATTACAAGTTACAGCTAAAGAAGAACCTATAAAAAGTTTAATAAAAGGTTATAGTCTAAATAAAGATGGATTTTTATTGTTTAAGGACAAATTGTATGTGCCTAATGTGCCTAAGGTTAAATTACTGATTCTGGATGAAGTTCATAAAACCCCTTACTCAGGACATCCAGGCTACCAAAAGACTATCACCATGTTAAGAAAAGAATATTTCTGTCCTAATATGAAATCTGAAGTAGCTGAGTACATAGCTAGATGTTTGGATTGTCAACAAGTGAAAACCGAACACCAAGATCTAGCTGGTTTACTGCAACCTTTTCCTATTCCTAGTTGGAAATGGGATATCATCAGTTTGGATTTCATTACAGGATTGCCCAGAAATCAGAATCAGAATGATTCAATTATGGTGGTGGTTGACAAGTTAAGTAAAGCAACACATTTCATTCCCATCAAGACTACTTACAAGGTTGCTAATATAGCTGATATATTTCTAAAGCATATTTTTAGGTTACATGGAGTACCTAAGGTTATTATTTCAGACAGGGATCCTAAATTCACAGGGAATTTCTGGAAATCCTTGTTTAAGGGATTAAACACAACACTAAATTTTAGCACCTCTTTCCATCCTCAGACAGACAGATAGACAGAAAGAGTGAATCAGGTGCTAGAAGATCTGTTAAGAATGTATGTTAAGGATCAGCCAGGTAAGTGGGAGGATTACTTGCATTTAACTGAATTTGCTTACAATAATAACTATCAATCCTCAGCTAAGTTCAACCCATTTGAAATTATGTATGGGCGTAAATGCAACACTCCTATCTCCTGGAATAATCCAGTAGATAGATTAGTGTTAGGACCTGAATTATTGAAGGAAATGGAACAGATTGTGAAACAAGTGCAGGAAAATTTGAAAGTAGCTCAGGATCGACAAAAGAGTCAAGTATATTTGAAAATAACTTCCAAAGAGTTCCAGGTGGGTGAGCACGTGTTCCTAAAGGTAAGACCAAAGAAAAGCTCCCTAAGACTGGGGATTTGTGCAAAACTAGCACCACGTTACTGCGGTCCATTTGAAATTCTATCCAGAATTGGTCAAGTTGCATATCAGTTAGCGTTACCTCCTAATTTGAAAGTGCATAATGTTTTCCACATTTCTGTTCTGAAAAAGTATGTTCATGATGCTACTCATGTAATTGATTGGAATGTTGTACAAGTGGAACCAGAAGGAGAAGTTCTGGTGGAACCGGACTGTATCCTTGGGAGGAGGGAAATTACTCTACGGAACCGCACAATTGGATAGTTGAAGGTGCAATGGAAGCACCTTAGTCCTGAAGAATCTACCTGGGAACTGGAAAGTAAGATGCGGGAAGCATACCTGAATCTATTCCAGGAGGTTGCAGATGATGAAGAATAAGTAACATCGAGGACGATGTTACATTTTAAGGGGGTGTGTATGTCACATACCCCAATTTTGTGAAATAATGTTAATTGTTTTTATTATATTCCTGAGACATTATGTTAAATTAATGCTAAGTAGGAACTGATGACTCAGTAGAGTCAACAGAACTGGAATGTAATTCAGAATATTTTATTATTAATAAATAAATTGTGGAGACAACAGCATGGGAGAGCTGTTAAAAAGAGGTTACTAGTCAAACTGGTGGATGGAACTAGGTGGAGGGCAAAATACAAGTGGCAGCATCCTCAGACACTTCCTAAGTTGCAGGTGGAAACTTCCCTATTATTGGGGTCATGATCCCCCAAGAAAGAGGGATCAGAGCAGGTGGCTCATTAAATGACAATTAACCCAAAAAAGGCCTAGGCAATCTTTTAAAAGTACTCAATGAAGAGAGCTGAGGCTGCTCATATATTTTCCAGAGAGAATTCATTCAGGTGAATGTTATTCAGGAAATTCATTGAGGAAAGAGGGAAAAACAGTAAGGAAGTTGTTATGAGGGGATTTGCTGCAGTAACTTGGTTCATTACAGCTTGTTAGCTGGGAGAACTTACTGATAAGTTCTGGATTAATACTGAGTTTGAGGACTGGTATCTGACAATTGCTGCACCTAGTTCCAGCGAGGGAGACCAGAGCAAGCTCGGGGGTCCTGAGGAGTCGTTGTTTGAGCGCTCTCTAGGAGTTGGTAGGGAGGAATGGCCTCCCATTGCTGTTTTTGTCCCAGTTCAATAGGTTCTGTCATTTAACTATTTTTGTTTTAATAAGTGTGAATGGATGAATGTTATGCTTATTTTCTATAACATAAGCGTTAGCTATTTTAGTAATGTAAATTTTTTGTTTATCAGTATTTGAATCTGTTGATGAAAACTAAATACCACTGTGTTTTTCCACATCTGGGTTTTACTAGACTGTACTCTAGCATAGGGGTAAAAATTATAAACAGATAGTATGATGAGATGGTAGAATAGTAGATTGTTTCTTTTCTTAACATCGGACGACATTATTTGCTTTACTCACAGTTGTTTATGCACATGGATAAAAACTATTTTTCTCAAATAGTATATCATTCTCAGTAATCCTAATATTTTAGACAAATGTAATAGTTGTGCTAAGAAAAAGATAGACTAAGTGTATCTTCTGTTTAAACTTTATAATTGTTTTTCTTCTAGTTTGAAGAATCTAACTTCCTTATGCTGAAAAGACAATACTGATAGTAGCAGTAATTGAATATTGTTTAGATTCTTCATTTAAAACCTAGTTGTGTTAGTCTATAATTATGGTTAAGGATGTAGTTATTTAATTCCTAAATTTTCTTTTATTTTCAAGTGATCTTAAATAGATAACAGAACTATTACCATATTTTCATAGATGGTAAATGAATGCTATTATATTTACAGGCATAATAACTAAACATATAAACTAATTAAATAACAGAATGTTATAAATTAAAATTTAATAGTAATCATGGAACATTGGTACTCATAAAAGAGATAATCTCTTTATTGTATTAATAACAATAACTTATATTATATACAATATAGGAGTATTACTAATGTAATACTTAAAGTAATATGTTTATTATTATAATTGCAAACTTAAACTGTTTATACTCTATGTATAAATAAATAGGGACTATGTATAAATAAACTATTTATACTCATTATAAATAAATAATTGCAAACTAAAACTATTTATACTCTTTTTATACTCTATGTATTATAAAGTAAATAAATAATACTTGAGGACATTATTAAAATATAATGAGAGTATAAAGACTTTACATAAATTTGAATGGTATAAATTATGCTTTAAATATTACAGTTTTTCTGATAATTAGTAATCGGGGTTTAAAGCCACTACAGAACCCTTGACAATAAATTTAATTAACAATAAGTTTGGAGAATACTTTAACCACAGATTATTTATAAGCTGAAAATAAACTACTATTACTTTATATAATTATAAAAGATACTAAGAAAAACAAATAACAATAGTAATAAGTATTACAGGAAGATAACCAGGTTATTATAAGCAGTGATATTAATATCCTATTAATTATTATATATAAATTTATATTACTTGGAAATTACAGTAATATCTTATCTCTTCTCTTAGCAGGAATTTAAGTATAACAACCTGTAAGCTTGGCGATACAGTCAATGACTTTTAAATGTCATTTAGAACCTCAAGATTATTTTAGTTTGTCAAGTATAACTCTTATAACGTTTTATAAAATAATTAACCCTGTATATTATAAAAATGCAGTAAAAACCTACCAGCAAGTACCACGAATAAATAACTTAAAGTATACCAAGTATTTTATGAAATTCACAGGAACCCATTATAACGAAGATAGATAAGCTTAATAAGCCAAAATTTAAACAGTAATGGATTTAAAATTGTACAGTAACATAATATTTATTTAAGAAAAGTAGCATGGACAACACATAGCTCCAATTTCAGGGTAAACCCTGATAAAAACTTAAAATATGTACTGAGAATGGATTTTATCTGCTTGGCACTTCACGGCTTCCAGTATCTTTTACATTAAAGTAAAACTTGCAGGCTTTACAAACAGTATTACATCTTTACGCATGCTTTACATAGTTTTTAAAACAAAACCCAAAACCCACAGTCTCGGCTTCAGCCAAGATCCCGTAATAAACAAAGAGCCGAACTCTTTTAACAGTGTTAGGGTTCACCAAATGAACCCAAGTAACAGCAAGAAATATACATCACGAAACCAAACCTTTAACTGCCCTAAGAACCCAACAAGGAGGGAACGCCATCATTAAAACCAAGCTTACTGGGGAAAGCCAATTGTTGAAGTCTTGTGCCATCCATGCCATCAGGAGGAGTCCAACCCTGCAGCGAAGGAGCAGTTTAATATTAAAACCTTATAAAATGCATTTGTTAAGCTAATATTTTAGGGAGAAATCCAAAGAAAACTCTGTACATACCTTAGATTTTGATAGTGATGCGGCCACCGAAGAACAACACAACAACCATTAGCAGGAATATTTGTGAACCCCTCATGACTATAGAGAAGAAGGAGCTCGCTGGAGAGGAAGGTAACCTGCCACAAAGAAGGAGGATGCACAGCACTAAGCTAAAGCGACGTCTTACACAGTAATGAGTTCGGGAAATAGATTCCAAGGGAAAAACCCTAAACAAAACAAACACCATACATCACTAATAGTAAGCTTCTCGACACAGTCAAACTTCCTCTCAGCGTAGGGGGTAAGTCCACAAGAAAACTGAACCAGCAAGGGAAATGCTACCAGGCAGTACAAGCAGTGGAACGGACCAGAAGGTTTTGCAGAGCGGCCGGAGGCCCTAAGGCAGTGGAGGAATGATGTTTAGGGTTAATTCAAACCCTTTTATAATGCAAATGCATGGTGGAGAGGAGCCCACGTAACCCCAAACATTATTTGCATGCAGTGGGTGGGAACTCTATAGTTCCATGACAGGATTTTTTCCAATGATTTTCTCAAACCAAATCATCACACGGGGATTCCATAGGGATCGATACACTATAGTCAAATCACCTACATTACATAATCAAACATATAAGCATTGGATTAATGATTATCAAACGTAAACAATTGGATTATCTTTAGTCTCATATAATTACGTAAGGATAGTGAGAATAATGCTTATAAAACTTTGAATTATATATTTTGTTTATTGTAGGTCTCATACACTTAGGTTTGGAGAGTTGTTTTAGTTGTAATGTTGTATAAAGCAAGAAGTAAGGTTAATTACCATGGTATATGTTGTCTATAAATCTACTTCATATTACAAATTACCCTAGTTTACAACTGAAGATAAAAGACATAACATTAAGATTATAAAAGTCTATAATAGTATAGTAAACAAACTATGTGAATTGTGATTATGGTTTACTCTTGAACACTTACTAGTAGAATGACAACCTATTAGTAATTTCAGAACCATTTTCATGGTGACAAATAGACTTTAATCAAAATCAAGCCAAGGATTATAGAAAGTTTTATAAGAGTTTCTATATGATAAGAAGCTTGGGTAAGTTAGCTTTCTTTGTTTGAGAGTATAGCCATGATACTCATAAGTGGTGTTGGAATATAATAAATATAGTACGGATTCTAGAAGTGTTATAGTTCTTATCCAAATATCGATCATGGAAATAGAAGTAGTATTTCAAAACAATGCAGATCTTCAAAGTATTAAAGGAAGAATTGTATCCTGTAATAAACTTAGTAAATGAATGAAGTAAGAATAATATAGATTGATACTTAACTACTTTATCCTCTACAATTGCAGTTGTAAATCTAAACATAATCCAAATCTAAACTTGGCATGTTGCAGTAACTATGGATGAGTAGAATTAGATCTTTATATGGTAACTGAGTTATATTTTACTGTGCTAGATAAGAAACATTTATTTACTTTTATACTTGCATTTCAGTAGATACATCAAATGGATCAGTACTCCATAGGGATACTTAATCCTGCTATCATGAAGGAAAATAGCTATCATCCTTACTAGTAGAATTCAACTCTCTATCAGTACGATCTTAAAAGAGTTTATAGACAAAGCTTTACCTTAGAATCCTAGTAAATCTGACTAGCATGTTTATACTTTTTCTGAATGAATTTGTACAGTAAATCGTTATTGAATACTTTAGAGATTTGTTAGCAGCGACCCGAACATATTACCTGTATATCTGTAAGAGAAGGAAAACTGTTGCATTAGCTCGAAAGCTAAGTAAGCCCACTCTGACATGACAATCCCCCTTGTAGTCGAAAACAGAAAACAAATCATTAACTGAAAGGAAACTATTCTTTAAGGATAAATATAATCAAAAGATCATTCAGTTATAATTCTAGTAACATAAAACTAATCAATTCAGTTAATGACTGCATTTAATAAGAATTTATGCTATTTTTAAAAATTTTAAAATTTTCGGAAAATTTGGGGTTATGACACAGACATAAAGGGTGAGTCTAGAAAGGAAGAGCTCACCAGGATTCTATCCAATCTAGCCTCAATGTGTCTTGGTCTGGATCTCTTGTTGTTCCAACTGAACTTCCCTTTGCTTTGTTTTATGTCTAGCAGGTGCCATTCTGCTATAACATCTTTGAGCCTTTCCCCTAAGGGGCCTCTCACACTTGATCCACCTTTTTTTTCATCTAGGGAGATGGTAACGTTGAAGTCTCCAGCTAAGATGCAAGGGAGATTCATCTTCCCATGACTTTGCAATTCTAGTTGTTGCCAGAATTCCTCCTTGGGCCCATACACCCTTTGACCATAAATATTTCCAATCCAAATTTTTTCATTGTTGTCTAAACGCTCTACCTCAACAAAAAACCAATTCTTATTTTCTGAAGCCGAGATGAGTCTATAGAGGCTCTTTTCTCACCTGGTTAAAATACCTCGAGAAGCTCTGTGTGCACTTACTACCTTTCCTTCTCCATTCTTTGAGATCTTGCTAAGGATGGCCACACTATCTTTCTCTTCCATTTTAGTCTCCTGGGTAGTGAGGATTGAGTTTTTTTCAGAGAACTTTAATCTTCTAATTTATTTTTCCTTTTGATTTCCTCCGAGATCTGTACAATTCCAAGAGACCAACTTTATTATTCCTTGGTGGAAGGGGGTGTTGCTTTCTCCTTTCTTCCTTCTATCTGTTCACCTGTTGGCTTGTCTAAGGTGTAAGCCTTCATCATTTGTTCTAGATTTCTTTCCTGCTGCCTTTTCCCTGGTTGCTTCTTGCTCCTTATGATACTTGTTTGGTTTCCTTCCTTTTTTTACAACGGGCTATGTATCTTCCACTCTGCTTTCTGAAGAATCATCCAACCGTGCCTTGGCTCTACATCTTGTGACTGAGCCTCCTGAGTTCTCAGATGACTTTGGAAATACTTCAACGAAGGGTTGCCTTGGTAGTTGCAATTCATGGACATGATCGATCTCTTCCACGAAAGGTGCATCTTCTTTATAATTCCGAAGGTTAGTTTCATTGTCTACTATGATCACTTTTGGCTGTTCTAGATCTTCAAAAACCAATACATGAAATCGATTTTCTGGAACTTTCTTCCTTTTTACCGGGAGGTTTGCTTGACTTGCGTTTTCTTTTCTCCCATTTTTCCTGTTAACTTACTTCCATTGCTCTCTTGGGATTTCTCCTTCTTCCAGCTGATTTTTCTTTGGACAAAACTTTGCAAAATGGATGTATTCGTTGCACACCTTGCACTTAAATGGAATTTGCTCATAGTCTACAGCTTGAAGATGACTCCAACCTTCCATATTGACATTTATTACCTCCGGCGGACCTTTTTCCAGGTCTACTTCTATGCATATGTTGGCGCAAGAGAACAATGGGGATTTTGGATCTGATTTGTCTACATATTTCCCTAAGACATTTCCAATCGCTTTCAAGTCTTCGTCATTCCAACAGTGTAGCGGGAGGTGCGACAACTTAACCCATAATGGAACCGAAGAGTGAATGTCCTTTTGTGGATCGAAGAATAGATCCCATTTGTTGAGGTACATTCCTCTTGGCCTAATGAAGTATGGCCCATTTCTAAATATGAGGTCTCCGTCTTTTTTTTTCTGAACACCAAGACAAAAAACCCTCTTCCTACGAAGTTTCGCTGAACTTCTCCTTGAATTAATGGCCGCCAATTTTTATTTAACTAGACCTCAATAGATCGTGGAGAGGGTCAAAGACCCGTGAAATGACCAACCAATCCTTTTTCATGAAGTGCAACGACTTTGAACTTGGCTGATACTCACGAGAGAGTGACATTAGGTACTTCCACCAGCTTAACAAAACGTGAACCACCTGGGGAAGACTTGATAGTTGGTTGTGAGACCACCAACCTATCGAATGCATCTGCAAAACCAACACGCCGACCATCCAGCTTTGGATCACGAGGATCCATGGCCAACGGGGCCTGCGAGTGGCAACCAACGCAAAACCCTCCAATACCTAGGATCCAAAAAAACTCGAAAGCAAAAAATTCCAAGTTTAAAATCAAAACTCTTTATGACAACATCTCCCCCTATACTACATTGACCCAATTATTAATAATACTAAATAGACAGAATTATTAATAATAAAAATGGATTGAAAATGCAACGGTTCACTTCCTTCGTAACGAATTGAAAATGATTTAAAGTGCAACCGTCAACCGTTCACTTTCTTGATAACGAATTGAACTTCAAGTAAAATAGTAAAAAAGCTAAATGATTCGATCAATGCCCATTGATTTTAGATTCGTGGACCCAATAAATTGAAAGCTAAAACAGATCCAAAGAAATGTGAATAACTAGCTAAATAGTCGAGACGAGGCAACCCGATCATGCAATCAGTTTGGTCCATAAACTTAAATAAATTAACGAATGCCCAAAATAATCAGCATTAATAAATTCAAGAAGCCCAGCAAATGCGGTAACAAGCAAGCAAAACTCGAATACGGATGATTCAACAAGCTACATCCAAGCCCAGAAAATGCCGTCACCGGCAAGCAAAACTCAAATACGGATGATTAACCAAGCTACATCGAAGGCCGACTATTCAAGAATACCGCAAATAATGAGCAATCTGACATATTAATACCCATTGGGACCTTCCAAGTTCACTTGTCTACGCGAGAGTTTTCACATCCCAAGACAGTATCCATTTCGCGGCTCTTCTTTTCAAATTACGGTCTGATTTCAGAGACAGTCCCTCGCCATGGGAAAAAATAAAGGAAAAGCTCCCGAGAAAAGTTCAGCACGTCTCACTAAGAAAAGAAACAGAAACAATGAGGCCGTAAACTCCGATGCCAAAGAGCAAGTGTATCCAAATGATCCGAGGAAGAAGCAAGAAGTACAAGTCAAATCTGAGGCTGAACAGCAAGTGCTTCCAGACTATCCGAACGAGCAACAAGAAGATGAAAACGCATTATTGAAAGAGATGCCACAGAAAAAGAAAAAGCGAGTGTTGTTGACCGTCATCAATAAGCAACGGATAGATGATCTTACTAACCGTTTGCATTCCAAATGTCCTGGAGCTGCGATGAATTGGCTTTCCCCAAATGACTCAAAAGATTTGTCTGAGATGACAAAAAAGATGGGCTTTGAGAAGGGTGGTCAGACCATTGATTGGTTATTATCATTGACACCCCACAGTATATCAAGGCTGACGCAAGATTTGGGCTTTCAGAATGTAGAGCAGACGATTGATTGGTTATTTTCAGGAGATTCGAAACGTTTGATCGAAGTAACCAGACAGTTGGGCTTTGCCGAAATTGGACAGACGATGGAATGCTTTCTAGGAATGGCAACGTATAGACCTTTGTTGGAGCTCACCAATGCATTGGGCTTTCAAGATTGCCGTAAAACCATTGAGTGGTTATTGAATGAGGCACAGGACAACATTGCTGAAATAAGTCAGAAAGATTTGCCTCACACCCTTCTGTCCCCTTTAAGACCTGCCCAGTTTGCCTCCGGCTACTCGTACTCGTCCTCCTTTGACATCCCTTACGGCCAATTTCCATTAAACCAGGTGGGAGACACAATGTTTTCTTCGAACCCTAGTATGCCAGAGTTTAATACACAGCCCACTCAGACTTCAAATTTTGCAGATTTCGAAGAACCGCAGAGCTTCGTGAATCAATCGTTTGTAAATCACCGTGGTGTCCATGATCAGATGATGCCACTAAACTCTAATGCTAGTGGTAATCAATTTCATGGTGGTGAGACACAAGGACATCATCATCAATTTCGGATTGTTAAGTCAGAACCCCAGCAACCATTGCAATTCCAAAACGGCACTAGTTGTTGGCCCCAAGAAAATTTGCAGCAGAATCAATTTCAGAATAACAGTAGAGGTCTCGAAGTAGGCTTTCCACGTGCAGAGAATCAACTTTCCAACCGGATGGTTCGACAGGAAGCATCCATGCAGCAATCAATACAGGGTAGAAGTTCGCCAAACTACAATTACCTCATGCAGGGATCAAACAATAACTATATTGACCCGTCTGTTGATGTTAATAGCCATACTCAGGTACCATATCCTCCTCAGGACTTAAACCAGGTATATCATAATATGCACAACGATTTTATGCAAACAAGAATGCAGGAGGAATCTATTGGACTTCAGTTACAGCCTCAATTTTCTACTGAGATGCCATATCCTTCTCAGGATTTAAATGAGGCATATCATAATATGTACAGCGATTCTATGCAGGGAACAATGCAGGCCGGATCTAATGGACACCGGTTACAGCCTCAATTTTCTAGAGAGGTAAGACGAAACCCTCCCAGTAGTGTTGATCTACGTCAGCGTGATCAAGTGTTTCCAAGCAGCGTACCGCACCTGGCAGGGATGCCTAATAGGATACAAGTGCACGACAACAATAGTGCTAAGGATGGCGTGAAAACTAGAACTATTAATCATGGTGCTTTCATAGACAAAAAAGAAACTGGATTCCCGCCAAGTTTGTCGGAAAGAAAACACTTTCACTGAACGGATTATAAAACAGCCTTTGAATTTTAGCAGTTGAGTTGCAAGAGTTTGGAAGTTTCAGTCATTCACATATTGGCATTCTAGAGTTCGGGGAATTTTAGTGACCAATTGAAGTTGGTAGCTGATTGTTTGTTACCATTTTTTTCATTATCTATTATCCACACTCAATATATATTATCCATACATCTCCCTTATGTTTTATTATCAATATTCAATATATATTATCCATACCTCTCCCTTATGTTTTATTATCAATATTCAATATATATTATCCATACATCTCCCTTGTGAACATAAAGGGGAATTTTAGTGACAAATTGAAGTTGGTCGTTGATTGCTTGTTACCATTTTTTTCATTATCTATTCTCCATAGTCCATATATATTATCCATACATCTGCATATATATTATCCATACATCTTCAGTATGAAGATATCTGAAATTGTTTTTTTTTTTTTTTATCTCCGTGGACTATTGCATATCTGGAATTGTTTCTTGTTTTGTGATTTCCACCATACGGTGGACTCTACACAAGACATCATTGTTTTGCGATTTCCACTCTAGGGTTGACTCTATCATTATAGGGTAGACTCCAGACAGGATATCATTGTCTAATAACTTGTGGTCATTACTAGATTTTTATAAATATTTTATTTTTATTAATTCTATTATTTTATGATTTTTTTATTAAATAATTTTATTTTTATGTGAAATAATTTATGCATGTGAAGAAAGAAAATTAGTTTGAAAATAGTTTTGCTAAAGGAAAATGAGTAATTTGTTGGTTGGACTTGTGTTGGGAGCTCTTGTCTTCAATTATAGTAAATATGTAATTCTTATTGTGTCTAACATTTTGTAGTTTGTACTAATTGTGACTTTTGTTAAAAATATTATTGTTGCAATTTTACAACACTTTTGCTAGATAATTGCCTATGAACTCAAAATGCAAATTTGAAACTTACTACAAAAGTACTTGTCCTTTCATGTAAATGTTGACTAAGTATTGATTTGACAAATAAATATTATTCAATTATACAATAAAATGTAAACATAATGAAAAAACTTAATAAATAAATATGAATGGTAAGGCCAAAGTTTGAACAAGATGTTACATTAAGTATTCCTATTAATTTAGAGGGAATAAATTTTAAGATAATTTAAAAACATGAAAATTCCATTTGTATAATTTTAAAATAATGTTTTTGACATTAATGAAATGCCAACATAAATTTTATACTAAGCCAATAAGATAGCATTGTAGACATCAAATATATAACATGCACAAGGTAAAGATGGCTCATAAGGAATGATTACAAAACTCCTTGTGACATCAATATGGTAGTGAAAAAAAATTCCATGCAGGTGACTTACAAACATGAAGGAGGTAACCCTTACATACTTATTTATCATCTTGAATTGGCTTGAGAAACCTATTCAACAACACATAGACTTGGGACAAAAATAATAAACTTCAATGTATTGAGCACCAAGCTACCCCACATTCAAAGGAGTTATTATTAATTAGCTAGTGTGATATCTAATAGAACATTTTATCAAGTTCAAGGAAACTCATTAATAATTTTCACATACAATTTTAAAATGACATTACTTGTATAAAAATGATTAGAAATGTTCACAAAATACTCAACACATGGGACATTGGTCTCCTCATATTTGGATTCTAAACACATGGGAGTTACCCCAAAAATCTACAAATTGCTTCTTGTTAATTCATATATATATATATATATATATATATATATATATATATATATATATATTGAATTGATCCCTAAGAACAAAGTTTCAAGCATGAGGGCATATTAACATAGACAAAAGTGCATTCGTACTTGCACTAGAATTCAAATATATCAATAACTCTATCATTCGTAAAATTTTGGACTAGCAAGTAGTCATCCTGAAAATCCCTTCGATACCTTTTGCTTGCCCAAATTTAAAATTTCCTATAGTAGACGAAAAAATGTAGTACCCCAATTAATTAAATTGAGAACTCAAAATATGTATGCATTCCTACCATAACTGAACATCCATAACTGTAAAAATTAAATCTATGTATAAATATTTAAATATTTTGTAAAATAAATAAGTACAAAACATAAATATAAACATGTTATTTGATAGGAATTTTAATCACATATCATTCTAAAAGAAATAAGCTTCCATTTAGATACAAATAAAGGAAGTGCCTCCAAACCTTACGCTCTATGTCCCACTAAATATCTCTATGCTAGAGGCCACCATTGATACGAGACTATCATTCCACAAGGGTGAAGTCCCTAACATTTAACTCTTAGTCCTCCTACTCATTGCATAACCCATAAACTCCTAGGTTATAGAAATCTCATTATGGCTAACCTAATTAATGAACACTTTGTCCCCTCTGCTTACACAACATAAATATTGGGATCCCCTTCTTTTCAAGTAGCTCTAACACATGTTTTCCAAGAAATGTTGATGGTAGGATTCCAAGGATTCTTAGCTATAGGAAAAATATTCGTCCACAATAACACTATAATCATTAATATTAATCTACTGGAAATGGCATAACCTTCCATGAATGTACAATTTTTTGTTTCTTGATATTGTATTCCTTTCCTATTTTATATTATTTGTATCGTCAAGCATCATGAATGAATGATTCCATATTCAAATTCCAAACATTATATCTACGTTTCCATAACTCTTCATGTGGTCATCACAAGGATCCCATGTTTTCCCCTTAAATACCAGATCTTAGGATAATAATTGTAATATCCCTCTTGCATACCCCCAAAATAATTTGTAATTTTGAATGTTTATTATACTTGTTTTTGGTGAGGAGCTCAAGGCCAAGGCCCCACCTGAAACAAAACCTTACAATCTATAAGAGTAAATTACCTAAGTGGTAAACTTAGGATACTGGAGACATTAACAAAACTTAATGACATGCAAATCCAAAATCGACTAAGGGGATAAGGGTAAAAGATGAGTGAACCTTGGGGAATCCTAGGAAAACTTGGAGTCACCTTGATATTCATATCATGCCAATTAAAAGGCAAATTTAAAAAAAAAAAACCTCACCCTTAGTCTTGAAAGTCCTTGGTAAGTAGATACATGCTCGTTGGTGAGCCTTTGAGCATTGCAAAACAATTCCTTAATAGACTAAGGGAGAGTGAAATTAACCTTTTCAAGCTTAAGACAAAACCGTTAAACTTATGGTCGATAGAAAAGAGGATAATAACCTAAAAGAAAGAGCTCTTTCGCTTGATATATATATATATATATATATATGGAATTTTTAAATGAGATATCTCCCTCGTCAAATAGAAAATGTAAATAATTAAGGAGAATAATGATCTTTATGGAAAATAAGATCATTACTTAAATCTCTCTCTCTCTCTCTCTCTCTCTCTCTCTCTCTCTCTCTATATATATATATATATATATATATATATATATATATATATATATTAACTCCTACCAGCACTAATCATGGGAAATGAACCCCATGCACGCCAATGTAATTATATCATTCCAGTGGGAAAATAGTCAGTATTTCGTGCACTAAAAGGGCCGATTCACTGCACAGGAAAAGAGGGACTGTTATAGATAGGCATGATGTCTATTATGCTGGGAGAATTTATGGATTTGTGGAGTTTTGTAGGGTGGAGTGGATTATATAAGGAGGATGGTAAGATGTTGAAAGGGGGGGATTGACATTGTGAAAAGATGATCTCTATGCTTTTAGAAAGGAGAGAGAGCTGTGCGTTTTGATAAGCATAGGGAGCTTTGTGATTTGGGGGAAAGATTCTCTACAAATCTAAAAAATGATCCCTACGATATGGAAGAGTGTAGAAAGGAGGCAGAGCCCAGGGAAGGGGATACCTCGGCAAGAGACGCTTCTTGGGAAAGCAGAGTTCTCTCATTTCTACATGAATATAAGTGCTGCTACACATACTAGCCTTTGCATATGAGTTTTGACTATCTTCAAATAAGGTATGATGTAGATATTCAAGTATTTAAAAATATGTGATGAAGCATGTTGAATGGAAAATAAATAAAAACTAAGAACTATGTGTTTTTGTTGCCATAGTCTATTTGTATTCCATAAGCATGCCGTAAGTGGGTATGGCTTTTGATTTGCTTGTTGGCCATTTCCTCTACATATGATTGGTGCCTTTTGTCCACCTGCACACACTGCAACAATTAAATAAATATTTATATTGATGCAAGCACCGAGATTTACAAGGTGGGACTCTAGAAAGGCATATTTGTAGTAACCATGTGAAATCTATGTTTGTCCATTGAATGATATTGGCATGCATTTGATATCCTACAACGACATTACAATAACCTTATAACTCCTTAACATTTCCATGAATTTCTACATTGGTAGGATCTGGTTTGTTCCTTTGGAGTTTGGACCACGAGAAACAAATTGCAGACATGCCAACCCACTTTATTCCTTCCCCTTATTGTGACAAATCAAAAATAACGAAACCTAATTGGAAGGAAACTAAACACCCTTTGCTTTGTTAATGCCCCACCTATCGAAATCTAAACAGATTTGTTTTACCCATGTTCAGTTTAAAATTGCATTAAGTTCTAGTCGGCACTGGATAGAGCCATGACTGTGGTTTAAATACGTAGATTAGGTAGAGAGAAGTGTGCTGCAAAATTGTATTCTCACAATTTTGATTGCTCTGATCCCTTGTTATTTGATTTGAGAACAACCTGATTTACTGTTAGTATAGATTCCTTACAATTTTGGAGAATTATGGTTGCTAGACGTTCTAAGGTTTTGTTCAGTGTCTTGGAGTAAAGGAGTCTCCATAATCAACATAAAGGGGACATGTCTACATGAATTTCCAAGTATTCATATAGAAATATGTTATAGAAGTCAGTTTGGGTTTTTAGGTTGTTTTAAACCTTAAATTGCATCATTTCTATTTGTAATCCTTGTCCAAAGGATTCATCGCCAAAGTATAAGCTTTTACTACTGAATTATATATATTGAGAGAGAGCATGGGGTCTCTCTTCTATCCCTTGGGAAAGAAAAGAAAATTGTAGTTGAAGTGCTGCACAAATTGTAACCTTCCAAATTGGTCAAATTAATAAAAGATTAGCAACTCTTCCTGGATGTAGCCCTAGTTGGGGGTGAACCATGTATATCGTTGTGTCTCCCTCTTACTTTTGTGATTTATGCATGCCATGTATTGAAGATGCTCAAGTAAGTACTTGGTAATTCTGAATTGTTCTCGAAGAATGCTCACGTTCTTATTGGTACAAGTTGAACGCATAATTGGTTGTAATGTCTAATTTAGCATTTAAATACATGATGAATATAATTGTCCTGATAAAGTAGAAGTAATAGTGTTATGACAACATGGTTAAATAAGTGTTGTTAGATGAAAGTATTATGTGATCTCCATTCCATAAGCTCAAAGAGTTATGCTTAAGTTGTTTTGTGAAAATTAACTTATTGTGATAAAGATTGTAAATGGAAGGTAAGTTCAAGAGATTATGGGTACTTAAGGGACCCATATGTCAGTCACATGTCAATGTAGGTGGAACTATGGTTAGAGGAACTTTAGTATGTATTCAAAATGATGGTTGGAAGCTGCACATAAGAAGCTCTCTATTGAGATCAAACATATTATGTTTAATTAGATTGCATTGTAGATCACAAAGTTTATGATTAATATTAGCATTGGTAGCACAAATGGAGGTGTGTTATGTCATAGTTACATGCTAAAGCCTTCATTGGAAAATTATAATCTAAAGGACTATTAGAAAAGGATAATGCATAAAAAACTTTGCCATAGATTATGGATTTATATAAATATGTGTATCATAACTAACTAACAAAGATGCAAGGATATTTTCTTTTGACTCGGGGTCATTATATAGGTTCTCTGTATGTGTTTGTTAATTTTATGTTCTATGGATGTTCTCCTTATGTACTTCCTTCTCCTAGTAATGATGATGAAAATAGTGGAGGGGTTCCACATGAGCGTTCTAAATGCAAAGGAGGATTTTCTATTTGATGTGTATCACATGTTAGACGTTCTAATCATGTGACGATCATTTATTTCAATTATTTGATATGGTAGACGGTTGAATTATGTGGAGTAAGGGTTGTAATTATTGCATAAGAGCCCTGCCTAACAAATTAAGCATATGTTAATACTAATCTTATGAAGCATTTGTAATGATCGACCTTATTAAAATTGATTCATGACGTTTCAGCGATGGGTTCGAGATGTGTTTAGTTGAATATTACCATTGTGTTATTTTTCATGATGGTTGTACAAAGGTATAAATAGTCTTTCAAAAAAAAATTGTTCTTGCTGAAACAGGTGTGTTACAAATGGTATCAGAGCTAAGGTTACAATGCTCAGGCCTATTGGGGTTCAACATAAAGTTAGGAAGCATGAATATGATTAAAAACTAACTAATCGACGATTTTTTTTGTGTGGATGCATGACAATGATGGATGAGAGGAAGTAACTCGACAGAGTGGGCCGTAACAAGGAAAACAGAAAGAGGTAACTTTGCAAAGGTACGTTGTTATGTTATCGACAAAGTGTATTCGTAATTTTCATGTTGTTGTAAGGATATGTTATGTCTACACACTCGATTGAAGGTTGGACTATAAATTTTACTCCCGATACATTAAGGAAGAAGTATACTCAATTTCTTAGAGTTACTGGCTAAAATATGTATAAAGGAATAAATACTAATAATAGAATACCATATTCCTAAGGTTCTTGTGAAGAGTATTGATGCTGTAAAAATTTGCAAAGAATCCCAAAACACTAAGTGTTGGGTAACGTGGAAATCATCACTACTTGAGGGAAAATTTGAATACACCCTTGATATATAAGGAAGGTTGTAGGCATGAGAAATGTTAGGTTTATATTAAGTTTTGGTTAAAACTAATAAGTAATTGTTAAATTTTAACCACAATTCTTGCACGCAGAATGTAATTTAAAGAGAAGTCTAAATAAAAAACTGACTTTAGTCCAACCTAATGCTAAATCGTTAACCGCAAAGTGTAGTGGAAAACCTAGCAAAACAATACTCCTTAGGGTATTGGTGTATTTCATGTGATATGTGATAACACAAGTGTAGTCTCTAACACTCAAATTAGAGGATTGGGCATATTAAGTAAAGTATCAATATGTACTCATATAGTAACTCAATCAAATATATTGGATCATAATCTCATCATGTTAAAACATTTTGGTTATTTTTACACATGTGGTATTACAAGTATGCTACATCAACGCTGAATTTCTTGCGAAAGGTGTGGGTCGATCTAGGAGAAATGGTGTTCTAAACCTACTGTTACCTATGATGTCTACTATCAATTATTGTTTTATGAAATTTTTAACATGTGTGTATTCATGGCTTGCAGAGGGTTCCGCAAAGTACAAGAGTCCCAACAAAGATTTTAACCTTTCCTCTAAGGGTACTAATAGGAAGATAGAACTAAATATCACTCAAGATTCCTACGTCTCCAGCTTACCACTCAGTATTGTTGTATAGAGTTGGAATGTCCCTATCCAAGGACGGATGAGTAAAGATGTCTAATTACTATTAGTATTTAAAAAAGGAAAATGATTGAATTTGAAATAATGTTATGCACTAACATTGCAGGAGTTTTCCAAGAACACTATTAATCGAAATTAACTGTTAGTAAAAAGTATTTGCTAGCTTAATAATGAAGCTAAGAATGAGTGTTGTTTTAATTTATCTTATTATAAGTTGTAGGATTTTGAGGTTTGTATGAACCAAGGATTAACCATGGATTATGTTATTTATGTACTAACATTTCAGGTTTTTTCTGAGGGTTATGACCAATGTCACGATAAAACGTACATTTTGGAATATAAATTCGCTAGTGCAAACCAATTGCTCTCAATTGCCCAAACATTGAGTAAGCAATTATTATGGAGGATTGTATAAATCTTAAATGATGATAGAGGTACAATCATTACAACGTATGTAATCTTGATTAGATTGATGAAATTAGTGCTTATAGATAGATGTTAATTATATTTAGTTAGCCGTGACGCCTATTCACGAATCAAGAAAATGATTGTGAAGTCACGTTAAGCACCAAGTATTAATCTGCCATAGTAATCTAGGGTCTAAACACAAGTCTCATAAAATATTAATAACAATAAGGCATGAAAATGGTGTAATTGTGCTACAAAATGAGTAGTCGCTCTATATATTCACACAAAGAATGAGTAATACAATATAATGATCATGCTGCAAGCATGAATGAAAAATCAATTTGAATTCCCAAGGAGGTCATTTGAATTGAATGAGTGATTCTAGCTTAACTCAATGTAAGCGACAATCAACACTCAAGTTAACCACTGATCAAAACCCTAACTGACTCAACTGAGCCCTAACTGAAGTCGGAGTGCAATAAATGACTGAGTCTAACTGAAAGTAGCTCAGACACATGTCACTGCAAGCTAACCAACAAGCAGTAGCACATCAATGACTCTAATGAACTCTGATGAGGTTAACTGAAGTGTAACTGGCCATCATAAGTGGTTGGAGAGGCCCTTGTTGACTCCAGTTCATTAAATAATCAATAAATAATCAATTTAATGAAGGAAGGTGCCTTCAATGATCTGTTTAACTAATTGTAACCATCAGTTAGCAATATTGAACATTAATGACACTTAGATCACCCCTTGAGTGCTCCAGTTAGCCTCCCCGAATGTAGGAGAAGGCTAAGTTAGCATCCTTGACTGAAGGTAGGCATGGGTATGATATTGCTGATGTCATCTAGTGCTCCTCTAATGTAAATTAAGTCAATAAAACTTAGGATAGTGGTTTAACTAGGCCAAATTGACCAAAAAGAGTGTGTATGGTGGTAAATGTGTCCAACACCCTCCCCTTAAGCTATACTTAGGAGGAGTACAA
This sequence comes from Pseudotsuga menziesii, assembly GCA_001517045.1. Lineage (NCBI taxonomy): Eukaryota > Viridiplantae > Streptophyta > Pinopsida > Pinales > Pinaceae > Pseudotsuga > Pseudotsuga menziesii. Next base: position 76,642 of record LPNX010915146.1, on the reverse strand, counting down.
AACATAAAATGAATAAAAATGCTAGGGCCCTGGAAACAAAGTCCATAGGTCACCTTGTACAATAAAGTAACTGCTTAATATAACCAAGGAAATGGGGAAAACCTCATGGGAAAAATACCCCCCCTCAAACTAAGAAGTAAATCAAGAATTGGTTCTTTTATGCAGCAGCATCCTGAGACTATGCATGTGAACCTATGAATCCAAAATAAATGAATATGTATGGAGGAATCTTCCACTTTGGAATAAGAACACTGCACTCAACTGAATCAGAAATATAAACAGCTGCACAGTGAAAACTGGACCCATGTAGAGCAGCTGAAATCATCTGAAGAGAGAGAAAAGGTTCTTGAGGATTCGAACCACATATGGAACACTGAAGAAACTCATATGTTGCAGCCTTGAACAGAAAACCATGAGTGGTAAAATAAGCCCCAATTTTTAGGAGCAAGTGTCCAAGTGGATGCAGAATGTCTTCCTCTTTACTAGTTCTGTGAGGAGATGAGCATGTGACCAAAGGTAGAGAAGCCCTGGGACTATGTAGAGCGAATGCTTGAGCTCCATATTCTAATTTATCTAATGAATCACATAATAAAATATCAACAACCTCATATGAGGAAACTAACACCGAATCCCCATCAGTATTTTTGAAGAGAAAGTGCGGTACTTGATTTTTCACACCGAAATTGGTGAGAGCAGCTTCAAGCAGTACTGAAAGCTCTTAGATTTTAAAATTTGAACCAAATAATATCAGATCAGAAATTAAAGTAGATCCAAGTATGTTCACAACAAATCCAAAACTGCGAAATGAAATCAAATCCCCAGCAACAGTTTTGTAGGAGACTTGTGGTACTTGTTTCTTCACACCATTGATGAGAACAACTACAAGCGATACTGAAATATTATGAATTTGATATATTAAACCAAGAGATATTAGATCAGATCTAAATAAGATCATATCAGATCCAATAAGGTTAATATCAGATTCAAATAAATGGTTAACCAAGACAGTGGATGCACAACTTTCTTCTTCTTCAAAATTCTGAATTTTGTTGCATGCAATCCTACAAGAATTTGCTAGAAGATATAGATCATGGAAAGTGAATGGATCACTCTGGTAATCTGATATTTCTTCCAAAATATCCAAGGTATCACATATTTTCACACCAGCAGCATCATTAGAGGGAGAAAAATCAAATTTCTCTTCACTTTTGGAAGCAATCACTGGTAAATTTTGCACAGAATTCAAAAGAAAATCACTGCGCAGTGTTTGCACGGAAGTGCAGCAGTGTTTTTCTTGAATATAAGATATTAGAATGTCTTCTTCTATTTCATCCATATGAGGAGATGAGATATCCGATATCTCACAAACTTCCAAAGCATCAAGAGAAGGAGTCACTGCAAGGAGACTTTCTTAAATTCGAATTGACTGTGTAGAAGATTCTGATTCTTCTTCATCTTGAAGAAGTTCATCAGAGAGAGTAGAGGCCAAGAATTTTGAGTAAAGAAATCTTGTGGTGCTGTATGTGATCTCCAAAGTGCTATTATGATCCTCATTGTGCTTGCCAAAGGTTCTGTCCAATTTTGTCCAGAGATCCTTTGGGTATTCAGCAAAACCAATAAGGTAGCGCAAGCTAGGAGAAAGGGCTAGAAATATTGCTCCAAAAGCTCTATCATCGTCATTTAGCCAGTCATTCTCATTCTCATAAGACTCTTTTCCAATTCCAACAGAAACCTCATAGATACCTCGTCTCTTCAGAGATGCAATCATCTTCAACTTCCATTCTGAATAGCTTGTGAATGGGGTGAGAAGAGGGACTGATGAGTACATTCGAAGTTGTACCTGTTAAAACCTGCAAATCACAACAAAAGGGACACTGTAAGGTCATAAAACATACACATTTTAGGTTTTCATCACACCCAACATAGTTGATCAAGAAATATTGATCAACAATTCCTTTACTTGGGGTATTAAATGGTAAGCCTTGGCTTCTGGTGCAGTGCTGGAATTTTGAGCTTTTGCTCAATTTTTCATGCAAGATCTGTCAAAAACCTTGTTTTTGAGAGATCTGAGATTCATCCCGCTGGGAGCTATGATACCATATTAATCTGTCATAGTAATCTAGGGACTAAACACAAGTCTCATCAAAGATTAATAACAATAAGGCATGAAAATGGTGTAATTGTGCTACAAAATGAGTAGCCACTCTATATATTCACACAAATAATGAGTAATACAATAAAATGATCATTCTGCAAACATGAATGACAAAGCAATTCAAATTTCCAAGGAGTTCATTCGAATTTAATGAGTGATTCTAGCTTAACTAAATGTAAGCCACAGTCAACACTCAAGTTAACCACTGATCAAAACCCTAATTGACTAAACTGAGCCCTAATTGAAGTTAGAGTGCAATAAACGACTGAGTCTAACTGAAAGTAGCTCATAGACATGTCACTTCAAGCATACCAACAAGTGGTAGTGCATCAATGACTCCAATAAACCCCAATGAGATTAACTGAAGTGTAACTGACCATCAAAAGTGGTTGGAGGCGCCCCTGTTGACTCCAGTTCATTAAATAATCAATAAATAATCAATTTAATGAAGGAAGGTTCCTTCACTGCTTTGTTTAACTGATTGTAACCATTAGTTAGCAATATGGGAGATTAATGACACTCATATCACCCCCAGAGTGCTCCAGTTAGCCTCCCCAAATGTAGAAGAAGGCTAAGTTAGCCTCCTTAACTGAAGGTAGGCATGGGTGTGATCTTGCTGAGGTCATCTAGTGATCCACTGATGTCAATTAAGTCAATAAGACTTAGGATAGTGGTTTAACTAGGCCAAATTGACCAAAAAGAGTGTGTATGGTGGTAAATGTCTCTAACACCAAGGTGGTGTGTGTCATGACTAGTCAAAGGTTGAATGAACATTAAAAAATGGATAAGGAAAATTTATGTTGTCGGAGCACAATGGTGTTAGGCAACTAATTATCATGTGAGAACATTTGTGTTAGGAATATATGTTGTGGGAGCACAATGGTGTTAGGAAAAGGATTGTCACATGAGCACATTGGTGTTAGGCATAAAAAGTGGCAAGCAAATTCATTATCTAAATCTACCTTGTTTCCCAGACTAAAGCGAGCAGGCTTGAGGGGAATCATGAAATATTTATGATATCAATAGAAATAACTAGGAAAAAACTCAACATATTGAAGATAGGACGCTGTTTGATGTCATTGAGGATAAAAATTTTGACTAGCAGTCAAAAGTGAGAGTAACCTCAGACATAGCCCGGAATTCCACACAGGAATTTGTTAAAAACTATAGGGGGAGTTTGATGATCAACAAAGGTATTGGGGAATATTTTCATCTCCATGTTGTAACGAACGAAAAAAGTGTTAATGTTCTAAGTAATTAGATTGTTGAATTTAAGACCTCAGCAGGGAAAAAACTCCCTCAAAGGAATAGAGGAGTGTGGAATTTTGATGTTCTAAATGATGAACCAATATGAATTACTGATGAATCAATTACATTATTGATGCAAAATTAAATACTATAATATGTTCCATGAATCACAATTGCGGTATTGAAAAATGATCCATTGTTTATGTTTTAAGTTGAATTATGAAATTTTGACATATGAAGTTGGGTAGACCCAATCTTGCTACAGGAAACTACAGGTTTTAACAAAATGATGACTTGCAAAAAGTTGGGGAAGTTCGAAGGAGGTTAGAATAGAAAGGATGAAGTGAGAAAAGATGACTCATGAAGACAAGGAGACTAGCTGAAAAACAAGAACACCGAGGACGGTGTTATTTTTAAGGGGAGGAGGATGTAATATCCCTATTGCATACCCCAAAATACTTTGTAATTTTGAATGTTTATTATACTTGTTTCTAGCGAGGAGCTCAAGGCCAAGGCCCCACCAAAAACACAACCTTGCAATCTATAAGATTAAATTACATAAGTGGTAAACTTAGGATACTGGAGACATTAACACAACTTAACGATGAGCAAATCCAAAATCGACTTAGGGGATAAGGGTAAAAGATGAGTGAACCTTGGTGAATCCTTGGAAAACTTGGAGTCACCTTGGTATTCATGTCATGCTAATTAAAAGGAAAATTTTGAAAACAACCTCACCCTTAGACTTAAAAGCCCTTGGTAAGTAGATACATGGTCGTTGGTGGGCCTTTGAGTGTTGCAAAACAACTCGTTACTAGACTAAGGGAGAGTGTAATTGACCTTTTCAAACTTAAGACAAAACCATTAAACTTATGGTCGATAGAAAAGAGGATAATAACCTAAAATAAATCTCTTCCACTTGATATATATATAGATATGTGTGTGTGTGTGTGTGTGTGTGGAAGTTTTAAATGAAATATCTCCCTGGTAAAATAGAAAATATAAATAATTAAGGAGAATAATGATCTTTACGAAAAATAAGATCATTACTTAAATATACATATATATGTATGTGTGTGTGTGTGTGTGTGTGTGTGTGTGTGTGTGTGTGTGTGTAGAAGTTTTAAAGAGATATCTCCCTGGTCAAATAAAAAAAAATTAAATAAACCTTAAGGAGAATAATGATCTTTACAAAAAATAAGATCATTACTTATATATATATATATATATATGCCTACCATAACTGATCATGGAAAACGAACCCCGTGCACGCCAATGTAATTATGTCATTCCAGTGGGAAAAGGGCTAGTATTTCATGCACTAAAAGGGTCGTTTCACTGCACACGCAAAGAGGGATTGTTATAGACAGGCAGGACAATGTATTAAGTTGGGAGAATTTCCAATTGGTATTTTGTGGAGTTTTGTAGGGTGGAGTGGATTATATAAGGAGGATGGTAGGATGTTGAAACGGGGGGGATCAACATTGTGAAAAGATGATATCTATGTTTTTAGAAAGGAGAGAGAGCTGTGCATTTTGATAAGCACAGGGAGCTCTGCGATTTGGGGGAAATATTCTCTACATGTCTCAGAAATGATCCTTGTAATATGGAAGAGTGTGGAAAGGAGGGAGATCCTAGGGAAGGGGATAGCTGGGAAAGAGACGCTTCTTGGAAAAGTAGAGTTCTCTAAGTTCTACATGAAGATAGGCACTGCTACACATACTAGCCTCTGTATATGAGTTTCAACTATCTTGATGTAGATATGCAAGTATTTAAAAATATGTAATGAAGCATGTTGAATGCAAAATAAATAAAAACTAATAACTATGTGTTTTTATTGCCATAGTCTATATGTATTCCATAAGCATACTGTAAGTGGGTATGAGTTCTGATTTGCTATTTTGTTGGCCATTACCTCTACATCTGATTTCAACCCAGATATGTAACTTACCTTGACATTGGTTGGAAAATGTCATAGACCGATTAGAACCAGAATCCATATGAGTTTCCATTTTTGTTGAGAACGGATCCATGCTGTGAAATCGTTGCTTGTGGTTTTTTTTCTGCCAATACAAATCTAAAATGTATTCTTTTATGGGGGATAGGAAAGATCTAGGAGCTGCGACCCTTGTTTAAATCATGCTCTTAAAAATACCAAATACCTGTGAATTCCATGGCTATGAATCGCTCCAGCATAGAAGGCGTCTGTGTTCTGTGGGATGAAATCGCTGCATTGTTTCTGTGAAATAAAAATTTAAACCATAGGGGTCTCCCATGAACAATAGAACATATTTTATTACAAAATTAACATGTTGAAACTCTTTTTTTTGGATGTGAGACCCCTCTATGCGCTCTAGAATCTTGTATCCCAAAACGGATGATTTATTTTAATTATCTAACTTAATGTAACCCACAACCAAGGACTAGCTCCTGCATGCATCCTGAAAGTATTTAAGATAATATGAGCTAAGTCACCTCCCTCATAAGTTGAAAAAGATGAACATTTAATGTTTTGCGTGTTGACAAGAGCTATGCTTTTAATTGCCTCAATGTAATCAAATATAAGTACTAATTTGAACGGCCTACAAGTGCATCTTTTTGATGACCATGAGAATAGTGATGGTGTGCAGTTTCCTCTAAGAAGTGTCAAACGATCCATGGTATCTATTAGCAAACAATTTAATAGGTTATTCAGGAAGTTAAACACCCTTTTCTAACTAGTATATATAGATGCGATAGTGCTCTATCTTTCCAAACAGATGTAGTATTCAAGAATTTATGTGTTTGAAAGTAGTTTGATCGTAATTGACATTTGAACCATATTGTGTGTCGTTCACTTACCAACAGATGGGAGGGCACACACATTATGTGCCTTTTGTCCACCTGCACACGCTGAAACAATTAAATAAATATTGATATTGAAGCACACATCGAGAGTTACGAGGTGGGACTCTAGAAAGGCATATTTGTAGTACCCATGTGAAATCTGCATTTTTCCATTGAATGATATTGGCATGCATTTGATATCCTACAACGACATTACAGTAACGCCACAACTCCTTACCATATCCATGAATTCCTACACTGGTAGGATCTGGTTCGTTCCCTTGGAGTTTGGACCACGGGAAACAAATTTCTAACACACATCCCCACTTTATTCATTCCCCCTATTGCGACGAATGAAAAATAATGAATTCCAATTTCCAGGAAGCTAAATGCCCTTTGCTTTGTTGATGCCCCAGCTATCGAAATCGAAACATATTTGTTTTACCCGTGTTCAGTTTAACATTGCATTAAGTTCCAACTGAAACAAGGTAGAGCGATGATGGTGGTTTAAATATGTAGATTAGGTAGAGAGGAGTGTGTTACAAAATTTTATTCTTACAATTTTGATTTCTTCGATCCCTTGTTATTTGATTTGATAACAACCTTATTTACTGTTAGTATAGATTCCTTACAATGTTGGAGAATTATCATTGCTAGATGTTTTAAGGTTTTGTTCAGTGTCTCAGAGTAAAGGAGTCTCAATAATAAACATAAAGGGGACATGTCTCGGAGTAAAGGAGTCTCAATAATCAACATAAAGGAGTCAGTTTGGGTTTTTAGCTTGTTTTAAACCTTAAATTGCATTGTTTCTATTTGTAACCCTTGTCCAGTGGATTCGTCGCTAAAGTATAAGCTTTTACTACTGAATTTTATATATTGAGAGAGAGCATGGGGTCTCTCTTCTATCCCTTTAGAAAGAAAACAAAATTGCAGTTGAAGTGCTGCACAAATTGTAACCTTCCAAATTGGTTAAATTAATAAAATATTAGCAACTCTTGGTGGATGTAGCCCCTAGTTGGGGGTGAACCACATATATCATTATGTCTCCCTCTTACTTTTGTGATTTATGCATGCCATGTATTGAATATGCTCAAGTAAGTACATGGTAATTTTGAATTGTTCTCAAAGAATGCTCACGTTTTTATTGGTACAAGTTGAATGCACAATTGGTCGTAATGTCTAATCTAGCATTTAAATACGTGATGAATATAATTGCCGTGATAAATTCGAAGTAATAGTGTTATGAAAACATGGTTAAATAGGTGTTGTTAGATAAAAGTATTATGTGATCTCCATTCCATAAGCTCAAATAGTTATGCTTAAGTTGTTTTGTGAAAAGTAACTTATGGTGATAAAGATTGTAAATGGAAGGTAAGTTCAAGACCTTGCGGGTACTTAAGAGACCCATATGTCAGTCACATTTCAATGTAGGTGGAACTATGGTTAGAGGAACTTGAGTATGTATTCAAATTGATGGTTGGAAGCTGCACATAATTAGTTCTCTATTGAGATCAAACATATTATGTTTAATTAGATTGCATTGTAGATCACAAAGTTTATGATTAAGATTAGCATTGGTAGCACCAATGGAGGTGTGTTATGTCATAGTTACAAGCTAAAGCCTTCATTGGAAAACTATAATATAAATGACTATTAGAAAAGGATAATGCATAAAAAAATCTTCCATAGATTATGGATTTATATAAATATGTGTATCATGATTAACTAACAAAGCTGCAGGGATATTATCTTTTGACTCGGGGTTGTTACATAGGTTCTCTTTATGTGTTTGTTAATTTTATGTTCTCTGGATGTTCTCCTTATATACTTCCTTGTCCTAGTAATGATGATTAAAATAGTGGAGGGGTTCCACATGAGTGTTCTACATACAAAGGAGGCTTGGCTATTTGATGTGTATCATATGTTAGACAGTCTAATCATGTGACGATCATTTATTTCAATGATTTGATATGGTAGGTGGTTGAATTATGTGGAGTAAGGGATGGAATTATTACATAAGGACCGTTCCTAATAGATTAAGCATATATTAATATTAATTCTTACGAAGCATTTGTAACGATCGACCTTATTACAATTGATTCATGGCGTTTCAGCGATGGGTTCGAGATGTGTTTAGTTGTATATTACCACTGTGTTATTTTTCAGGATAATTGTACAAAGGTATAAATAGTCTTTCAAAAAAAAATTGTTCTTGCTGAAATAGGTGTGTTACATTAATACATAAAGGTTAATAATAAAATTTAATAATCATGGGTTTTGGGACCTTGTGATATATCACTAGCTTATTTTTATAGTCAAGTTCTAAGACATTATGTTAATAACTCAATAAACTTCTCTGCCCTTAGACTGCTTTCACTCCCCCCTCCCATGGAATCATATCGCCAAGTATTTTTCATCCCTTTTCATTTGTAGTCGTCGAGGATTTGAATGTCAATCATTACAATGAAATTGGTCGTATTCTTATAGCATGTATGTCCAAATTATAGGCACTTTGTTATTACACAAACATTTATAGTATGGGGTTAAAAATAAGGTGTTACTTGGACAAAGTTTAGGGAAAGACTTAATAATCAAGTTTTCTGCAAAAGTATCATAATGTGGTTTATACCAACTTGACGAGACATGTACTTTGGAGGCATACAACTAAGGACCTACAATGAGTTCCATGCTCTTAATTATTTGTACCCACTTATGATATTTTGCAGATAAACTAGATCCAATACACTGTACAAGTTTAGGCCCTTAATTCCACACACATCAAAGAATTTGAATGTGCACTAAACATACTTCAAATAGTGATGATGTGTTTTGATCCAAATTTTCATTCCATCGAGATAGGGGCATTAATTTTCAATTTCATGAAGGATGGCCATATCTCTTTATTCTATATGGATTTACCTAAATTCCAATCACACAAATATTTATGAGTGAACGACAAGGGTTTCTCTTCTTTCATGATTACTACCCCGATATTGTGGCCCATTGCATCACATTCCAGTAAAATATTATTTGTGCAATGAAGTATTTCTAGGGTTATAATAGTACACGTATATTCTATTAAATATGAGAAGGCATGCGTTGTGGCCTCAATCAAAATAAATGAATGTTTTAGTAGGGTTGTTAATGGGGAAACAATCTTCTCATTATTATATAGTATAAAATTTCTATGGTAAACTACGAACCTTAGAAAGTCACATAAAGTTTTAAGTGTTTTAGGTTGTGGTAAATCCTCATAGACTCAATTTTCTTGGAATCCAGTAGCAGTCCATGTTGACTAATAATGTTTCCTAAGCATTCCAACATGGAAGAATAATCAAGGAGAAACAATTGATTATACTCAAGTAGTTGTAATTCTTTGTCAACATGTTCCACATGTGGCTACCAATTTTCACCATAGATCAAGATATCCTCATATGATACTAGCACAAATTGTTATAGAAAGGGTCTAAAAATATTGTTCATGAGCCTCTAGAAGGTGGATGGGACAACGAAAATTCCAAATGGCATCACTAGAAACTCATAATTCCCTTCATAATTGCGGAAAGCAATATCGGCGATGTTATTCTCCATAATTTTTGATTTTATGATATCTACATAAAATTTTAAGCTTGGTGAAGAATATAGCACCGTGAATATCATACACGAGACCATCAATAACTATAATTGGGAATTTGTTCTTTATTATAAACTTATTGAGAGCATGGAATTCTTGTCATATGTTACATGCGCCTTCCTTTTTTAGGACCATGACCACTTATGATAAATAAGGGTTAGTACTAGGATATATGTCACCTACCTCTAATAGGTCATGAATAATATTTTTAATTCCATTCTTTTGTGCAAAATGAGATCTATAAGGATGCACATTTACTGGATAGATATCTAGGATGAATGGAATACCATGATAATGGTCTCCTTGTTAGGGGGAAAACAACTAGTTGGCATCTAAAATACCTTATGATGTTTGTTCCATGGAAAATTTTAAGGATGCATAAGTTTTTTAAGTGTAGAAACCTTGGCGAATCTTAATAATTCTTAATTTTTCAACCATAAAATGTGTAGTGATACTTTTCTAAAAAGATTCATATTTCTAAGGATTTTATATAATTTTTGGACAATTTTGACGAGTTTTAGAGTAAAATATTGTATCCCATGTAATTTGGGAGAACCAATTTACAAAAAAATGGATATTTGAAAATATTTGTTTCTATAAAAAATGGTCAAAATTAACCCATGGGATAGATTTTTCTCCTAAAATTTTCCTTGGTTTGTTAAAAAAATTGTGCAAATCAAGGCCACCATAACCCATATGGCATTGAATTGGGAAATAATACCATAGTGAAATTTCATTAATAACTTATCCATATGATGAAATCTTATGATTTCAGAAGATCCTAATTGAATCCCCTTGAGGGTGTCTTTATGACTCTATTTAGTAAATATCATATAATTCCTTGAAATTCATGGTTATTGATCCCAAGGTGCATATCCATTCTATCCTGAAAAATATATCGCAACCACCGATAATTATTGTGAACATATTTTTTTGATGTTATGATCCCTTGGATGGAGTCTCACATCTTCACAGCTATCACTACATTTCAACATATCTCATTTGGATATAATAATTTGAAAGTTTTGCACTAAATGGACATAATGATTACATTCTTCATCGACAGCGAAAATCACTTATTAGTGATTGATGTAGTCAAGAAGTTGTAGGGTTTGAGAAGAGAAATTTCCAAACAAACCATGAAGGAATTCTCGAGGTTCATCCTAATTACCATTGGGATCCATAATATATTCCTACATGCTAAGGTCCATTTTTTGCTACCTTTAACCCAATGGAATCTTCCATAGAGATTTATTCTAATTGGGTGGGATAAGTCACATAAGTTTGAAATAATTTATTGCCTTTACATTTATTCCCTACATCATACTTCTCATCACATTATAGAAGAGTCTATGTTCTTGACATTGTCATTTCTATTGAAGAGAACAACTAGATTTTCTGGGGATGAGTAGGAAACATGTTTAAGGGAGTATACTATGAAGGGTGAGTGAAATCCATGAAATAGGGCCTTTTGGATTTTGCATTGATTACTCTCTCTTATTCTTGAACTTGTTGAGAGGCCTCCAAATAATTAGCACATTTTTTAATCCCAACTTGTTCTCTAATATCCTCCCTAATTCCAGTAATGAAGTAATATTTTTGGAAAGAATTAGTTAATCCCTTTATATGGATTGCTAATCTTTCAAAGCATATGCTAAATTATTCTACTAAGAATGTTTGACACAACTAGGTCAACTTCCCCACATAGCGAGTATTTTCCTTGAAACAAGCATTCTCTAAATAAGCATATATGGGTTTAACAAATTGACTCTATGTTATATACCCACCATTTGCCTTTTTATGCCATTCACAACATTTCAATCATTAAAGTTATAATTACAACACCCCCACTCTGAGTTTCATAATGTCATTAGCAATGCCATGTAGGGAAAACTATCATTTCATATGGGTACCCAACCAAAGGGGTCATAACCATCAAACTTGTTAATATCTACTTTAGGAAAGAAGTTACATATGTTGTTATCAATGGGGGGAGGTTATGGATGTGAAGAAATAAAATATTTAATTATGGTGAAAATATATTTCCTTTGAATATTCCTCACTAGGTATCTCTATTTATGGCTAACTCCATTAGTTATCAACTAGGAGGGTGTGAATTGTTATCCTTTTGTGTTTTTCTCGCATACTTAGTAGAGGAACCACTTTATTTTACAAGGTTAGTACTGAATCATTGAGAGTGGAAATATATGAATCTTGTTGGTCAAGTGTTTTATTGATTTTTACTTCAATATTCGAATTCTAATCAGCCAAAGTGTCAAGCTTCTTATTGAACACAATGTTAGAGTGGGTCTTAATGGTATTTGTGGGTTCCCCAAAAAAATATTACCAAGGAGTGAGAGCATGGTGATCAAAATATAATAAGGATTTTGATAAGCTAGGTCATCTACAATGGTGTGGTCAAGTTTACAGAAAAAAATTATTAGAGACTGGTATCACTACAATCAACAAAAAACAAGGTTTTTTTTTTGTGAGCGCTACTCTAGTTGGATAATTACTCTCATCTAATTAATATTGTAGGGATGAAATTCAAAAATTATGTTGGAATTTTGAGCATGTGTAATAGAGGGTAGAGTTTGAAAGGTCCTAAGGACAAGGAAGTATTAATTTCTATATATCTTTGATATATTGGTGGGGTCCAACAATAAACTTGTTTTTAACCTATGTTGTAACTCTTTTTTCTTATGACATGTTATCATTAGTTGGACTAAGAAAATAATGTATGTTGACTATGGACCTAACTATATACAAAACATTGTGGATAAGTTAAACAGTTATGATGAGAATGCAATAGTGATATAATGTTTTTTGAGCATGCTAATAAAATACATCAATGAGGTACATGGATACAAATTGTATAATATGTTTGGTGATGAAATGATAAGTAGCAGGCACATTATAAATACATTAGTATTTTTAAATTTATCATCAGTAATGACATAGTAATTAAACGAAAATTGTTACAAGGTTATGCACATTCATTTGTCTACTAACTATCACTAAGATTAAAATGGGGAAGTGATCATGGACAGATAATTATGATACCGCGGTAACAAAAATGGTGTATATTTAAAAAGGATAATGTTATGCTATTAGAAAATAGTTTTCAGAAACATTTTTAGAAAGCACCTTTTCCAGAAACGATCATTCAATGACATGGTTCAATAATGGAAATTAATAGGGTCTTGAACCTATCTCTATTAGGAAGGGTGGAGGTATTATCCACCATGTATCCTTGCAAACTCGGGGTTAGGTCAATATAATAGATGCTTTAGAATATTCTCACAAAATAAGGATATGATGTGGGAGATAAAAGTATGTTAGAGATGAAGGATGGTTCAAAAAAATTTAGTATGGTACTAGGAGTTAGTTATAACAACTTGGTTACTTATGTGTATGTGTTAACACTCATTCTTTAATTTGTGTTATAATTTTAGTATGTTACGTGGTCCATATTGCAATACATATTGTCTATAACTAGCAATATTGCTAGATGGTGTGGTTACTATTGATTTCATGTTTTAATGAAATCATATAGAAGCTATTCTATGTTTGGATGTGTGGATATTGTTATTGTTAGTACACTCACATGATATGTATACAATATCTATGCCTACATACCTTGAATGCATACACTAGCATAATTCAAATATAGATTTACTATTAAAGTATGATTATTTATAGATGTAGTGAGATTTTCACCCTTTCTACATGAAAAAGCACCAGCCTTACGTCAATGGGACAGTAAGGTAGAGTTCATGAAAAAAAACTAAAAGAATAAACAATATCAGTAACAAAAATTCAAATAAACATTTATAGCTCAACTAAATAAAATAAAACGCATGAAAGTTATACCTTCTTTCTGATGAAAATGAGCCATCGTTCCCGTTTCGAAAATGGTCTTCCTCTCCATATGTTGGTTCTCCGAGTGGGTATGTAGAATATCTCAACATACTGTGTGGGAATGTTACGGAAACATGATGATGGAAAAGAGTGGGGTGTGAATACTTCGAGAGAAAAAGGTGTCTCATTGTACTCACTAAATAATATAATGGGAAAAAAGGTGTAAGAATCTCCTTATGTATTGGCCAAAAACTTGTTTTGAGAGAGTCCTTCACAATGTATTTATAATATGTTTCTAGGGTTTTTTGACCTTTTCTCTCTTTTAGGGTTTTGGAACCCTATTGAGGGTTTTTGTACCCTTTTTACGGTTTTTATCCCTTTTTGGGTTTTTAGGCCTTTTTGTGGTTTTTGACCCTTTTTGGGAGAGAATAAGGGTAAACCATAGGAAATAATAATGTTTTGGACTGGAAATATAGTTGTGAAGGTAAAAATTAAGGGAAACATTGTAGGAATTAATGTATGTATATGGTTTAAACCATGCATAGCTACGTGAGAATATTTTTTTGTTAAGAGATTGCCCCCAGATGTGTGAGGGAAGGAGCTCATTGTATAGCCGACAGACATCATAGGATCATGGGAATAGTGGTTGAGAGACCTGCACAGAAGTGGATCTTCCTCATTCGAACCATGGTGGGTTTTTGTTTTTATGAATGGTTCCCAACAATGGGTGAGATACATATAATGTGTGACATGTTTATGGATGAGGCAGGAATTTCCATGTTTGTAACAATGTCAAAAGAATAAATAATGCGATCAAGGCTCAAAAATATGGGAGCTAATCAATATATATACAAATGATGTTACATATTGATAGTCTTGAGAGGAGACCAACCAATAATGCCGATATGAAGAACTGATACATATGAACAATGTTATTATGAATACATTGCTAATTTGAAGAACTGATACATAGGAAAAATGGAATTCTAAATACACTATTGATATGAAGAACTGATACATAGGAAAAATGGAATTCTCATGGAATACAATATCTTGACAACTGATGCTCTGTTGGATCTTGAAGTGTACATACCTGGAGGGACTCAATGATGGAGAGTAAGAATCTATGTGGTGCCATATGCTGTATCAAGTACTGGAGATACATGGAAGCACTACACTGGGGGCTTTCGAACACTTTCACCAATGCAACCCAAAAATCACAAGGGACATGAAACTATTTCGGTCCCATAGTATACTCACCAATGCGCTAGAGTCAGGTGACACCCGGGGTTTTTGACCAAATAATGAACGGACCAATACCATGTACAAATCTCAATGGTAGGATGAAGTAGTTGAAGTCAAGCATGTGAGACACAACCATCCCGAGAGGCACTAATGACTCCTCTCAAGTGGTCCAAGGAACTCATCAATGAGGTGGATGAAACCGGGATATAGGGACCTTTGGGTCAATCGTCTGGAATAGATGTTTTGACATCAACAAAGGGAGACCTGCAACCAACCAAGGTAATGATGTGTCCTTGAATAGAAGCATGAGCGGGATAACCAAATATGTGGAATCAAGCTGGGGCTGACACATTGAATGGGGGAACAGGGGTAGGGGGGTACGAGGGACTCAAAATTCCTTTCTTTAGAGTATGACAACGGGGCTGACCTGACAGCAAATGGAATTAATTCATGGGATATGGATCATAGTTGTAATACCCAAAAGATAATTGCAAATGGGAAATATTGAGGGAAGTAACTAGACTAGTGATGTCCAGCGGTTTTTGTAAAGCACTGTCCTGATGCCTGAGAAAGCATAAAAGGATGCAAAGGGAAATGTTCCTAGCCTAAGTGTGACAATGCGGTCCTTCTATTATGATAGTCTACATGGTCCTAAAAAGGAAAGAAACAAGGACATATAGATGCCATTTCAAATACTTTAATGAGCATGAAAGGAAGCAAGTGTGCTGGCCGATATTTTCATTCTTTTAGGAGTTAGAAAAGAGCTTAACAGAAACTCTAATGGTGAATCAAGCAAGGGGGAAGTTTTTGATATATGGATAGAGGTTATGTTGTGAACATGTATGATGGGAATAAATGCAAAAAACTGGTGGGGCCCTGTTGTGAGATGCTGGAGGGTGGTAAAAAATGACCAACTGTGAAGTATGGATGGAGCAGATGGATCATGAACATGCCAATAAATACAGTGGGTGATTCGCTTGATGGAACACAAATCGAGGTGAATTACAAAAATTGTACTAGAAAATCATAGTGACAGCACGAGAAAAGGGTCTCCTCAAAAGGAAGAGGCTAGAAAACTAAACTAGGTGGTGAGAACGATGTCTCAAATAGACTTCAGATGACTTTGACTAATAGCTAGTGATGTTTCCCCTAGTACAGTGGTGCATGGGGAAAAACTAGACCAAATGGGGATTGATGGGTACGAAGCTAGATCAATGTACAAGGTATGATTCTCATGGTGGCATGCAAATTGACATGACTCCATGAAATGGAACAAAGACTCAGTAGGGAGGGAGGTAGTCTAGAAGGTCGTTTCTCAACCTGGGAGATTTTTGCACAATGGTGGAAGCTTCCTAGCCCTATAGAGGATGATCCATACGTGGGAATGGAACTACCAGGGATATCCTGAGATACCTTAACCTCTAAGATAGGTCTAGGCACCTGATAGTATGCTATCATAGTGGTATCTAGATCATACGTGTGACATATTGTGTGCATGTGCAGGCATGGGACAACACCCTCTAGTGGGGTACCAATGACGTAGAGGAAGGGATTATATCTACATGCTCACGTGTAAATGATGTGACAGAGTTCTATAATGGACTCAATGTGACTAGACGTGTAGGAACTACTAGAGCGGTCATTGAATCATGGTAGAAATGATGTCAAACAAAAATAAAAACTATGCTCCAAGTGTACTACATGATGGGTGATGTTAGGGCATAGAACCTCTTGACGTAGAGCCCATTACGAGGATACTTCATGAGGTGTCAGTCAGAGTCAGCAAGGATGTGTGCCCCATTGCTGAGCCATCAATTGACGATGTATGGGCCATACCACATGGAATCAACCTTCCATTTACCTAACTTATTGTTGGATTGAGCATAGATGAGGACAAAGTCTCCCTCACTAAATATGCGAGGATCAACATGGGAGTCAAAATGGGACTGCAACCGATCCTTGGATGCTTCGATCATCTAGAGAGTAGCACGATGGTTCTCATTGGTATATTCGAGCATAAGTAGGAGTATTATAATGGTGAATTATCAAGTAGAAGTTTAACAGTAAGGCAGGGTGACCAAATATGTCATTTAATGGGAAGAATCAATTCCACACAATGAAATCAGTGAAATGGGGTAAAACCGATGATATTTTTAGACATCTCTTCATCATTGTGAAAATAGTGATGGGATAGATCAGGTGGATCTTCCACGATCGAGGATGAGAAGGGAATACTGGAAGTAGAGATCATGTAAATGGTGTTATCCATGTCTGAGGAAGAAGCCGGAGGGTGGATATCCTCAAGGACGGTAATTCCATATTCACAGGAGTGTTTCTGAAGGTCGCAAAGGACTGAACGATACTCGGACATGTCTTGGTAATGTTGAGAATAATGGCCATACAAGGAGCATATTACGCAAGGATGGTTGTTCCTAAATGACTTATTCTTGATTGTTGGAGGGTCTGGGATGATAACTAGTGGATTATGATCAACTTTATCCATAACATCTATGTGTGTGCGAAGGATAGGTATTTTTGGGAAATTTTGTGTTGCATGACCTTGGACATCACACAAAGCACAAGGTGGAGCCAGATGAGGCTCAATTGTTGCTTTGGTGTCCTTTTCGCTAACCTTCTTTGGGAGAGGAGGGGCAATTTTGGGAGCAAAAGACGTGTTCAATCGGCCAGGAGGGGGGAGTGACTCCATATCAATAGGTTGTATGGGATTAAATAGAACCTAGGGCATAAGAGGTGGGGTAGGTTGTTCAAGGTACCACACGGGAATTCACAATGTAAAATTAGGTAAATTAAGAGTATCCATTATAGGCTTGCTCATGATACGAGATGGTGGAAACATGAAGCGAATCACGTGGATCGGGAATGAACCCAAATAATTGCCAGGTGACAGTGGTTTGGGTTGCGACTGATGTTGTGATGTGGTCAGGATGGTACTAGATGTGATAGTACATAAATCCAATATGTGAGTCGTCGTAGGGGGAGGTGTTAAATATGGGAAGGTGTCTGCCATTGGAGTGTTGGAAAATAATCTTGGTCCCACAGCAGATAAGGAAGGGATGAATGCATTTCCAATCTCACTATCAATGGTAGGAATGATGTGTTTCGATGTGGATGGCCCCTTCGGATCGTAGTAATTCAATTGGTTAGCAATTATGATCTTTCCATCATGAGGAAACATCATGATCCGAAAGACGGTGGAGGCCACGACTCTCATGGCATACATGTAGCTACATCCAAGAAGGAGGTTATAATCAAGTTGGGATTTAATAAACTCAATCACAATCAAAACCATTTTACAATTTAACGAAACAGGAACATTCAGAAGAATGTGTTGGGATTTTGTAGAGAGGGACATCGTAGGTGCGAAGGGCGGTAGTGGAAGGTTGAAGGGTAGGGGACCCGATTTTCTGCCACATAAAGGTCGACATAACACATGTGGATTCTCCTTCATCAATGATGCATCGATGTATGACCAAATTTTGAATTCATATCAGAACTTGGAAGGTAATGATGGAGGACATCCTCGATTATCCTTAATCCATATCAAACATTATTAACCTCGAACTAGAGGGATCAATGACACCTAGTGTGGATAACAACTCTTTACACTGTGTCGAGAAAGTTTTGAGCACTTCTAGAGTGAACATGGCTATAGGTATATTCATTCATAGGTATCAGTATTGTGATATTCATTCATTCAACACAAAATTAAATCATTCATTAACACTAGAAATAATGTGGAAACCCATCTGGGAAAAACCACCAAGGTGCTCTTCATCTATTATGATAAATATATATAGCACCTTGCAGTCTGTGACTTACATAATGTTTTAAGATATGTCTTTTGGCTCAAACTCTTCTTTCTCTCATGCACTCTGGTTTATTATTCTATCTACTCCTACTAATCTGCACACAACATGGATCAAATATTCTACTACATATTAGCTCCTAAAAAATGGTCTACGCACACAACTGCAGATCCTTGGATCAAGAACCTTCTACTATAAGACTTCTCTCTAAGTCAGCAATGAACTAACACAATCCCTCTGAACCTAACCCTTATACAGAATGGGTTCCTCCTATATATAGTTATTACAATACTGCACAGGGTCAACTAAGTACAACTCAATTATTACATGCATAAGTAGCTACAAAATATAGGCCATACTGGCCACAAAAAATCATGCATTTAATTGATCATGGCCATAAATAGCCACAAAAACATCTTTCATTCTTCCTATATAGGTCATAACTAGCTGCAAAACTGTCCTTTAGTCTTCTACTGACTCAAGCTACTGCATTCTCTCTTGACTTAAACCTGTCCAAGTTTTACTCTTATTCCCGCATCTCTAGGTGTGATTTTTCCTTGTCGCACCAATCTGTGTCACAAATTTCTCTCTTCTACACTTTCTTTCCATCCTTTAACTTCTTTTCTCCATCGTACACTTGTTTTCCCTCTCTTACCCTTGCAATTCAAATTCTTCCTTATGTACTTTTCCTATCCCAACAGGCCCCCAACACTAACATGTGGCTCATCTCGAGCCACTAAGAAAAATTTTAAATGTTTGGAAATTTTTTTAAGTCTTTGGCATAGGTTGTGCCTCGGGACCAACCTTGTCCTGAAATGATTTTGAAATTCCTTGCACTCGGGAAACTTCCTCGTAGAAATATTCAACCTGCTTCTCCAATTGTTCCACATGATCAGAACTAATATGTTTTGAGAGTACTTCTTCCAGCGAATTAGATAACTGTTGGAGATTCTGCTGCACAGGCTGAATGAGTCCTGTATATCTTTCTGCTTTTGAATGGTGTGCTGTAACTTTGTCGTTTCTTTTCTTCTCTTGGTCGTGGTGAATTTTTATTTTCTGTTGCAATTGCTTTATCTTGGAGACCTTTGCAACCTTCTCGTTGATCAACAACTTCTTCATATTTTCCTTTTCCGCATTGATCTTTAAGTCATCTTGTAGTGCATCTTTCTTGATCTTCTCCACGACCTCATCATCGAGAAGCAATTACTATGTTGCGGAGATGGATTCAGCTACCTCATTACATATTTTTTCTCCTTTCCATATCCACTTAACAACCTTAGACATTTTTTTCTTGCGCTCTTCTCACACCTCACGAGGTGCTATTGGTTGTTGTTGTGGTTGGAGCTCTTCCACCTACTTCTTGAGATCCGCCACAATCCTAGAAATTTGGTAGACCTTTGCAACGATGTCATCGTATTCTTAGACTTATTCTAGGGGGAACTCTACGACTATTCTTTTGATGGATTCATCTAGTGTATTCCTACTATGTTCATGTGCCTCAATCTCTTGGTCCTTTTCCCTAAGGAGGGCCTTGCACTCCTTCACCTTTCGTGTCTTATTTGTGTCCTAGTAAGCAATGGTGTTTTCTCTGATGCATAGTTCTGTCATGGCTGCATGCTGAATGGGATATATGTCATCCAATGCTAGTTTGGAAAAATATAGCCTTAACGTCCCCATTTCGTTGATAACATCATAATATTATTCTGTACCTGACTCTAGTGCTTGTGTCATTAATCCGAGCTTGAGGGGTAGCAACAATAGTGGCATGGCTAATGTATCCCTGGTATCAATGCAATATGTCTCAGCCTCGACAATGGTTTTTACTTCATTGATGGCCTCTATGAGATTATTGACATGCTCAGTGATTTTTTCGGCCACTTGCATATTCTGCGTACTTAGACCTTCAAGGCTGGTCTTTACAACTTCTTCGACAACATTTGCAAGAAATATAATGCCCTCTTTATCCAAGCTGACTGTATGCATCGTTTTGTCAGCTTTTCATGTCTTGGGTGCATGCGCATGCTCCTATTCTTGTTCTCTCCCCTGATTTTGCACATCCTCATCATTAGGTGTGTTTTCGTTGTCATATTTGAAAGAACCCTTATCAATGTTATTATCATCATTGTCCTTGGTCTCCTGCGACTGGTTTCCTTCTCCATCACCCCCACAATTCTGTTGGCCCTCGTCCTGGCAATTTCCTTAGCCACCGCCTTTGCCATTTCCTCCTTGGCCTTTTTCTACATCATCTGGGATGTGCCATTCCTATGGCTAGTCTTGGATGACTACTTCCACATATTCATCAGTAATCATAAACCCCACTAGGTGCGCCTGCTTGTCCAGGTCCTGTTGCGGCTCCATAATAATGTAATGGAAACCAACCTAAAAGTTTATGAAAGATGAATACCTCTTTACTCTCGTAACTTTCAGTCAGTTTTGTTGTTTGATTACATCATGCAATGCCTCCATGTGCAGAAAGAGCTCAATATTATTTTCCTTCTTCTTGATCCTGTTGTCCTTGTCCTCCTAGAGGTTCTAGTATTTTGTGCCATGGAAAAATACTGGGATATCCTACAGCTGGTAATCTGGTGGATATGACCAAGCAATAAAAGAAATCAAAATGAGCAGGTAGGAGTAAATAAATTTTTTCTTTGGTTCCTCCTGCGCTTTCTCAACATCCTCGAGCAACTCATTCAACAAGAAATGCGACCAGTTGAACACTACTCCCGCCGCACATTGCTCTGCTAGTTCCACAACCTCGACGGTGCATTATATAGGCTGCATCTTGCGCAGTAGCTTGCAAGATAAAATATTTGTGGTGAACATCACCATGTTCTTAGTTATAGACAAAATGAGGAATCCTCTACCTGTGCACTTGAGGTCATATTTTTGCTTCAACTTCGTCATATATCTGTTTGGGCGTAGATACAACGCAGGGTCATGTTCTTGACATGGAATAAATGTTATCAATGAAATGAGCTTGACATCAATAGAATATGGCTTTTCGAGCCATAGATATCCTCCATGGAAATAAACCAAAAGCTGTCGCACATATGTGTTGACTTGCGTGCTTCAACTAAAGTCCGACATTATCAGCAAGTTCAGTAGGCCCATGATTTTGATACTGTCCGTGCATTGCATTGGTAATACCATCTGTGGCTTAGGAGGCATAGCTAGAGTCATGACAATGTAGTTTTTCATCTCCAGCCCCTCCTGCTTGTGCATATATGTATCCTCAAATTGCAGTTTTACCTGTTTTGGGATTATGTTCATCAATAGTGGTACGTTAGTAGGGACCTGGGGTGTCTCCAAGGAGGAGCATGATTTCATTGGAATCTTCACTTCCGACACCTATGCTCTCCTTGGATAAATATATTATGGTAACAAGTTCTCCTCTTATATGGTGGCGTTGACATCTCTTCATGGTGGCGACTCTGGTGCTTCCTCTGTGGGTATGTTCTTAGTGGGTATATCCTAAGTGACCTTATGATTCTTTGACCTAGCCTAAGGCCTCAATGATTTTGGGATGTCCCTATCCGACACAAACAGTGATGAACATGGAACTTGTATGCTAATTGGTGGGTCCTAAACCGGGGCCATTGCAGGAGCCGAGCCAAAGTCCAAAGAAAGGGCCAAACAAGCCATAGGAATTGTATGTGGTCTTGGTCGTGTCATTGTTTCTAGTTCTTGTTTACACTGTTGAACCTCTGGTGACATTATCTCTTCAAAAATATCAATGACCATGAGTTTCGGCTCTCTAAATCACAAAGTTTGGTTTCCTCTTCTTTGCTCTATGCAAGAAAACTGAACCTTGACGATGAAGCCTCATATTTATAGGCATGCGCTTGTACTATATGTAATCATTAGATGGTAGATCTATGCCTTGTCGATCACATGGGATTCCCATTTGACACATTCCAAACTAAGTTTGCATATTTGAGTTCTTATATGTACTTGTAACGACAGTTATTGTGTAAACAACTAATGGGACCAAAAAACATGCTACCATTTTCCTCGTACTTTTTCGAATTAATGATTCTTTGATGTCATAATCACCACAATGTTTCTAGTTATACGTGCTTTAATGACGTCCAACTATCATTCCTGCTTTTACTGTGATTTTCATGCTTCTGTCGTTGCCGTGCAACGAAAGAGTTCTCTTCTCCCTTTTCCCTTCTTCTTTTTTATTTTTTTTATTTTTTTAACGTGCGACGCGACCTTACCCAGGAATGTCACAGCCATGATAGTAAGGTTTCAAGGGGATTCCATTGATCATTCATGTCACTAGTGCTCCATCCATCTTATGTAATTTCACTGTGCCTGCATTAGTGATGTGCGCAACCACATATGTCCCTAGCTAACGTGTCTTTAATTTCCCTGGGTGGTTCAAAAACTTACTGTCATACAACAAAACAAGTCCTCCTACTTTGAATTGCTTGGTCCTGATATGGTGATCATGCCACACTTTTTTCCTTTTCTTCTTGATATTTTGATGGAATCCTACGATGAAGCATTTTTTCTCCATCTAAACAAGCAATGACATCTTTGATCGATGCCATCCATATCTGTCATTTCCATTAGCACAACAATTCTTAGGCTCGACACAGTATACTCCAGCGGCACCAGAAATTCTTACCCATACACCAGTCTAAACAAAGTGTGCCCTATCAATCACTTGCAAGTTTTCCGGTATGCCCATAACACAAATGAAACTTTATGATTCTAGTCTTCTGGGTGTGCATTGCATACTTTGGTTAATTCATTCACTAGAATATTGTTGAAGGCTTAAACCATTCCATTCACTTAAGGATGATAGGGAGTCATTTTCCTATGCTGAATCTAGAACTCTGTAGTCAACTCATCAATCATTTTGTTAACAAAATGTGTACCTTGGTCACTTAGAAGAATTTTTGGATAGTCGAATATGGTCACGACATTCTAAAATAAAAACTTCATTGCAGTTGCACTCGTACAATCTTTTACAGTTATGTCTTTATCCCATATGGTTAAGTAGTTTGTCACAATGATAATATAGCATGCGCTGATGCTCTTCCCTGGAGGACTGATCGAACCGAAAAAATCAACAACCCACTTGTTGAATGCTTGGAAGGTTATCTGTGGCACAAGTGACATCTCATCGTCGCACGACGGTTTTCCTGTCCTCTAGAAAACATCGCAGCGTCGACAAAATCTCTTGGTATCCATATGTATGGTGGGACACCATAGGCCAACTTGCAATACACTAGTGGAAAATGAGAGATTAGTGACCAGGAGACCAAAATTTTTGGTCACCACAGTTTTTTTCAAGGGTTAAATGACCAAAATTGATAAATTTAAGTGAGATAACTAAAAATTACCAAGATAAATGACCACTTTTGGTCACAGATTAAAAACCAACTAAAAATGACCAAGATAAATGACCAAATTTGGTCACAGGATATCTAGACTAAAAATGACCACATAACAATTGGTCATTTATTTGGTCATTTTTAGTTGTCACTCCGACATGAAA
>LPNX010915146.1:0-46537 GCA_001517045.1 Pseudotsuga menziesii | reverse complement strand
TGGTTTTGCCTCTTTCCTTGTTTCATATGGACTTGCAGTATGTAAAGGGTGACTAATCCTTGTTGCTAGGCCCTATATTTTTGATTTATTACTCATAAATTCAGGCTTAAGGGGGAGTGTTAGAATAATCAACCCATAGTATTTACCCACTTAGACATTATTTCATTTATTTTGTCTTATTTGCCTAGTCCATGAGTCCCACCATGTGCAAGTTGCTAATTGCCTATCCATAGAAGTCAAACTTTCCATTATTGACTCATGGAGTGCTTGGGAAAGCCTTAGGAATCAAATCTGCTTTATTCCTGGCCTCCTAGGCGCCCATCTACTTTTTCTGCTTTATTGCCTGCTTTTTCAGTGTTTTAAGGCACATAGGAAAGTAAGACTAGGTGAGGTGAATCAGCTTTGTTGCCTCTTCCTCCCCCACTCTTTCCTCCATGCAAAAGCATGTATGAGCTTCCATTTGACCACTCTTTAGCTTTCCCATGCGCCCTTGCTAATTCGTGGGGTCCTTGATAGATTTGGGATCAGCTTTTTACACCTATGGGGGATTTGCCTATTTTGGGTAAGCCTGCTTTATGCTAGATTTGGATGCTTCCTTATGAATTCGATTTGCTCATGTATTATATATATTCAGCAGCCTATGTTATTACAGTTTTGGCTATTGTATACTCATTTAATATAATTTTGTGTTACAGCTCCATATTCAGTCTCCATTGTTGATAATTTTGCATGATCAATTGTTAATTGTTGTGGGTGAAATTAATCTACTGCAGGCCTGAATTTCTACATGTCTGTTACAAAAGGCCTCTTGAAATCCCGGATACAAATTTTGATGAATGCCAATGATAATATGACTGTGATTTGGGCTCTAGGTTTGATGAGGCTACTGGACAGTCTTCGACCTTTATACCTACCCCAGTATCTTGAAGGTTCTCCACATGTTACATATGGTTATACTACTTTGAGAGTTTTAGATAGTGTACACAAATTTTTGGGACCTCTAGAGGTAGAAAATAAAGAGGATGACCGTCCTTTAATTGTTGCAGATGGGAAATCCCCTCTCATTGTTGGAGCAGAAAATGTAATGCATTATCCTAACCCACCAAACCCATCGAAGGTTTGTATATAACCAGGAAGGAGGCTCCTATTTTGAGAGTTGAAAGGGGTGTACCAGTTTCATTCTCAATACAGGTCGGGCATGATGTTTCATTTTGTATTACATTCGATCCTATGTGTGGGGCTGCATATGAAATCCACTTTATCAACTTTCCATGAAATAAGCTACTAGGAAGTCAATTAAACCCAGAACTGCTGCAACTATTATGGATGCCAACACAACTCCAGGAGTGTAATAGAATAGAGGCGTTAGAAGCAGAAGGGTCACCATGACTGTTAAAGCCATCACTACATTTGATAATGCACTCTTGCATCCAGCATTGTAATTCACTGCTGATCGAGAAAACGACCCTGCAAAATATAATTTAAAAAGTCAAATACACAAATAAGTTAACAAATATGTTATATTTACAAGGATAGGGGTTTGTATTTACACCCATGAAAGAATAGCATTTGTTTTTGCTAAATTGCAAAAGGATTAATCAGGGATTGGAGATGACAGGTAGCTAAAGCATAGAATACGAATGATTACACTTTTTTACATAAAAAAATAAGTAATAGATAACTTATTCCCAGAAGCTAAGTTCAACAACTACAACTTACAACTCCCTATCAAAGTTCAACCACCACAACTTACAACTATAATAATCCTTCTTGTAGTTTTGGAAACTGCAAATGATTGAATGGCGTCTGCCCCTCTATATATACCTGTTGTAACATAGTTTGAAGTGCAAGAGCCTGCCATGTTCATCAATCCAATGTCCATCATCTCCTTGTTTCCATCAACCCGATAATATTTGATTGCAGCGAATGTTCTCCCCACTGCTATACCTTCCTCTTACATTATTATCACAAACATTATTAGGATGATTTGATATGAATGGAATCCATTGAAATGATTTTCTGCGTTACCAAAATAGGAAGTGTTTATAATAAATACCATCAGTGAGATGAGTCTGGTAACAAGCCCGGTTTTTATTGCCAATCCTAAGTAATTTCCATTAAAACACATCATTTGAAGGGAAGGTGGATTCAGCCCCATTTTCAAGTGACCAATCTGTAGGAAACAGAGTAATATATGTGAGTTACTGGATTCGAGAATCGAGTGATGATAAAGATAAAATGCGCACACAGGAATGAAATCTGTGGGGAGTAATGTATGTCAAGGAAGCAACTTGTCATGCAGAATATTCAGAAATTAGAAGAGGGAATATGCATTCTTACAATGCTAATGCCATGTTTATCAGCCTTGGTGGTGAATATGAATAGAGTAGCTATAATTACTGATGTCAAGGGAGCAACAACAGAAACCCAGAAAAGGTGGCTCTTTTTCTTGCTTTGCCATACAACAACAAAAAAATAATAATGAAAACTTGTCGATTTCAGTACTTACATGTTGCGTGATTCAAATTCAATGTTTCAAATGTAGGAAGAAATAAATACACCTACAATATAGCGTGCAGTTAGCAGCAATGCTAAGAAAAATAAACCCATCACAACCATAAAAGCCTTTAGAATTGATAACATTTCTACCTATCTATAGATAGTCCTAGTGATAGACCGGCAAGAAGGCCTAGCATGGCTGCTATCATTATTCACCTTGCTCATCCAAATCCTCAGAAAGGTAATTTGGATGAGAGGTCGTTCCTTACTCTAGTTGATCTCTGCCTGCCCCTGTTTCTTCTGCTGGAATCTATCTTTCATCATCCATATTTTCCATGACAATTTCTGTGCCCCAGATGGCTTCATATTTTTTTCCCATTTGATCCAGCTTGCTTAAAATTTCTTGTTGTTGTTTTCCTTTCTCTTCAATAACTTGGGCAATAAAGGATTTGTTGACTCAGTACAACTCGACCAATTTCATGTACTTGGTGTCATTGCGAGTCTGAAGAGGCTTGTGTCTAGGACCCAATTTACAGATTTCTCGTCAATCTGTTCTATAGGGATATGTTTTCTTTTATCGCTGACCACTTTTCAATGTGTTCAACTTCAACCTCTTTATTTACAAGCTTGGAAAAGCACCTATGGTTTATGTTAGATATAGCGATTGCTTCAGCCTAGGATCTTGTTTCTCATTTTCTGCGTTGGCTCCCAATTTTTGAATTCCTACAGGCTTTTGGCCTTCCATCCATAGCCCCATGCTGACTATTTTCAGCCCTGGCCTCTTGTTTAGATTCCATCTTCTAGGTCTTAGGAAAGGTTCCCAAACTCAGGAAACCTCCAATATCATGTAACTTTCCCAAGAGTGAGAAAGGGCCAGGAGGGGGAAAAAGTGGAGAGCACGATAAATCCACCCATAGAAGAGGAAGTGACAACCAGAGAGGTAGAAACAAAAATTCAGGAAGAAGATCACCAGAACATTCATATTCAGAGCAAGTCTATCCTTACCAAACCAGGGGAAACACCACCAAAAAAATCCTACTCAGATCAAGACCACTAGCCTTGCCAAACCAGCCGAGGATAAACTACCTCAGATTGAGAAGAGACTAATTTCAAACAAATCCGATTTTCATGCCTTCTACAAAATCTTCCATAGTCCATGAACCTATATCAAACCCAAGACCAAATCCTTTAATAATTTTCCACATGAGTGAGTTGATTTCTATATAATGAACAAACTTGCATGCAGGATGAAGAGACTGAGCCATGATGGATCCTAACTTCCATGTCCTTCCCTTCCTTCATTTATCGCCTGGAGCATGGAGAGATACAGATGGCTGAGGTCAAGAGAGACACATGTCTACTCCATCTGCTTGCTTTCTTGACATGTGATACGGGGATTGGATTTCCACTTCTATGTTAGTTTTCCATGCAAATTTATATTTTATCTTTGTAGTTGGACCATTCTTGATAGTAAGGATACATCTTGAAGGATCCCTCTATGTTTTCACCAGATAATTCTTCAATTGAAGCAGAATTTTCCATCCATGACTTAGAATTACAGGTCATACTTGATTCGGTGCCAAAACTTGCCCAAGTGTATTTGTCTTTCTAAAAAAAGTTTAGATGGAAAAATGTCAAATCATGGCAAAAAGTCACAAGTTCAACTTAGAGAGTCAGACATGGAAATAGCTTGTGAGTTTTTTAGGCCTAGAGAGTTGGAATTGGAAAAACTTCTGCAAAGTTTTTTGGCTGAAATATTTTTGTTTAAAAAAAAGTTGAATCTGCTAAGTTTTTATCAAATTTTGGTGAGTTTTGTTAGATATTCCCAAACCATGGTAAATATATTCTGCTCTCTAAAATAATTTCTACAAGAAACTAAACAATGAAAAACTAATGATAGAATCTATAAACATATACTGTAGAAACTATAGAACGGAAACACAGTAATTTTATTTTCAATATCACAAGTGACTTGCATTATCACAAATAGGACCTTTGAAAAAGAACTAGGGAGATTGAAAAAGTGATTAGTGTGTTATTTCAACAATTTTTCCACTACTACTGGTCAGATAGCCAAGGTTGGTTCAGAGACAGAGATCCTATAGTGGACAGTAATTGTCGCTCTTTACTGACATCAGAAAATTTTTCAGGCATCATCACAGAACATTTGCAAAGGTGTTATTTTGTAATTTCCTAGAGTTTCTTTAGGCTGCAATGCATAAGTTTCCTTACCAAGTCTATATGCAGGTGCACATTGAGCTTCAATGAACAACCAAACCATTTCTTTAATAAGCATAGACATCCACTCTTCACCTTGCTTTCAGCTAAAATTTGGCCCTCGGACTGTGGAGTCTCAGCAATATTTATTATAATCAGTTATAGTATGTGCATCCTACAAACATTATGAAAAGTGTTCAGCATAGCCCAAGGAAAATGTATACTATCTAAGAATAAAATCAATATGATGAAGCCTCACATATCATAGAAATAGTACTACTTCAGAAAAGAACAAAGGGAAGGAAGTACTGCTGGAAACTAATTTGTAAGTAATGAGTCGAAAACAATTGAATTTTACTTCATATAAGACTTGAAAACTCAGAAAACTTGTACATAAGAAAATGTGAACATAGAGGTTCAGGGAAGAAAATGTAAATCCATAGTGAATTTATAAAAATATACAAACATTGATCGTCTGATTAGTGAACCTCTTATAGGCTGCATGTTCTGCTACTTTTCACCAAAAATAACATGTTCATCTTTTACAACTTACTGTCATTAGAAATAAATTCACAATCCATCAAAATATTGAAGCAATTTTCTCATTGCAAGCTATATTGAATCTTTTCCAATATAGAAATTAATTTTTCAGAAGTGTTTACACACAACTTCAAAGAACGTTGCCTGTAAGGCCAGTGGAATTGCTCTTGCGTTTGAGTTAAATGCCTTCAGTAAAAAACTTGAATATATCAAAACAAGAAACTCAATCTAGTCATACATGCACTTACTGGAAAAAAATCGGTATCCAGAATAGTAAAATATTAGTTTGACAGAGAACTATAACTCCCTGCAGCTGAAGCACTTCCATGTCTATCACTACCCTTGGGCAGATCCAACGAAGCTGAATCCTTTTCATTTTGAGCCTTTCTGAGTTTGTCACACCATAAATCAAAAGTTGTGCTCAAATCGGGCCATGCTATTCTTTTGAGACAATAACTAATCCAAATTTTGAAGACTTGTTATTGGTATGCTATAGGAAGAGTAACAACAAGAGCACTCAATCCTTCCTCCAGGATACTGTGCAATTCATTTCCCTCTATTGAATGCACACCATATTGAATGAGCTTGACTATGATAGGTAACCAAGTTGTTACCAGAGAAAGGCATACAGATTTGGGACAAATCACTTCTCTGAACCAACCATTAAACCCCAAGTTAGCTTAAAACTACTTTGAATTCTTAGCATATTGGAAGTGTTGCATCAGTTGCAGGTTCCAGGATTTCACCTCTTCCAGTTGAGCCAGCAGACTTCAGCTATGATCGTGGTGCCACTGTAGACATACCTCTTGGGACAACAAAAGTACGTCTTCACATGTACTGTAGGATCAACTCTTTATTTCAGTTTAGTTTTTTTCGTTGGGTTTTTGTATGATGAAATATTTTATATCTCTTTTAACTTTTATGTTTGGAGGATTACAATATTGTAATAGAAAGGAGAGGCCCAGTTGTCTTTCATTTTAGTTTCCTTCTTTGTGTTTTCTATGATGCAATATTTTAAATCTCTTTTAACCTTAATTGTAGGATTTAAAAAAGAAAGAGAGGGAATTGGAAGCAAAGGAGGTTGAGCTCAGGAGGAGAGAGTAGGTATTTGGTTTGACAACAATTGAAGGAAAATGTAAGAAATGTGTAGAATAGTTGCAGTGCCAGAGCCCAGGGATGCTCCTGCATCACCCAAATTTATCTATTTTCAATATCACAAGTGACTTGCATTATCACAAATAGGACCTTTGAAAAAGAACTAGGGAGATTGAAAAAGTGATTACTGTGTTATTTCAACAGTTTTTCCACTACTACTGGTAAGATAGCCAAGGTTGGTTCAGAGACACAGATCCTATAGTGGACAGTAAGTGCTGCTCTTTACTGACTTTAGAAAATATTTTCAAGCATCATCAGAGAAAATTTGCAAAGGTGTTATTTTGTAATTTCCCAGAGTTTCTTTAGGCTGCAATGCATAGGTTTCCTTAGAAAGTCTATGTGCAAGTGCACATTGAGCTTCAATGAAAAACCAAACCATTTATTTAATAAACATAGACATCCACTCTTCACCTTGCTTTTAGCTAAAATTTGGCCCTCAGACTGTGGAGTCTTAGCAATCTTTATTATATTCAGTTATAGTATGTGCACCCTGCAAACATTATGAAAAGTGTTCAGCATAGCCCAAGTAAATTGTATACTATCTAAGAATATAATCAATATGATGAAGCGTCACATATCAGAGAAATAGTACTACTTTAGAAAAGAACAAAGGGAAGTAAGTACTGTTGGAAACTAATTTGTAATTAATGAGTGGACAACAATTGAATTTTACATCATATAAGACTTGAAAACTCAGAAAACTTGTACATAAGAAAATATGACATAGAGGTTCAGGGAAGAAAATGTAAATCCATAGTGCATTTATAAAAACATACAAACATTGATCATATGATTAGTGAACCTCTTATAGGATGCATGTTCTTCTACTTTTCACCAAAAATAACATGTTCATCTTTTACAACTTACTGTCATTAGAAATAAATTCATAATCCATCAAAATATTGAAGCAATTTTTGCATTGCAAGCTATATTGAATCAATTCCACTATAGAAATTAAATTTTCAGAAGTGTTTACATGCAAATTCAAAGAACATTTCCTGTAAGGCCAATGGAATTGATATTGCTTTTGAGTTAAATTCCTTCAGTTAAAGACTTGAATATATCAAAACAAGAAATTCAATCTAGTCATACATGCACTTATTGGAAAAAAATCGGTATCCAGAATAGTAAAATATTAGTTTGACAAAGAACTATAACTTCCTGAAGATGAAGCACTGCCATGTCTATCACTACCCTTGGGCAGATCCAATGAAGCTGAATCCTTTTCATCTTGAGCCTTTCTGAGTTTGTCACACCATAAATCAAAAGTCATGCTCAGATCAGGCCATGCTATTCTTTTGAGACAAGCACTAATCCAAATTTTCAAGACTTGTTCTTGGTCTGCTATAGGAAGAGTACCAACAAGAGCACTCAATCCTTCCTCCAGGATACTGTGCAGTTCATTTCCATTTATTGAATGGACATAATATTGAACAAGCTTGACTATGACAGGTAACCAAGTTGTTACCAAAGAAAGGCGTACAGATCTGGGACAAATCACTTCTCCGACCCAACCCTGAAACCCTAAGTTAGCTGAAAACTACTTTGATTTCTTAGCATATTGGAAGTGTTCCATCAGTTGCAGGTTCCAGGTTTTCACCTCTTCCAGTTGAACCAGCAGACTTTAGCTATGATCATGGTGCCACTGTAGACATACCTCTTGGGACAACAAAAGTATACCTTCACATGTACTGTAGGATCAACTATTTATTTCAGTTTAGTTTTTTTCGTTGAGTTTTCTTATGATGAAATATTTTATATCTCTTTTAACTTTTATGTTTGGAGGATTACAAGATTGTAAAAGAAAGGAGAGGCCCAGTTGTCTTTCATTTTAGTTTCCTTCTTCGTGTTTTCTACGATACAATATTTTAAATCTCTTTTAACCTTAATTGCAGGATTTTAAAAAAAAGGAGAGGGAATTGGAAGAAAATGAGGTTGAGCTAAGGAGGAGAGAGCTAATATGTGGTTTTAACGACAAAAATTGAAGGCAAATGTAAGAAATGTGTAGAATAGTTGTAGTGCCAGAGCCCAAGGATACTCCTGCATCACCCAAAGTTAGCTATTTTCAATATCAAAAGTGACTTTCATTATCACAAATAGGACCTTTGAAAAAGAACTAGGGATATTGCAAAAGTGATGAGTGTATTATTTCAACATTTTTTCCAACACTTCTGGTCAGATAGCCAAGGCTGGTTCAGAGACATAGATCCTATAGTGGATAGTAAGTGCTTCTCTTTACTGACTTCAGAGAATATTTTCAGGCATCATCAGAGAACATTTGCAAAGTTGTTATTTTGTAATTTCCCAGAGTTTCTTTAGGTTGCAATGCATAGGTTTCCTTATCAAGTCTATATGCAGGTGCACATTGAGCTTCGATGAACAACCAACCCATTTCTTTAATAAACATAGAAATCCACTCTTCACCTTGCTTTCAGCTAAAATTTGGCCCTCAGACTATGGAATCTCAACAATCTTTATTATAATCAGTTATAGTATGTGCACCTTGCAAACATTAAATCCATTTTTATATGAAGCAGGGTCTCAGGATCTCTTTGAAGACAAATTTATCAGTGGTAGGCCAATATAGATTTATGGAATTGAACAAATTTGAGAGTGACACAAACATAGTTTACTTGTTTGTAGTCTTTCTTTGCTTCAAAGTTTTCGAGGGTTACTAACACAGTAGTAGCTATTTCAGATGGAAGAATTTTTTCAGGAGAAAGGATTTTGAACAACAAACCTGCTTACTACCAGACACTTGAGGAACCAGATCTTTGGTTTTCTCCAGAGCTTGTATGGGAAATCAGAGGCACAGATTTATATATATATATATATCTATATATATTTATATTTTTGTGTTGTTTTGCACTGACAATATCTCTTCCATACTATGAGCTAGTAGAGCACCTTGCTACTCTTGGGGCAAAGAATTACTATTATACATTATAAAGAAGACTAATTTCTCAGGACATCACTTTAATCAACAAGTAGAGAAAACACTGAGATTAGATGCATGATCCAATGCCCTCTAATAAAAATAAGCATGAATATATTCAGTACTTTGACCATCCACTTTTTGCATATTTTCCATTAACTAGAATCCAGTTGAGGACCAGCTTTCGATAATTCGTCATCCAGCATATTCCTTTTTTCTGAAAACACGATGAAATTAAATTTCATTAAGAACAGATGAAATGTTGAATCTAGTTGAAAATAGGCATCATCAAGAAATTTTAAATATAGCTAGTACAGTGCATCCACTTTAAAACTACTTTGGAATCGCAACAAAATTGAATTTTTTGACTCACCTTTATTAGCAGCAAGCATAATAGATAATTTTAGTGCCTTAATTTTGACAGAGTTATTTGTATCCTTGCCCAGTGCGAGATTTGAATTTAAAAACATCCTTGCACCACAAACTTGAGACTCACCTTGAGTTGCACCATCAAAATATGCCCAAGCACAAGTCTTACATAAAAGAATAGGAAATTCCCTTTGTCGTTGTGGGATAACAAGCATTCGAATATTGATCGATCTATCTAATCGATTTGGAGCTATTAGAGCTGGATCCACTTTTTGGGGGATATGAGTTGGAGCAATAACAAGATTATTTCTAAGAGAATCTTAATCTCTAGAAAGATGGTGCACTAATAAACCAAGGAAAGAGTCAGTTAAATCAAAACCAAGTAAAGAGAGAGTAAGGTCGTTTACATTCAGTTCATGAATGTTTGGAATCCATATTATGTAAGGAGACATTCTTTTTTCCAATTCAAAGTGTATAATCACCCCTGCACCACAAACTTGAGACTCACCTTGAGTTGCACCATCAAAATATCTCCAAGCACTTGATCTGTACATGACTTCAGCGGTAATCTGCCTGGGAGGTTTTCCTTCAACTGTTTAAAACTGTTTAGAATAGTTATACTCTGCATTGCACATTGAACAGGTCGAATACATGTCTTCAAATTAACTCAAATTCATGGCCAGGAAAACACCCCATGTAGTAGTAAAAGCAAGGCTTTATGTCTCCCAGAAGTTGGATCATCACACCAGGATATTAAACATTCTTCAGCCGAATTACCCTTCCAAACATCTCTTAACTCACAGTTTACACACACGATACTAACAAATAAGTAATTGACTCTTCATCTTCTTTGCAGAGAGCACATCTCTACTGGGACCTTGCCTGCTTTGTTTTTGCAAATTATCCCATGTTAGAGCCTTATTCTTAAGAACCAAATACATAAAAATACGAGATTTTAAAGGGCATTTGCACTTCCATGATCCTGCCCACCATCCTCTTCATGTATAACCTTAAGTTTGTAACCGACCTTTGGGGTGTACTGACCTCTTCCAGGATTTTTAATTTTATAACCGATATTTGGGATGTACTGATATCTTGCAGGATTTATAAGTTTATAACCAATTTTTGGGGTGTATTGACCTCTTGCAGGATTCCTAGACCAGATCAACTCATCATCTGCCTCTTCAGCTATAACCTCATAAGTTTATAATTGATCTTTGGGTTGTACTGACCTCTTGCAGGATTTCCAAGTTTATAAACGATCTTTGGGTGTACTGACCTCTTACAGAATTCCTAAACCAGATCAGCTCATCATCTGCCTCTTTTCATATTCCATGACTAGTCCTCAGACATTATCATACTGTTCCCACACTAGACCAAATCATCTTCAAGCCTCATCATTTCTTCAGACTTCCATTCTTGTATCCAGATGGATGTCATATTTAGATAAGCGACCTGATGTAAAAATAAAAACCCCTTTTCATGGAGACTAAATATAAGATTTTTGGGCAAACTAAGATTTTCGATTCTTCCTATGGTTTGTGAGTTGATGTGAAAACCTACTATTTTCATCTCCC
The DNA here is from genome assembly GCA_001517045.1 of Pseudotsuga menziesii. NCBI lineage: Eukaryota > Viridiplantae > Streptophyta > Pinopsida > Pinales > Pinaceae > Pseudotsuga > Pseudotsuga menziesii. The sequence goes on along the minus strand of LPNX010915146.1, from coordinate 35,245 downwards.
TTACCAAGCCAAAGATCCCTGCACCTAAGGCTTCAAGCTGCTTCTTTGTCTGCCAGGATTTTCCTTTTTCTTTGTTCCAACTGACAAACATCATGGTTGAACTCTTCATTTGGTTATCTAGTGTCCATACAACTGTTGGTTATACATGCTTTCCAAATGTGATCTATAGCTAGTAATTCCTGCTTTTATTTAATCTATTTTTCATGAGCAGAAGCAATTTCAGCCTTCTTGACCTTCTTTAGGTTTGTTGCAAACTGAATAGCAGCTAATTGTTTCAAATATCCGTCATAGGGAGCTTCTGATCCTTGATCATCCTATTAAAGTCCTCCACTTCCAGCCATGCAGGGTTAATTTTGGAAGGATGGGAAGGTTTCTTCCTACCCATAGCTATATCCAAACATACTAGAAAATGATCTGACTCACTGCCTTCCTGATCCTATCTTGGTCATTCAAAAAAAAATAAGAAAGAAGAAATATGTCTAAACGCTCAACAATTCTCCTCTCCAATCCTTTTGTTCCTCCATGTGGAACTAAGCTTGGAAACCTTGATATCAAGAAGGCCCAGGTCCTCCAATTTCCTAAAGAATCCTTCAATACCCACCATAGGCTCAAGCTAGGGATTTATGGGTGGCTGCGATATTTCCCAATTCCCCAGATTCACATTTGAACCATAATTCCACCCACTCCCATTCTCATGATTTCTTAATATTCTGGAAATTCAGATTGGCACCAAAACCATTGTCTGCCCCAAATTCAAAGATGGGTGCAAATTAAGAGGAGTGAGAGCATTGAAGGACTTACCACTAATAGTCCTGATTTTCCTGGGGATGAGAGCCCTCATATGAGTAGATGGGATGGTCACCAAATTCACAAGATGGAGAGATCCATAGTCATGACCTACTACCAGATCCCCTACCTGATATTCTATTCCCCTCACAACCACTCCATTACCTCTAACAAACCACCTCCCAACTGGTCATCCACCTGACAAGCCATCTCAAACGATGTAGCCATGTCTAAATCTTGTGCCATGTCTCTCTTGAAAGACAAATCACTTTCAGCCATCTCATGGCCATGATGATCACATCTAATGCACTTGAAAGGAACCCCAACATAATCCAATAACATGCTTTGTTGTCAGTTATGCTCTCCTATTTTGCTTTCGCTTATGATATCAAGAGTTGAACTCATCAACATATTGCATTGAAGTTGATGGGACTTAGAGTTTAATGTTAAACATACTCTTTCCACAGAGGAATGCTAACCAATTGAAATGAAATTTTAATAGTTTCATTAGTTGTTAGTTGCACAATATTGATGTTATTTGAGTGACAGATAGATGAAAGATTTGGCCTTTCACTTTGATCTTCGCATCTGTATGTTCAGTTTTGTATTGATATGTGCATGCATCTCTAGATTTAGATGATACACTGTTGTGGGGGAAGGGTTATTCATGAAAGTTTGATAACCATTTACCTATAACATCTTTTGAAATCAATATGTCATTCTTATGCCATTGAAGTATGTTTTATCACCAGTTCCCATAATATTGTTCAAGATAGAAATGATATATTCCTTGAGATTTTGTAAAAGGAAGCTTTGTTTGTGATGGGATTGGCTGCAATTTTTATTGTTCGCAGGATGGTCATATTGGACTTCCTTTGATTGGAAGGGTTAAGGTTTTTATTCATTTGTTCATAAAAATTGGCTACATTGGAGTTTGTTTTATCAGGCCCAGTGTCACTAAAGAGTTGATCAAGGTAGAAATGATAAGTGTCATTGAGATTTTATAAAGGAACATTTGTTTGTGATTGCATTGTCTGCAATCTCATCGTTTGCAGGTTTGTCATGTTGGAATTTGTTTATTGCTCATGCTCTCTGTGGAGCAGGGATACGATTGGTGTATAAATTTATTGATATGATATTTTGGATAGTTATTTTGGTATGATATAGTCATTGAACTGCTGTAAAAAGCAGCTTTATTTGCGCTTAGATTATCTGCAATCTCATCATTTGCAAGTTGGTCATATTGGACTTTGTTTATTGCCCATGTTCTCTGTGAAGCAGGGATATGATTGGTGCATAAATTTATTGGTATGATATTTTGGATATTTACTTTGGTATGATATAGTCATTGAACTGCTTTAAAAAGAGGCTTTGTTTGTGCTTAGATTATCTGGAATTATTATTGTTTGCAGGTTGGCCATATTGGATTTGTTATGTTCTGTTCTTTGTGAGATGGTGCAGTTGATATATGAATTTATGGGCGTAATATATTGACGATTTCTAGAAAAGGAGAGAACATTTCTTTTAGATGGTAGGATTTGTGTATGTTCAGTGTTATGGATTCTTAATACATAAGCAGCTTACATAAACATATGATCCATGTTCACATTGTTCTTATTTCTTATCATAAAGCCTAATGTATTGTGCATGTTGGTGCCAGGAGCTGGAGTTGAACAAAGTTGATTAGAGCATTCTCTTTGAGCCGTATCCATTCTTTGAAGCTTACAAAAATTATTTAGAAATAGACATATCTGCAGAAGGAGCAGATGATCTACAGAAATGGAAAGGCTGGATTGAATCTCATCTTCGGTTACTCACTTTACGAGTATGGACTTATTTTTATTTGATCCTTGTAGTTTTTGCTGCATCTATGTAATAGCTAGTCTTTTCTGCATTGCTCAAATGCTGAACCAATGACTATGCCTGAGCCAATTGAGGTTTTTTCTTTACCATATTGAAAGGCAGACGTTTGGCATGCTTCAGTGTCATCCGCACCCAGATGACTTTTCAGATCCCCAAAGACCATATCATTGTTGTTTCTTTATGGGCTTGTAGCATAAACAAGGTATGCCTTCCCAAGAAGGAGAACAGTTTGACATAAGGGAAACGTAAGAGTTATCCTTGAGAATATTTTGATGGGTCCTTTCATATCTTTTCCCACATATTGACCACTTTTTCGTGTTTGCATGTACAAATTATTCCATTTCATATCTCACAGTTTCTCCAGTGCATCAGGAAGTTTTGGTTTAGTCCATCCTTCTCGTGGAATATCCATGATATTTCCTAGATTTAGTCACTAGCGTATTGATAAGAAGCCAGAAGATGGTAGCACACCAACATATATAGCAGATTTATTTCACCATTAGAAACGCAAGATGGATTTTTCTATTGACGATCAAAATCCATAGTTTTGTAAATCACGGGCTACTAAAACCATGTGCCTTAAACCACTTACATCCTTGCTCATTCCCAAGTAAAGGTTGACCCTAACATGTAAATTTTCATTTTTAGTTATAGAGAAAAACAAGTCATTTCTCAAAAACATTTGGATAAATGATTAAAATCTTCATTTGATGGTAAAATGTTTTTCAAATTCCAATTTATTCTGGAAATCTAGATTTTAAAATTGTATATGGATTATTTAACTCGTTACCTACTCTTAATATTCAATTTCATTATTAGTTTTAAAGAAAGACAAGTAAAGGAATTTTTGGGAAACTATTTATCATATTTTGAACTTACTTAACCAAGTTGGTCATTTCCCTCCCAAGTAGGAATAGTTATTATTAGACATTTTTCTAAATTAAAAAGGGTTTGAACCTCAAGAGAACTTGATCCCTCTAGGTGCTTGGTAGAGCCATAGTTAAAATGGATCTATACTGGTCTACCCAACAGTCCCTTTGACCTACTTTAGTGGTCATATGTTGGACATTAATAAAATTATCTTATCTTTTCTTATTTATCTATTATGGACATCATTATCTACCTAACAGTCCCTTTGACCTACTTTAGTGGTCATTCGTTAGACATTAATAAAATTATCTTATCTTTTCTTATCTATCTCCAGGGTGCATTCTTGTGGAATTGTTATATTGTGATTATGTTTTCAATGTGGTCCCATGGCACTCTCTCCTAGGGCACAACTTGCATGGATTATTTTATCATCATTTTGCCAAGTCAAAGTGGTTAAGGTGGTTGTCAAGGAACTTTCTTCTAAGGCACAACTCACATGGTTATTTTTATTGTTATTTCTGGGTTGAGGTGGTTTCAACTGCCTTTATTCTTCTAGGGCTCACCTCTTCTAGGTGTTCATTTCTCATTATTGCATGGTCAAAGAAGATTATTCTTTGAGAAATCCATCATTATTTCAGCTGCATTTGGCATTCTTTCATACACATTAGAGAGTACTCTCTCTCATGTGACTTGACATATATATTATTTTATTTGAAGGGGTTATGGTGGTTTTCTTGAGGAGCATTCCACATTGAGTTTGAACACATAGTATGAAGCATCTTTTCCTTGGTCAATATAGGTCATCTCTTAAAGACGTTTTGCAGGACAAGACACATGGCTCTTTGCATGTGGTTGTATGTTTCCTGTTACTTGAGAAGGAGGACGCGTGGTATCACATTCATGAGACTTCTTTTCTTCAATAGTATGGGTATTTTTGGTCTTGGATCTCGCTTATGTATTATTGTATTGTTTTACTTGGAGAAAAGGATGGATCTAGGAACACAAATGTTATTTTATTGTTGAGGAGTTGAGTTCAACCTATAGAAGGGTTTTCTCTCCTTATTTGTAAGGGGGGTTAAAAGTTTGGCTATTGAACTCTTGAGACCTATTCTTTAGGTCCTTAGGATACTTGTATTGGAGTGATTGGATGGATGCATAAAGAATTTTGTGGATGAGGATGTCTTCTAAATCTTGATGTCGTTTGTTTTTGCTGGAATTTTCTTAACATATGTTTGTGAAGCATTGAATCGGGTAACATCACCCCTCATTCTTTAATGTTTATCATTGGGATGTTGTTTATGAATGCATATTTCTCTATGATTGGTTAGGTGCACATATACTTTCTTCCTGATAAATATAATCGTCATAAGTGGTGGAGTTCATCTACAGTTGGGATCTTCCTAGTTATGATTCTGTAATTTGGGACAGTAAGGAGAGGGCCATTGCAGCTTGTAGATTTCAGGCTTCAACCTCATTTTCCCTCTTTTCCTGAATAATATAGTCTCCCACGAGCCTTATTTCATGCCATATTCCCTTTGTACCTTTCCTAGGCACTAGTCTTGCTTTCAACCACCATTTAAAACATACAAAAAACGATTTTTATTTCTGTTTAACAAATCTGGAAATCACATTTTACTATAATACTTCAAATTGACCTCTAAGTCTAGGGAACTTACCTCTTTTTGCATCTTATACTAGACTTAAACTCTGCATTACAAATCTGCAATATGTCACTTAAGAAATATACTTGTACTAATTTCTCAAGTCTTCTACCTTCCTCTGTTTTCATTTGGACTAAGAGTGCTTAGGGAAGGCCCCCTTATGTTGGTGACAAACCATCCTAAACTGAGGGAAATTGTTGCCAAGGTGACAGTGGTAGCATTTCTGAGTTCCTGTTGGGGTTTCACTTGGTGGGGACTTTACATCTAAGGTGAAAATTTGAGTAGTAGCAGGAACAGCAAAACTTTGGGAGTGGTTGGACTCACAATCCTAAGTTGCAAAAAGAGAAGGCCTAGAACCAAGCTATGGAGATAAAGACTCATGTTGCAGGAATTAGAAGATCTACAACCTAATGTTGTGAGGGATACAACTTGCAATATATTTTTATGGAAGTTAGAGATATGGAACAAGAAGCCAACACTAATGCTCTGCAGAATATGAGAAAAACCTGCAATGAACTTGTGCAGAAGTAAGTCAAATGATTAAGATCTTTGGCCTTCCAACTTCTACATCTATTGAGATTCTTGTCCATTAGCTGAAGTGGTGTATTTTTATGTACTTGTACTATTTGGAGGGAGAGATAATTGTAAACGTTGTGATTTGTTGTAGCGGAAGCTCTGAAATAAAAATTATGTTTGCAATATTTTGTGTGTAAAATTCTCAGTATCTGCACTGTGCTGTTGTTTATGCTTTTTATATTGTCTGATTTGGACTAAGAAATATGTGTTTTTTTGTTTTTTGTTGGCAAAGTGGTGGAACCCCCCTGACTAGACGGGTTTCCATTGGCTGAGTGGCCATGAACCAGGGGCATCTAAGCCATCAAAATCACCTGGGGATCGCACCCGGCCTAGACCGCACCAACCTTTAACATGGTTGGATTTTTGGTATCCGACGGGATTAGAACCGGTGACCTTCCAGCTTAGGGGGCGTCCTGACCATACCCCGCCACCAACTGTTCTACATCTCGTGGATGACTAAGAAATATGTGTTATTGTGTTAAATAAACTTAATTACGTAATGCCCATAAACCTTTCTAAGCCACAAGCTAAAATCAATTGTAATAGCTATGCGATGAGTCTAAAGGCCTCAGGCATATAAGAAGTTAGAATTGCTGATCATTAATTATATATAAAGGCTAGAACGACTATTTAAGCCATATATCACCAACAAGCCAGGTTTGTTTTACCAACATTACCAGTATATCATATTTTTGATGGCTGTGTATAGCAATATAACTTGAGTGGATTGCTGAGTGTAATTACTCTGTGGCTAACATGTTATTATTTATTAGGTTGGGTCTCTTAAGGAAAGTTGGGACATGAATGGTTGTTGTGTTGTGGTTTACTACATGGCATTTGTTCAAAATGGTTTTTTTTGGGATGAATTATATTGTGGAATAACTTTTGGTTCAACAAGTTGATTCTTGGCATTTACTACTAGCTATGTGTTTGAGGCTTGGCTCTCCAACATTCACAATGGGAGCAATGTACATGCCTTTGCTGTACAACATAAATACCATGTTCTACTTTGATATGTGCTTGCTGGTGTAGTTTGTTGCCTGAAATGCAAGTCCATATCGTAACGATCTTGGCGAATGTGATCGTTGTTGAATTCCAAGATCTTTCTTTCCTTTCAGTTAGAATAGTATTTTTTGGTATATGGGGATTACCGATTATGAATCTCAGTTTGAAGTGAGTTTGAAGAAAAAGTTAAGTATGGAATGGCTAACAAAGTTATCAAGCGATAACCACTTCTCTTATATTAGCAAGATGTTTATGAGTTGGGTTGATTGTTTACCACATTTTTCTTTATATATTTTACCACTAGTGCTTTCTACTCCCCTTTTGGTGTATTCACAAAACTTGTTTGTGTATGCTTGTGGATGTGATCTTTTGTTAGAGTACTGTTATCTTCTATTCTTTTTGAGGTGACACATTGGGGTTTATGTTTTTGCAGTCATTTTTTTACAATTTAAAAAGCAAATTAAATTATTACTCTCATGTCTTATTGCTTAATGTAACATATGCCAAATGTTGAACCTTGGTTGTAAATTCTAGATGCATATGACAAAATTGATTTTTAATTGACTCTTTTGTTGCTTTGGAAGAAATTGAAGAATGCAATCATCATTTTAGTAATCCATTATGTATGTGTATAGGTATATACTACGTTGGATTTAGAGAGGCAAGAGATAGTTGGGAAGATAATCTGTGAAGCAGCTGCTGAGTATGATGAGGAGAGGCTAACTCTTACTGAGCAGGGATTACTAAAAGCCCGTGAGAAAGTGGAAGATCTCTATAAAGTGCGCCATGAGGAAATAAATAAAGGTGTTGCTAGAGCTGTAGCAAGGTTTGTAATAGAACTAGGTTGAAAATTTGCATGATTGGATACAATTTATGTTCTTGTTTTGGGGCTATGGTCTGTTCTTATATGAATGGAAACATTGTGGACATGTTTGCAGGGTCCAAGCTGAATTGAAGCGTTCAAACAAAAATTTAGCAATTATGTCTGGGCATTCAAAAATATCAAGGTCAGCTTGTCCTTGTCCCAACGAAGTATCTCATTGAGAAGAATGTAGCATGATTTGAACATCTGTCTTGCTTGCAGAGAGGCCATGATAGCTCAAGCTGTGGTAGCTGCTTCAAATAAGGTTCATTTGAATGTCATGAAGAAATATTCCGCTGCGTAAGTGGATATGCACAAACCCTTTGTATTACTCTTGCATATTATTTTGTTTGTGGATTTTTATATGCATTTACATTGTCTCATGTCCTTGTAAGTTTTAACCAATGAAGTAAACATCAGCATCGGCCCGAAAACAATTTTTCGGCAACATTGGCAAACCACGGAAAACATCAAAAAATACAAAATATATCCATTTTTTTCAAAATTTTAAACATATAAAGCAACAACAACATCAGATTGGCATACTTGATTGGCATTAAGCTTGATTGGCATCCTCTTGATTAGGTAAGTGATACTGTACTACCTTTCAATGTTTTATCTAAATTATTTGTGTTTTGCATTGCCACTTTGTATTGACTGTAGCTTGTGTTCTGTTTTATGATATTTTTACATGAAATACACAAGACTCCAATGGGAAACCCATGTTTCAAGTAGGAAAGACCAAGGTTGGAGACACAGTTAACATAATTGTTAACATCTTCTCGATTGCGGTAGGTCACCATGTCCTACTTTCAGTATCTTGTTAGTATTATGCTTGAATGGATAGTTTGTATAAAATCAGTTGTCATTGTTTACAAAAATGTTGAGTAGTGTCATGTCCAATGATTATATGGAAATGTACATAAGAGAAATACTAATGGAAATATTTGTTTGTAGGTTTCCATTGTCATTGTTGCAGTTCCAGAAGGACTTCCATTGGAAGTCACCTTGACGTACGATTAATTGCAGAGGTTTTTCTAGATTTAGCTTATTCAAATTAATATCTAGTGATTGTCTATGATTTATTTGAGAGTGGTGTCTTGCTTCTTAACATGTTTTCTTGTCATTTTATTGACAGTTTATCTTATTCAATGAAGAAGATGATGGAAGACAAGGCTTTGGTTAGTATCTGATTTACAATAATTTATTACTATGCATGGATGGGTGACTGATCTTTCAACATCTAAAAATTCACCCCATTCCAGGTATGAAGTTTGTTAGAATGTGAGACTATGGGTTCTGCTACAAAAATTTGTAGTGACAAAATAGGGGCACTGACCTTGAATCTGGTTGGCCTTTCTCATTGGTTTATATCTATGGGCATGATTTATTCTTACAAGTGTGTTGGGATATGATAAACCATGGCATTTCCCCATTGTTATATGATTCAAGGTTCTTGTTAATTGCATGTGAAGATTAACCTTGTTACATAACACGTCATATTTGGCTTCCAGATGACAGTTGTTAGGGCATGGGTTGTTGGTAGGCTCAGGGACCAACCAGACAGTTCAGAAAGTTTCCCTTCTATTGTACGTTTCTTTCTTATTGAGAGTATCTCCCAGAATACCATAGGGAGTGTTTTTAAATCTGAGGTAAAACATTAGAATCTTTCCAAGTACATGAGTATGAATAGAAACTTGGAAATAAATGTCTAATCACTCAATTCAAGTGTTTTGTATAGAAAAAGGAAAAGCAATTTGAGGCTAAGATATTGAACATTATAAGTAATTTTCTTCATTGTTTTTGTATTTTACAGTTCATTTTTTTTTTTTACTTAGATTTTTTTACTGGATTTTGCAGTTCAAGCTGCTAAGTATGGGTTAATTGAAGCTGCTACGGGATCTAAGTATGGCTTAGCAGCCAAGTACAAATGGGATGGTTTAGTCATTGTAATATTTTGAAAAGTCATCAATGTACTAGATGATTTTCATGTAAATTTATATGGATATAGTTTTTGAGAAAACTCATATTTATTGTAATACTTGACATTTCATATAATATAATTTGCGTGATTTAAAACTTATATGGTTGTACTTTATATTATTTATAAGTGTTGTAATTAACTAATTAATATGACATTGATTAATTCACATGTGTATTATATGATGATAACTAATGTATGTTTTTTTTTAAATTTTAAACATAATATCATATTAAAAATTTATGTTGATTAATAATGGACACCATTTAAACTACTAAAATATAATAATTACACATAAGATGGAAAAATTAGTGACCAATAAATGAGATTAATGACCAAAATTCGTATATAAAATGACCAAAAATTGAGAGATACTTGACCAAACAATGAGATATAAATGACCAAAAAAATGACCAAAAATTGCATATTAATGACCAAAAAGTAGTTTTGGTGGCTAATTTATGGTCTTTTATTACGCAACCAAATGTGGTCATATTCTAGTTTGTCATGTGGTCATTAATTTGGTCATAAATGTGGTCATATATTTGGTCGTTGATTCAAATATTGACTAAATTAATGACCAAGTATATGACCAAATTAATGACCAACTGACAAGCTATAAATGACCAAAATAAAATGACCAATTTTGGTCGCGTAATAAAAGACCATAAATTAGCCACCAGCGATCGCCAAACCAAAAGTGGTCATTGATATGCGGATTTTGGTCATTTTTTGGTCACTAATCTCTCATTTTCCACTAGTGATATATTGCGCACAGTGTCCTTTCCAGTGTAGTGTCCTCCCGCGACACCGGCATGTGTTTCACTCATTACTCAATGTCATTCATAGTCAAAGACACAATGTCGCAATATTTCATCCACATCCATCATGTATAAGTGTCCCACGATCAACGTAAAAGCAACGGCTCTGATGATCAAATGTTTCTTTTGCACATTGGTGAACCCTTCAAGCACATAACTTGTACTCAAGAAGTGGATGATAACATTAAAATCCTTATTATTATCATCAATCATGGTGACACAAAACAATTGTACGTTGGGAAAGTTATCCTCCATGCTGGTTGGTTTTTCACCACTTTCTATCCTCGATAGGTGATCAGGCCCCACATTTGGTCGACCAGGTTTAACAATGACTTCAAAGTCGAATTATTGAAATAAGATGAGTGTACCGACCCTCCATGGGGTCCAAACAAAACCACTAACATGCATGCATATTCATAAAACTAGATCTTTTAAAAATTATAGTAGATCTAAAATTTTCATTCTACGACATTAAACAAATTCAAATAATTTTAACATACCTGCGAATTGCTAGCCGTGGATGTTTGAGGAAGAGGCTGAAGGTTGTTTGTCCCTAGTCTGTTGCTTTTGTAGTCACTAGATTTCCAATCTTTGATAACCCATCGGTTTCCTCCCCACCATACCCTGATGGGTACTCTCCTTCCTACGGGACCCCCAATCTTGACGGGGCTGATAATATGTAGCTAGAAATGTCAATACAATGCCAAATGGCTACTAGGAGGATCCCAACCCTGATCACACTGTATTCAACCACACTCTTCTATAGTCGCCTCTCAGTCACAAAATTGATCTGTGCTCACACTATGGAAAGTGGAAGAGGGAAAAGTCCCCTATCTTCCTCATTTTCCTCTTTTTATTAACCCTTTTGTTAATAACAATGCATCCATGCATCACTTTAGTTTAACTGACTCTTTACTCTATTGTTTTATTTGTTTATTTTATTCACTCAACCTCATTTTGTTCTCTTAGGTTATCTATTACTTAGTTTTAAGTTTAGTTTAGTTTAGTTTATTTAGTTCATTTATTTACTTATGATATTTATTTATTTATTCTTTTATTTATTTATTTTATTTATTATTATTATTATTATTATTTATTTCATTAATCAAATCTGGATATGTTTATGTTCTTTAAGACAATTTTTTGTTATTTCTCTTTAGTTCATTTAGGTGTTTTATTACCGCCACATTCTTGTCGCGGCCAGAATTATCAAGGCGTTATGCTCCTAGCATGCCCTTCCGATTATTCCTATAGGAGGGTTGTTGGTTATGATGATTGAGCCAATGTTACCTCAGTTTTCCTACCCTATGAAGAGCTAGGTGTCTCATGGGGACTAGGGATGAATCCCTATTGCACTCCCCCCAGTATAATCCTCGTGATTGACCGACTCGTGGCCTACCCTCACGTCACACGCATATGATGAGCCGGATTTTTCCTCACTCTATTCAAATCTAATCGCATCATCCATTTTCTAGACTTACTCATATAATTTCTCATCCCCATCACTTGATGTGGGTCGATTGGAAATCATCTTCCATCACCTGTACATATAACACCCTTTGCATCAAATATCATAAAATAATATTTTATTCATAACATAATTATTCATTGACCTCAATGGTCGAGGTTTCCCAACTCATTCAGAGTCCATGCATGCCCATGCATAAAAACATATCAAAATGTAATAACATTACAAACAATTTTGGTATCACCTACCATAGTTGTTGACTCCATTAGATTCTTTGCATATTGATGCTCTCTTTCTATTCATGTAACTACCTTTCCTGTGTCACATACCCCAATTTTGTAAAATTATGTAAATTGTTTTATTATATTTCTGAGACATTATGTTAAAATTAATCCTAATTAGGGACTGATGACTCAGCAGAGTCAACAATAATGGAGTGTAATTCAGAATAATTTATTATTTAATAAATAAATTATAGAGACAACAGCATGGGAGAGCTGTTAAAAGAGGTTACTGGTCAAACTGGTGGATGGAACTAGGTGGCAGGCAAAAGACAAGTGGAAGCATCCTCAAACACTTCCTAAGTTGCAGGTGGCAACTTCCCTATATTTGGGGTCATGATTCCCCAAGAAAGTGGAATGTGAGCAGGTGGCTCATCAAATGACAGTTAACCCAACTAAGACCTAGGCAATCTTTAAAAGTACTCAATGAAGAGAGCTCAGGTGCTCAGTTACTTTCCAGAGAGAATGCATTCAGGTGAATGTTATTCAGGAAATTCATTGAGGAAGAGGGAAAAATAGTAAGGAAGTTGTTTGAGAGGAATGCTGCAGTAACTTGGTTATTTTACAGCTTTTTAGCTGGGAGAACTTACTGAGAAGTTCTGAGTTAATACTGAGTTGAATACTGGTATTTGACTTTGCTGCACCTAGTTCCAGCCAGGGAGACCAGAGCAAGATCGGGGGTCCTGAGAAGTCGATGTCTGAGCGCTCTCCAGGAGTTGGTAGGGAGGAACAGCCTCCCATTGCTGTTGTTGTCCACAGCATTAAAACAGGTTCTTCATTCATTTCTTTATGTCTTTCTAAGTATAAATGGATAGATGTTATAAATATTTTACATGTCTGAATAATTGTTTAACATCTGTAAAATTAGTATCTTTGAATGTTAGTAGCAAAAACCTGTTAGTATCACTATGTTTTTCCACATCTGATATCATCAGATAGTACTCTAGCACAGTATCTCAGTGTTTAGAAGAAGTATTCTTCTGAACTGAGTTCCCTATTTTACTTACAGCTATCACAAATGTCTATCTATTTAATTTATTAGCTATCTTGATACAACTTTAAATTATTCTAGAACTGTAACTTTGTTTCTCTGGAAATATTAACAGTAAAGGAAAAGACAGAATAAGTATCCTTGCAGTATAAGTTATAATTGTTTCTTCTATTTCAACAAATACATTACTGATAGAAGATTATAAGTATTTATCAATTAAGATAATACAATTACAGTATTTCGTAGTAGTCTGAATTATAGCAGAGAATGCTTTTACCCAGAATTTTCTATACACTCATTTCTTTCAGCTAGGGTAAAGTATGTTTTTCCTAACTGTTATTCTTATTTTTAAATATGGTAAATAGATACTATTCTATATACAAGTAATTATACAGATACAGAAATAATTAAACTTTAGAACCAAATAATGGTTATATCATAATTAAAACGATAATCATAGAATATCAAGGAGTAGTATTATATTATAGTATTATATTACAGTAATGCATTATAGTATTGTATTATAGTATTTACAATGTAACATGATGTTATACAAGTAGTATAATAATATACATATAGAAACCAAGTATATTAATACACAGAATATAAATAATAAAATATTTATAAACCAGTCTTTTAATATGTTTTTATAAAGTAAACAAATGTTATTAAAGGACAACAATGTTAATTGTAAGATTTCAATAGATGAGCATTAAAACAATGATTATTAAAATATAAAAACAATAATTTCATAAAACTACAGATTAGGATTAAGACCCTAAAATTATAATCTTTGCGACTAAGTAACAAATAAATAAAAATAGTCATTTATTCACTACAGCCACATCATACAAACATTAATACAAGCCTGAAGGCTACTCATTTATTATGCGGTTTTAAAACAAATAAAAATGCTTAAGATAAATCAAAGGTATATATCTATATCAAAACAAAAGGAATGTGTACAGAACGCTTGACAATCGAGCTTAATCATTTTTAACTTAATCATTAACGTAACGAGACAAATGTCTCTTCACTCTAGATCTTTTAAATAAAAGAAACTAATAACATTCACAGCTGGGCTATTAAATAAACACAGTAAGCATTGTTTTGATCACAGCAATAAGTATTTGTAATGAAAAGAACCAGATCTCAAATTCTGATAAAACAGAGGGTAAAAACCCTACCCATAATAAGCAATAACATAAGAACTAAAATACTCTGTTATTTAAATAACCCACAGCTGCGAATGTATGGCTCTCAGCCTATAAAACACAGTAACACAGTTTTAACGCAAGGCTCTTAACCTGCAAAATTGTTTACAAAACCTACAATACTTTTAAAAATAAACTTTACATTCACGGCCATAGCCGGAAGACTCTTGTAAGAGTCAGGGTTTACCCTTAGAGCCAAAAAGAAACTGAACAACATTAACCCTTAACGCGTGAAGGACCACAAGACTGTTTCAACCCAACCGCGCAACCTCTTAAGTTGTTATACAAAGATGAGTAGTCGTGAGGGACCAAGGATTACCGTAGCCTGCTCTTTTGAACACTTGGTTGCATTTCTTTCCGGTTGCAGCAAGCTTCATAGTTGGAAGACGCCTGCATTATTATTTATGGAAGCCGACTGTCAGTTGCAACAATACAAGAAATGTAATGATAATAATAACTTAACAACAGAGAACGAGTTCTTACCTGGACCATAGCATTGATTTTTCTTCAGGTTAAGGTCACGGCCAGTTGTTGGATCACCGAACAGATCGATGGCAAAGGTTTTGCTTAGCATCTTGACCATCAAGAGCACAGGAAACCTCCAGCGATACAACCGGAGATTACAAACCCTATAAACAGCAAGGTTCCTTCCCTATCATTTCAACTCGCAACTTGCAGAAAGCACCAGGATAAATACTCACGCAGTAATAAAAGGAGCAGGTTATTATTGAACGAGCAACTAAACAGTGGCGAGCCCTCAAAGGTAACAACAAGTGGTAATACAATATATATATATATACCCTCGCTTACAATGGCAGAGCTCATAAAGAGAGGAGGCACCAGGAAATACAAGAAAAATCAACACAGGAACATGCTGGTTCCAAAGAAAAATTGCAGAGCAGCCAAGGGCCAAGGCCGAAAGGAATGAGAAGTTAGGGTTCAGTTCACCCTAATAAAGCGTCAAGTTATGGCTGTTAATCAGCCACGTACACTTTTAATAATTTGGAATGAGCTGGGTTTTCGTTCCAAAGTTCACGTCCATCATTTGTTAACTAGCAATCATCGCTAGAATGATTTTTTAAAGTCTTGAACCTTGGTTTATACCTGCACCTCATCGCCAAAAACACTTGATTAGTAATAAAACTATATAGATTTGCATGCTACGTAAAGTTTACTCTTAGTACTTGGTTTATACATATGGTGTAATGTGATTTGGTTAATATACTCCATGCTACAAAGGTTAAGCTTAGGTCTAATGATACAATTGTATTGTTATATATGATAGTCTTTAGCACGATGCTTTACATAGTGTATATTTTATATACTGTTGAGATTATTAATCTAATATATATAGAGATTGCATACAACATAAGGTTGTACAAGATATATATATATTATTTATTATGTATTGTTTAATATATAGATATAATCCATGTTATGTAATGTAATTTATTATTACATGCTACATTGGGTTTGCCACTAGTGCAATAAACATATATAATGTATAAGATATAAAGTTTGTTATGTTTAATAATACTCTTAGTTTCTTTTATTTACATAGGTAAGTTGTTTATTGCTAAAAGTCTAAGGATAGAATTATAGCATGATTTATATAACTTATCCCATAGTACGGTACATACAAGCATTAAGGTTTGTTATGTACTAAAAGAACTATGAAATAATGAATTATGGTAGCAATGTAATTATTATAATTTCGTTTGTATATATATAGTTCATTTATATCCCCATGCATGTATTTATAGAGGATGTGTACATGTTCAAGAGTTATGAAGAATAAACTAGGGTTATAGTTAGGTTGTTATACTATAACCACTTTGCCAATCAAATGTTTTAATCTTTTAAAAGGGAAGTAATAAACCTATATACACTATGAGGTATATACCATTGATGTTGTACCCTACTAAATATTCATCATATCAACTAGGGTCTTGATACATCATGAAGAATTTATGATAATGAGTTTTAACAGTATTGGAGTTTTTAACCTAGTGATACTTTGGATTAAGTTTAGTCTTTAAAAGAGAATTATAGAAATTTTAACTACAAATGGAAGACTTGTTTCAGATCTTAGATCTTAGATGCATTAATAAGAAAATTTATGGATTGGTTTTTAATAATAGTCCTTAGCAAATTGAAACTGAATAGTATGCAAGCCAAGCATAGAATATATTCAGTGTCACTTGACTAAAAGAAATAAAACCTGTGAGATTTTGAATCATTTTTTACCATGGTAAACTGATAGAAGAGTAATGTATAAGTTCTTATACTTATCTTCAGATTATTATTTAAGTTTTTCGCACTTGTAAATTCTACTGCACCTCAGGTCTTGTAAAGTAAATTCTTCTTCTATTGGTATGTGAAAAATGCATTTCTCTAACATTAAATTCCAAAAGAAACTATAGCAGAAATAACAAGATTTTACCTTGAGAAGTATGACTTTTCTATCTAACATATATAAACTTTTACTAAGCAAAACGTATGCAGAAATATGAACTGTAACTTTAAGACCGGTTAGCATCGATCCACACTTATTACCTGTATATCTGTAATAAAAGAAAATGGCTGCGTTAGCTCGAAAGCTAAGTAAGCCCAGCCCTCTACGACAAATCACCTTATGTCACAAACAGAAAAATAATCAATAGCTGCAATGAAAATGCTCTTTAAAGTACAGATTATTGAAATAACCATTTCAGTGACAAATTTAAATAGCATTAACTAATCATCCAGTTAACAACTGCTTTTATTATGATTATTATAATTATTTAATTTAAAAAAAAAAAATTAAACTTTTCGAAATTTTTGGGGTTATGACATCGTGTCACACTCAACACACCATCAGAGTACATGTTAAACAATAATTTTATCAATCATTCAACAATATATCATTTATCTCTTGCTTGATAAATTCACATAAATTTTTCATTCATTCATAATGAAAATCATCATATAATCCCTAATTCAGACAATTTTGTTTAGTTCATATCTCTTCAGTAGCTAATTATTTTACCCAAGTCTGGGTCATCTAGAACCAGATGCCATCAATAACATGTCCATATAAATTTTTAAATACCAATTAATAAATATCTGGCTCATTCTTAATATCACACCCTCAAAGTCTAGTCATAATCATCTCAAAATTCAAGGTAAAAACACGGTGTTACACACACCCCGACTTCAGGAAAATTCATCCTGAAGTTCTAGAATAAGTAGGGATAATGTCTATAAATTTCCAATACGTGTTTTTAGGTCGCAATAATGGGTCTATATCCATCCTTGATATTAGATCCTCATACATGCATTCTACCATGCCAGTTTACACAGAGACACTAACCATTATAATTTTGTATCAAATCGCCACATCTATTTATGTTGCACAATGAGTTCATTCAATTACTTTTCCTATCTCTTAGTAGGGCATTACATAATCCCCCTCTTTAGGAAACTTCATCTCGAAGTTAATTCTTATTTTTATATTCAATGGTAAGTTTAACTTTCTTTTCACATTCAAGTCTTTATCCCATTCTACTATGTTTTCATCAAATTATCATTCCCATAAGCATTATGCATACTTCCATTATTAATCTTATGTTCCAAGCAATAAGGTTCCAATCCTCCCTCTTTAATTCAATAGTAATTTCACATAATTTAAATCCCATAATATCTTTAAATATTTTCCACTCTGATCTAGATTCTTAACGCCTCCTAATCTCTCGCGAGGTTTTGTGATATCTAAACTACAATGTATATCACATGAATAATTAATCAACATTTTGTATATACAAAGGTAGTGAAGAATACAAATCTATTTGGCTATCCTCTCTTCCCGAGAGAGAAGGTACACAATCCTTAATAGGTAGGTAGTTTAAAATTTAGGAATTTCTAAATCAATAACGTCTATTAAGAAGTTAACAATCGATGCCTAAGTTACTCATCGCTCTCATAAGGATTCTTCGAAAACCATATATATTTAACAAAATTACCTCTCAATTTAGATATGATTCCAACATGTCAGGATTTACTGACTTCCTATCCTTACCTAATACCAGACATCAAATATGCATTCCAAATTCATTTCCTTGGATATACATACAAACTTTTAAACAATAATATTCGTCCACTATATTTTCTTTTTCTTGACAAGAATGTCCACTTCAAATTATTTGCATTTCACAAAATAATCCACGCCTTACATCCACTTTCCAAACCTGATATCCAAAAATAGTTGGACTTTTTCCTCTTCCATTTTCCATAGTGTGAGCATAGATCGATTTTGTGAATGAGAGGCAACTGTGGAAGAGTATGGTTGAATACAACGTGAGCAGGGTTGGGATCCTACCAACAACAGTCTGGCAATGTATTTCCATTGCTAGCCACATATTATCGGCCCCGTCGAGCTCAGGGGTCCTAGAGAAAGGAGAGTACCTAGTGGGGAGGAAACCAGTGGGTTATCAATGACTGAGAATCTGTACGAAGCATTCATTGGAGAATCAGTAGAACAAGTTGGGGAGTACCAACATGCACAATTCTTAGCAGGGTAAACAGGTCATATTTATTATGTTGTTTAGTTCTTGTTTATTTACAAAAAACATTGTAGTTAATTAATCTAGATTTATATTCATTCATATTAGTGCTATAATTGATTTTTGTACCTGGTGGATGGTCGTTACAAGGAGCCATCGAAAGAAATTTCCCCCCAACACTGGCTTGCTAACCATGTATTTTAAATCCGAATGATCAATGTACATTTTAAAATTTCCACCCTACATATAGTGTCTCAACTTCTAAAGTGCATACATCATGGCTATTCCTTCTCGCTCTATCATCGTGTAATTTTTCTCTATTGTCGATAATTTTCTGCTAGCAAAAGAAATAGGGTGTTTAAGTGCACCCTCATCTAGTTGCGTTAATACTATGTTGAGCGTGATAGATGAAGTGTCAAAACGAACATGGAAGTCGTTCTTCCAGTCCGGAAATACAAGTATTGGAACAGTGGCCATCTTGTTCTTTAATTTTTCCAAGCTTTCTTGACAAGCGTCCTTCCACTGAAACTTTGCATCTTTCTTCGACAGTTTATCCATAGGTGCAGTTATCTTGACATACCTTCTGATGAACTTCTTGTAGTAACATGTGTGTCCTAACTCTGATCTGAGTTGCATGACTGATGTAGGTGGTGGAAAGTCAAGGATAATCACAAATTTCACTAGGTCGGCCAAAATTCCATCACGACACACGACATGACCCAACATTACATCAAATGGTATGCAATAAATACATTTCTTTTAATTAAGTGTGATCTGATGCTGGAGAGAACGGTCCAACATAATACACAAAATATCAATATGGTCCCTTATGAGATGAAACATAGTCCAATCATCAAAGTAGACCTCAAGAAATTTATGTATGAAATATTTAAAAGCAGAAACTATTATTCTAGAAAAAATAATAGGTGCATTATTGAATCCAAAAGGCATTACCATATACTGGTAGCATCCCCATTCCATGACGAAGGGCATTTTATGTCGATCCTCCTTCACGATTCTGACTTGGTGATATCTAGAGACACCATCGACGAATGAATACATCTATTTTCCTATGACGCTTTCCAGTACTTCATATGTGAATGGTGTTGGGAATGGATCATACAAGCATGCATCGTTCAACTTCCTTAGGTTGACATAGATCCCAAGTTCTCCTATTGTTTGCTTATCCTGGATCACTATAGGGCTGATCAATTATGATTCCTCAACGAGACCAATGATTTTTGTGTCGAGCATGCAATCCAACTCAAATTTTACCTTTTCTTTATACCTTGGATTCAAGCTATAAGGTCACTACTTAAATGGTTTAGCATCTAGTTTTAGGGGTATTTTCATTTCTCCCACATCTCCCACTATTCCATTCATCCCTGAGACGTTAGTAGGGAATATGTATTGAAACTCATGCATTAAGTCTATGATATTTGATACCATTTCATCATCCCAATAATCTCCTATATTGGCAAACATTGGTTTCTCTAGTGACCCAATGTTTACTTTCTTGATTTTCAGTGGCTTGAGGAACTGGTCGCTCGAAATACCACTTCCTTTGATGTCTCATGTTCCCTCCAACTCTAGTATGTTTATGTTAGTCAGATCATCATTTGGTTCTCCAATTAGATTATAACAATCCATCCATTACTAGATAGTCATGCTGCACTGGTGGGAACTCGTTACTTCGACAGGTATTTGAAGGAATATCTTCTCCTTGATTGTTTGAAGCACAGGATCAACTATAGGTTTCTAATCAACAAATTCAAATGTGGGTGAAAATTTCTTAGCTATCCCTTCCAAATATTTAGTTCCTTGTTGCAAATCCATGGATGTGTACCAGCTTTTGGGTGTCATTTCCAAAGTGGAAATGAAATGATGGACCCATTCCTGTTGCATGTATTTTGAAAATGCTATGCGACACTGATTAATGTGCTCGAGAAGGTTTGATAGCCCTTTGTACCTCTGACTCACGACAATGAATTCTTCGCCGAGCCTAAATTCCAACAATATTATGCACTATGGCTATTCTGATATGGATTGCTTATGTGTACCCCACCATCGAGTGGGCATAGCCTTTAGTACATAGTTTAATACAAAAAAGTGTTTTAGATCTGTTACGAGTCCTTCAAATTCACTCAAGAAGGTTGTAACATTAGGTAATCCCTCATATGTGGGTAACCCCCTCAATTTATTCTCCAACTGTGGGATAGATCGAGTAACTCTACTGCATCTCCACATAGATACTTCATGCAGTCTTTTTTTCCAATTCTCCAAGCCCTCTCCTGAATATGATGTGCATGAACTAGCACTCTTCCATCTCAAATTTCCATCTGCTATAGGGTTGATGCAATATTATTTTAAGGCAGTGACATTGTAGATCTGCTCAAGATAATCACCCTATCACTTGTTGTAGACAAGCTCGACATATCTTTGTTCCTCTGATGGATCAATGGGGGACACTACCCTCATCTCATAATCCTCGAATGAAAGGATCCTTTTCTTAAAATTTATAATGGTTTGATTATATATGGCCCAATCTATTCCCAGAAGTGTGGGATATGGGTCTATGTCATCGACAATGTTGATAAATTGAAAGTCTGCAAATGTGCGTAACCCCTCGATGTTGGAAGGGACTTGACTCCACCTACCAAACAATAGGACTTTCACTTGATTTGCAAGCCTCAACTGGACAAGAGCCCAGTTCAAGAGTGGATTTCCCATCCTCTCCCATGTTTGTTGCATCATAATATTGACGTATGACCCCAGATCTAGAATAATTTAATCCATGTCGTAGTCCCCTATCTATGTAGTCTGTTGGCAAAGTGCATCAACAAAGCTTCGTCGACAGGGGTTCCCACTCTGTTGACACCCTGCAGCGCAATCTCCTTATCAAAACCCCAAATTTTGAGATAACATAAAATGTTGAAATATTGTGGTTTACTAACAGTTATAGGTTAGCAATAAAATAACGGTTAAATGATTAGTATTACATAATATTAACTATGTTAACTCAGCACCTTTTCCTTTCTTTGTAACATGAATAAGTTTTACTTGCACATTGTTTGATTTTAGTTTGCTGATGAGTTTTCTTTATGACAAGTAGGTGGAATCTAGCTCTAAATCATGAGCTTACTTAGCATTTATTCTAATGCATTGAGATTACTTGTTCTTACAGGTATGATTGAACGAATAACACTTTAAATTTCATAAAGTATCCAGCATAATTTCTATTTGCAATTAATAATCTTAGTAAAATAAGCTGTTGTGTTCCAAACAATTTCTGTGAGGTAAAAACAATTTGTTTTCTTCAGTTGTTCTTGTAAACGAAGTTCAGATGCATGAGTTTCTTTCTTTATTGTATGTAGCGACAGTAAAATACTTTCTTTGGTTTTGAACTTGTAATATTAGCTGCTTGATAACTTTTATTTTAATATGCATATCTTATTATTTCTATAATACATTTCTTGCATTAAGTTACTGTCTACAAATAGTTTCCAAGGTTGATATTTGATTTATAAATTCAACCTTCTATCTTATACTATCCCCAGTATTTTCGTATAAGCATAAAACCATCCTACCAATGTATTTATGGTCGAAATGAGAAACAACCACATTCTAATAATATCTCATCGATCTAAACCATGTAAAAGAATTCATAGCAGTGTTCTTATATTACACTTTGCCAACTTCATAGTTTGCTATCGTTTGATTTGATAGTTTCTATAAGACTTATAATCATGCATAAACTACTTGTTTATTAAACATATAAGTTTTTAACAACATTGAAATTGCAAAATATTTATGAATCTACTCAATACGATGCTATGCAATGTTCTCAACTTGAATGTTGTTGAAAGGGTGTAACAATGCATACACCACAATGTTATTAATATAATATAGAAACTATAATTATTAGATAGTTTTTACAGAATTTAACTAGACTATTCATATGATAACGATCATATAGTTAACTAGAATTATTATTGGTAACAAATTAGTTAATAATACACTCACATCGTAATAATGTTATTGCTATATGCTTCAATGAGTTATAACTACTCTAAAAAGGGTTAATACATATATATAATATACATATCCGAACGATATTTACTAGCATAAACTTTTAACATTGTTTACCAAGTTTTATGCAAGGATTTTTGGGTCACGAGACTATAAGATTATAATCTTGTGCTAGGTCAACGTTAATATAAAGTTGCATCTCCATGTAATGATGAGCTATCCACTATACATTAAAACAAATATTTTATGACATGAAAACCAGGCATACTACATAGTTTATACGTTGTTTGATAAAATCATTTGGTAAAATAATTTGTTATCATTTGGTTGTAGGTAAACTATGGGAAGTCGACCCACTATATGATTTTGATTATTGCGGCCACGTGGTATTCTCTTGGCCTTGCAATAGTCGTATAAATAACCCATAACCCTAACCCTTGGCTTATTATAGTTTTGACTTTGGTGTTGGCCCTTTGGGCTGCTCTGCAAGCTCCCATGGTGGCCGTGAGTGAAACTCAGTTGTCAGTAGCTCCAACGTCTGTGTTTGTCACGCTATGCTTTTTTTGGGCTCGGTCCTTTTTCCATCCTTTCACCATGGTTTCTTTTACTCTATCAGGGTTCACATTTCTCCTTGTAGTTGGATTTACGGCCCGCCTGTAGCTCCCTTTGATGCCCTTCTATCATGGTATGTCACTGTATGAAAGGTTGAGCTTAACATGACTATTTGTTTAGCTTCTTGATCATAGGGTTTTTGGGTTTTTGTTTTCATGTCATGCATGTTGGTGACAATTCCAACTTCATGGTTGTTTGAATCCTTCATGGCCATTTCCCATGCTTGCCTTTGCCACTGCTGTCAGTGTGATTTGAACAAGGACCCCATCGTCTCCATCCTCAGCGAGAATGAGGGTTTGTCTCCTCTTAACACTGTTTGTGGTGTTATTATTCATTCGTGGATCCATCGTTTTTACTTCCATTTGAGATAAACTTCTTAAATTTAAAACTAGAAAATGTTTATTGCTTCCATTCTCCACATAAATTTCTTTGTTTTAATTGAACTCTGGTTTTTAATTTGCAGGGTTAGTTCGCCTCCACACTTGACAGTAGCACTTCTCAAATGGCCCAATGTTCGTTCTACGGTAAGCCCCGGTTTTGAAATATGGTTTTCCTTGCTTGTTCAGACTTTTGCAGTTGGAAGAGGTCACGGCCATGTCGCTCCTAGTCTTGGGTTGATGTTCTTCGTTTAATAGTTTTTGTTTTTATTTTAACCCTTTCTTTTAGCAGGGTGACTCCGACTCAATGGCGTAACTTGTAATACTCTCCTCTTGTGTTAAGAAAGAACTTACAGTGTTGAAGTATTAAGTTTGTTAATCCTTGTTTATAAAACACTCCATATCATGATATGGGTGCTCGGCTCTTAGCTGATTTTTTTGTACTCTATTTATGTTTTTGTTTTAGTTTAGCCTCTGGGCTCGTTGAAGTAATGAAAATTTCCTTTAAGACAGTCTGTCTTTAACTTATTTGTTTCAACTGTGTACTATTTTGTATCTCTGTGTAAATGAAATAAATTTCCCTTTTAATATTTTTTGTAAAATAAGTTAATTACTTACCCTAAGTTACAACTGTAATTATTTTGTATAGTAAATGAATACTGGATAATTGTTTTCTCAGAATATGAGCTAGGGTTTTTACCCTATTCAATTTGTAAGATAATATTTTTTATTGTTATTAATTGTATTAGATTACTGTTAATAGATTTCAAGACTATTTTCAATCATGATGCTTCTAATTAATGGCTCAAAGATTTTCAAGTTAGGGTTTCCTAAAAGAAATCTTTATTTTTAAATGATTCCTTCAGTTTGTTTAAGTGGGTTCTTTATTTGTAAACAATTATTGTTTAAGTCAATATTCTTATCTGTATATACTATAATTTCCTAAATTTGTATTTGTACATACATTTTATTTATAAAGACTGTAACCAGTCTGCATTAGTTCAGTTTATTCAGTGATATTATTTCTAAAAGCTTAACTATTTTTCTTTTAGATTACAAGGAAATAAATAAGGGTTTCGACCTTGTAATCACTCTTTTACATGTATATTCTATTTGTAAAAGTTAAGGAACAATTCTTTGTTTAAATAATCATTTATTTTAAATGTTGTTTATTATCATAATTTATAGTTGTTTTATTTAATGCAATACAGATAGGGTTTGTTAAGTTCCTTGATAAAAGGTACATAAATTCTGGACTTAGTTTTATTCTTTAGAATTTTAATTACGATAGTAATACCCTATTTGAAGTTTGAATATTTGTAAACATAGATAGTTATTATCATTAGTACATAAACTAAGTAATTCTGGTTTAAAATCTTTACTTAGCAGATTATAATATAATGGTTTGTCTGAGTTATTTCTTCTGTTCCTGCTACAGGTTAATAATATACACACAAGTAATAATATATATAAATATATATATATGTATATGTATATGTATATGTATATGTATATGTATATGTATATGTATATGTATATGTATATGTATATGTATATATATATATATAGTGTAACACGATTTACCCTTCTGCATAATTTGATTTTAGTAACAAAATAATGTACTGTGTAAAGAATAACATCTTATCTACTTGAGTAACTTATTAATATGATAAACATGCTACCTGTAATGAGTTATGCTTATTTATTTTCTAGCATTCTTACATCCACATGATAAATAATCCATAGATATAAATAAATAGGTTATTGTTCTTTTCTATTAACAATCTACACCCAGAATTAAGTTACTGTGATAATATGAAATGCATAATACATTTATTCATTTGAACTCCTATCATATCCTTCATCTATTCTAATTACACTGCCTATGCTGGAGTATGGTATGGTCCTTCTAGACGTGGAAAAACACAGGTTAAGATTATTTTTCAACACTTTCTGTTTTTAGTTTTTGAATAACTAAAATATTACTAACTCTATCTGTTCACAACTAAATATTTAACATTCATTAAGGAGTCAATCTCACATTTAACCATCCAATACAGTAAAAAAAAAGACTGTAGAACTAGATTAAGCTAGACAACAACATCATTAGGAGGCTATTCCTCCCTACTAACTCATGGAGAGCGCTCAAACAACATCTCCTCAGGACCCTGGAGCTTGTTCCTAGTCTCCTTGGCTAATAAATTGTGGAGCAAGCAAACAACAGGCTATTCCAATGACATAGTAATTATTCTGCACTTAGCAGTAAGATCCTTCAACTGATAAGATACACTACAGCACTCAGCAGTTCAACCCCTCAAACACTTTTCACAAATTCCCTTGCCATTGAATTCTTTGAAGTTCATTCACCTGAAAGATCACTTCACTGGAATGAGCAGCATCAGCTCTCTTCGATGGACACTTTTATAAATATTTCCTAGGTATTTTGGGTCAGTTGTCATTAATTGAGCCGCCTTCTCTGGTCCCACTTTCTTGGGGGATCATGACCCCAAATGTAGGGAGGTTTCCACCTGCAATAGTTGGAAGTGTTTGAGGATGCTGCCACTTGTATGTTTGCTCTCCACCCAGTATCCTCCACCAACTTGTCCAGTAAACACTCTTTTAATAGCTCTCCTAAGCCACTGTCTCCACTTTTATTTATTTATAATTAAAATATTCAGAATTACATTCAATATCCTTGACTTTCCTGAGTCATTGTTTACAACTTAGCATAAAATTTAACATAATGCCTTGAAATAAAATCAAAATAAGATAATATTATTTTGCAAAATTGGGGCATGTGACATACACACCCCCTTAGAACATAACATTATCCTCGATGTTATTTATTCTTCATCCTCAGCATTCCTCCAAAACAAAATTAGATATGCATCTCACATATTACTTTCCAATTTCTAGTTGGCTTCCTCTGGACTAAGGTGCTTCCATTGCATTTTCACCTGTCCAATGGTGTGGTTTCGAAGTGTGATCTCCCTTCGCCTGAGGATAATCATGAACGTATTTATTTAATACAGAAATTTCAAAAACATTATGTACTCTTAAATTTGGTGGTAATGCTAATTGATAAGCTACTTGTCCAATCCTAGACAAAATTTCAAATGGACCATAGTAACGAGGTGCAAATTTTGCACAACTCCCCAATCTCAGAGAGCTCTTTTTGGGCCTTACCTTGATGAACACGTGTTCACCTACCTGGAACTCCTTTGGAGTTCTTTTTAAGTCTGCTTGACTTTTATGCCGATCCTGTGCAACTTTCATATTACTCTGCACTTGTTTTACAATTTCTTCACTTTCTTTTAACAGTTCAGGACCTAATACCAATCCATCCACCGGATTACTCCAAGATATAGGAGTATTACATTTCCATCCATATAAAATTTCAAAAGGTAAATTTTTTTTGATGTCTGATAATTATTATTATAAGCAAATTCTACTAGATCCAAATAATCCTCCCATTTTCCTGGCTGGTCTTTCACATACATTCTTAATAGATCTTCCAGTACTTGGTTTACCCTTTCAGTTTGTCCATCTGTTTGAGGATGGAATGAAGTACTAAAATTTAATGTAGTTTTTAACCCTTTAAACAAAGACTTCCAAAAGTTTCATGTAAATTTAGGATCTCTATCTGAGATTATGACTTTTGGTACTCCATGCAATCGAAAAATCTATTTTAGAAAAGTATCAGCTATGTTTACGGCTTTATAAGTAGTTTTAACAGGTATAAAGTGAGCTTGTTTGCTTAACTTATCAACTACTACCATGATAGAATCATTTTGATTCTGATTTCTAGGAAGCCCAGTAATAAAATCTATACTAATTATCTCCCATTTCCATCTAGGAATGGGTAATGGCTGAAGTAATCCAGGTGGGTGTTGATGTTCAGTTTTCACCTGTTGACATTCAAAACACCTAGCAATATATTTTGCTACTTCAGTCTTCATATTTGGACAAAAATACTATTTTCTTAACATAGTTATAGTATTTTGATAACCTAGATGACGTGAGTATGGATTTTTATGAATTTCATGTAGAATTAACAACTTAACTTTAGGTACGTTAGGTACATACATTCTATATTTATACAGTAAAAATTCTTTTGCATTTAAACTGTAACCTTTACTTAAGCTTTCTGTTGGATTTTCTTTAGTTTTAGCTTGCAAACTCTGGTAAATTTCATCTTGTTCTATTCCTTCTTTAAGCTATTCATCCAAATCTTTAGCATAAGTGCTAATAAATGCTGCAAAAATCATCCTTGCATTCCTACTTAATGCATCAGCAACTTTATTTTCTTTACCTTTTTATGTGCTGAATTTCAAAATCATACTCACTTAAAAAAGCTAGCCACCTAGCTTGTCTGGCATTTAAATTAGGCCGATCTAATAGATACTTCAATCCTTTATTATCAGTCATTAAAATAAATTTTCTGTCAATTAGGTGATGTCACCACATCTTTAAAGCATGTATAACAGCTGCTAATACCAGATCATATGTTGCATAATTATTTTCATGAACTTTTAACTTTCTAGATTCATAGGCAATAACATGCGCTTCTTGAGTTAGAACACTGCCTAAGCCATCATTGCAGGCATCAGTGCACACTACAAATTCTTTATTAGGATCAATTATTCTTAAAATAGGTGCACTAGTTAATAAAGTTTTTAACTTTTTAAAGCTTCCCTCACATTTTTGAATCCAGTCGAACTTCTTTACCTTTTTCTACAAGGAAGTTAACGGATTTGAAATCCTTGAAAAAACTTCAATGAAGCTTTGGTAGTAACCAGTAATGCCCATGAAATATCAAACATCCGTTACATCCTTAGGAACCGGCCAATCTTCGATTACCCTTATCTTTTTAAGATCTACTGAAATCCCTTCCTTGGTCACCACATGACCTAAGTACTGAATCTTATCCTTGAAGAAATCACATTTACTAAACTTTGTGAAGAGTTAATGATCTCACAACTCTTGCAAAACAATTTTTAGGTGTTCTTTGTGTTTTTCTTCAGTTTTTGAATAGATTAAAATCTCGTCGATAAACACAACCAAAAAATTATCTAAATACTTATGCATAATGTTGTTCATTAAACACATAAAAATAGCTGGGACATTAGTAATCCCGAATGGCATGAAGCCAAATTCGTAATGACCATATCTAGTTCTGAAAGTTGTCCTAAAGATGTCTTCATCTTTAATCCTGACTTGATGATATCTAGACCTTAAATATATTTTCCAAAATACTGTGGCTCCATGTAGTTGATCAAATAGATCATCAATGTGGGGCAACGGATATCGATTTTTAATGGTCATCTTATTTAACTCACGGTAATCTATGCAAAGTTGCATGGTTTTGACATTTTTCTTAATGAATATGACAGGTGTCCCCCAGGGAGACAAAGTTGGTCGAATATACATTTTATCAATTAGTTCTTTTAATTGAGATTTTAATTCATTAATTTCAAGTATGTTCATTCGATAAGGGGCCTTTGAGCTAGGTACTACACTCAGTACCAGCTCAATAGTAAAATCCAATTCCCTTCTCGGAGGTAATCCCAGAATTTCTTCAGGGAATAGATCTACATATTCTTTTAAAACTGGTATGTCTTCCACTTTTAACTTATCTATCTTAATTAGACTCTCTTCACCAATTATTGTTACTGCATAAGCTTTACATCCCTTCCTAACAGCTCTCTTAAGCTGTAGGGCAGAAATCTGCCTTATGGTGGTTTTTCTAGGGATTCCTTTTACACTTACTGTTTTTTCGTCACTGTTTAAACATGTGAAGGCTTTATCATAACAATTTAGCATTACTCTATGTTGTTCTAACCAGTCCATACCAATCATCAAATCATAAGAACCAAGAGGCAATAGATTAAGCTTAACAACATTTTCAAAATGATCCATAACTACTGCACATTCTTTTGCAAAACAAGTTACCTTCCTTTTAGCACCAGTGGCTAACTGAACCAACCAAGAATTCTCAAATTTTTCAACAGATAACTTACATTTTTCTACCATTTTAGGTGAAATATAACTAATACTAGCTCCTATATCAATCAAAATAGTTATTGGGGTCTGACTTATCATACCTTCGACTTCCACCATGGAAGTCTGATATTCTGCTTAGTGATTCTCCAGGGCTGCGTTGATTCTGGGCATGGTCCTCACTAATTCCCCAATGGTCATATCCTCCTGTATGGTATGAATATTTCTAATAGTCTTCTTTCAATTAGGATAGACTGAAGCATAGTTTGGACTATTACACTCCCAACACTTGATAGGCTCTTTGTGCTCAAAGTTCTTGGTAAAATTTCCATGATTATTAGCAAATTCCTTACCCTTAGAATTATTCTGATTGCTGGTTGAATTATTCTTATTTCCTTGGAAGTTCTTATTATTAGGATAATTTCTAACCTTGTTGTTCTTAGAATTTCTGTTGGGCACAAAATCCTTCTTCTTTTGTTCATACTAGTTATTATTTTTCTTGGCTTTCCAGTTGGCCAAGCTTTCCTTCTTCCGATTCTACTCAAAACAGAAGTTAGCTTTTCTCATAGCTTCTTCTAAATTCTTTGGATTGTCATACTCAATAATTTCCTTAATATGATAAGGTAGACATCTGAGAAATCATTATACCTTTGGTTTCTCATCTACAAGGTATGGAACATACCTAAGTAGACTTAAGAACTTGTTGTTCAGATCTTTCATTGTCACTGATCCTAATTTTGGCTCATAAAACTCTTTTGCTCTCTCCTCATAATATTGATCAGACATAAATTTCTTTTTAAAATACCTCTTAAAGGTGCTCCATTTAACATTCTTCTCTTTTATTCCCTTAACTCTTTTCAAGTCCTACCACCAAATGTTAACCTTTCCCAAGAGGTTGTAGATCGCCATTCTAGCCTTTAACTAGTTTGAATAGTTATATATTTGGAAGTACTTCTTCATCCCAGATAACCAGGATTCCGCTTCCTCCCCTTTCTTAGTCTCTCCATTGAAATTTGGTGGTTTTATCTTTTTGAATTCCCCAGAAATTTCCTCACAAGGTTTGTATTTCCTCTTTTTAGTGTACTGATTATCATCACTACTATCACTAGTAGAATGGTAATTTCGTTGTTCACCAAACACCTCTGAAGTTGAACTGCTTTCATCTTTAGTATGTTTTATCTTTTTATATTTACATTGATGAATGATATCTTCTAATTTGGTTCTTCTACCCTACCCTCAGTTTGAAACTTTTCAGTTAGGATCAGATTCAGCTTTTCTTGAGCCCTTGGAATCCTTTCATTTTCTCGCTTTACAGACTCCATTTCAGATTTTAGGTCTTTTACAGTTTGTAATAGTTCTGAGGATTTGGTATTTAAATCCTTTGGTATAGGATCTCTTGGTAAATTTCCTGGTTCAGTAACTGGAGATTCCTCCTCTGCATATTCTTCCAGCCTTTCCATACCTGTTTCTTAATCTTTAGAAGACAATTTCTTTGATTGAATAACATTTAACAAAAAATACATCAGCATAATAATTCAATTTACTATTTTATAAAAACTAGTTGGGCTTCATCAAGCGCTAGTGTTTGAACCTTGGGTTTTGTTACCACATGTCAAAACCCCAAATTTTCACAAAAATTTAAAATTTTGAGAGAACATAAAATGCTAAAATACTGCGGTTTACTAACAGTTATAGGTTGGCAATAAAAGAACGGTTAAATGATTAGTATTACATAATATTAACTATGTTAACTCAACATCTTTTCATTTTTTTGTAACATGAATAAGTTTTACTTGTGCATTGTTTGATTTCAATTTGCTGATGAGTCTTCTTTATGACAAGTAGGTGGAATCTAGCTTTGAATCCTGAGCTTACTTAGCATTTATGCTAATGCAGAGAGATTACTTGTTCTTACAGGTTTTACAGGTATGATTGAATGAATAACACTTTAAATCTCATAAAGTATCCAACATAATTTCTATTTCCGATTAATAAGCTTAGTAAAATAAGTTGTTGTGTTCCAAACAACTTTCGTGAGGTAAAAACAGTTTGTTTTCTTCAGTTTTTCTTGTAAACGAAGTTCAGATGCATGAGATTCTTTCTTTATTGTACGTAGCGACAGTAAAATACTTGCTTTGGTTCTGAACTTGTAATCTTAGCTGCTTGATAACTTTTATTTTAATATGCATATCGTATTATTTCTATAATACATTTCTTGCATTAAGTTACTGTCTACAAACAGTTTCCAAGGTTGATATTTGATTTATAAATTCAACCTTCTATCTTATACTATCCCCAGTATTTTCGTATAAGTATAAAACCATCCTACCAATGTATTTATGGTCGAAATGAGAAACAACCACATTCTAATAAGATCTCATCGATCTAAACTATGTAAAAGAATTCATAGCAGTGTTCTTATATTACACTTTGCCAACTTCATAGTTTGCTATCGTTTGATTTGATAGTTTCTATAAGAATTATAATCATGCATAAACTATTTGTTTTCTAAACATATAAGTTTTTAACAACGTTGAACTTGCAAAATATTTATGAATCTACTCAATACAATGCTAGGTAATGTTCTCGACTTGAATGTTGTTGAAGGGTATAACAATGCATACACCACAATGTTATTAATATAATATAGAAACTATAATTATTAGATAGTTTTTACACAATTTAAGTAGACTATTCATATGATAACGATCATATACTTGACTAGAATTATTATTGGTAACAACTTAGTTAATAATACACTCACATCGTAATAATGTTATTGCTATATGCTTCGATGAGTTATAACTACTCTAAAAAGGGTTAATACATATATATATAATATACATATCCCAATGATATTTACTAGCATAAACTTTTAACATTGATATATATATTATACATATCCCAACGATATTTACTAGCATAAACTTTTAACATTGTTTACCAAGTTTTATGCAAGGATTTTCGGGTCACGACACTATAAGATTATAATCTTGTGCTAGGTCAACGTTAATATAACATTGCATCTCCATGCAATAATGAGCTATCCACTATACGTTAAAACAAATATTTTATGACAAGATAACCAGGCATACTACATAGTTTATACGTTGTTTGATAAAATCATTTGGTAAAATAATTGGTTATCATTTGGTCGCAGGTAAACTATGGAAATTCAACCCACTGCATGATTTTGATTATTGCGGCCACGTGGTATTCTCTCGGCCATGCAATGGTCATATAAATAACCCATAACCCTAACCCTTGGCTTATTATTGTTCTAACTTTTGTGTTGGCCGTTTGGGCTGCTCTGCAAGCTCCCATGGCGGCCGTGAGTGAAACTCACTTGTAAGTAGCTCCAACATCTATTTTTGTCGTGCTATGCTTTCTTTCAGCTCAGTCCCATTTGCATCCTTTCACCGTGGTTTCTTTTCCTTTATCAGGGTTCGCATTTCTCCTTGTAGGTGGCTTTACGGCCCGCCTGTAGCACCCTTTGCTACCCTTCTATCATGGTCTGTCACTGTGTGAAAGGTTGAGCTTAACATGACTGTTTGTTTAGCTACTTCATCATAGGGTTTTTGGAGGTTTGTTTTCACGCCATGCATGTTGGTGACAGTTCCAAATTCGTGGTTGTTTGACTCCTTCATGGTCGTTTCCCATGCTTGCCTTTGCCACTGCTGTTAATGTGATTTGAACAAGGACCTCGTAGTCTCCATACTCAGTGAGAATGAGGGTTTGGCTCCTCTTAAAACTAGTTGCAGTGTTGTTATTCCTTCGTGGCTCCATCGTTTTTACTTCCTGCTGAGGTAAAATTCTTAAATTTAAAACTAGCAAAGGTTTATTGTTTCCATTCTGCACATAAATTTCTTTTTTTTAATTAAACTCTGGTTTTTAATTTGCAGGGTTAGTTTGCCACCACACTTGACAGTAGCACTTCTCAAATGGCCCAATGTTCGGTCTACGGTAATCTCTGGTTTTGAAATATGGTTCTCCCTTCTTGTTCAGACTTTTGCAGTTGGAAGAAGTCACGGTCATGTCGCTCCCAGTCTTGGGTTGTTGTTGTTCTTTCAATAGTTTTTGTTTTGATTTTAACCCTTGCTTTTAGCAGGGTGACTTCAGCTCAACGCCGTAACTTGTAATGCTCTCCTCTTGTGTTAAGAAAGAACTTACAATGTTGTAATATTAAGTTCGTTAATACTTGTTTATAAAACACTCCATATCATGATATGGGTGCTCGGCTCTTAGCTGATTTTTGTGTACTTTGTTTAAGTTCTTGTTTTAGTTCAGCCTTTGGGCTCGTTGAAGTAATGAAAATGTCCTTTAAGACAGTTTGTCTTTAACTTAGATTCATTTCAACTGTGTACTATTTTGTAATGTGTGTAAATGAAATAAATTTCCCTTTTAATACTTTTTGTAAAATAAGTTAATTACTGACCCTAAGTTACAACTCTAATTGTTTTGTATAGTAAATGAATACTCGATAATTGTTTGCTCAGAATACGAGCCAGGGTTTTTACCCTATTCAATTTGTAAGATAATAATTTTTATTGTTATTAATTGTATTAGATTATTGTTAATAGATTTCAAGACTGTTTTCAATCATGATGCTTCTAATTAATGGCTCAAGGAATTTCAAGTTGGGGTTTCCTGAAAGCAATCTCCGTTTTTAAATGATTTCTTCAGTTTGTTTAAGTGGGTTCTTTATTTGTGAACAATTATTGTTTAAGTGGATACTGTTATCTGTATATACTAGAATTTCCTAAATTTGTATATGTACATACATTTTATTTATAAAGACTGTAAGCAATATGCATTAGTTCGGTTTATTCAATGATATTATTTCTAAAAGCTTAACTATTTTTCTTTTAGATTACAAGGAAATAAATAAGGGCTTCAACCCTATAATCACTCTTTTACATGTATATTCTATTTGTAAAAGTTAAGGAACAATTCTTTGTTTAAATAATCATTTATTTTAAATGTTGTTTATTATCATAATTTATAGTTCTTTTATTTAATGCAATACAAATAGGGTTTGTTAAGTCCCTTGATAAAAGGTACATAAATTCTCAACTTAGTTTTATTCTTTAGAATTTTAATTACGATAGTAGTACCCTATTTGAAGTTTGAATATTTGTAAACATAGATAGTTATTATCATTAGTACATAAACTTAGTAATTCTGGTTTAAAATTTTTACTTAGCAGATTCAATATAATGGTTTGCGTGAGTTATTTCTTCTCTTTCCTACTACAGGTTAATAACATACACACAAGTAATAATATATATATATATATATATATATATA
>LPNX010915122.1:199983-214657 GCA_001517045.1 Pseudotsuga menziesii | reverse complement strand
GTTGTGTTCTTCCCAAGCTTGCCTTTGTTAGTGAGCTTGCTATCGGAGTGATGGAGGATTGAGGTGGTGGAGGCCCAAGTGGGGGATTCAGTTTCTCCGGGTCTTAGACGTGCCGTCAGAGGTTGTCACTTGTAATCTCTGATTCATATTAATAGAAACATCTTTTCCTGTCCAATAATGTGTATTTGAATGAATGTTGCATCCATTGGAATATGTCAAATGCTTATACATTATTGATTATATATGCTAGAATAGATCTAAAACCATGAAATATAGTATGCTTGTATTGTTTACTTGTTGTTGAGGACGTGCTATAACAATTCAAGCTGAAGATTGGACAGCTCAACGGGGATCTACTTCAACCGTCTGGAATAAGGTACGAGGTTCGATCCTTTAGTGTTAGATGGTTTTAATTTCTATTGCATATTGGGAAAGATTGATTTCTGGAGTCTAGATGTCTGTTGTGGTACCCCAAGCCATAGGAATTTCTCTCCGTAACAGCGACGAACCCACTAGGGGGAAGGGCCTTTCCGGAAAAAGGGGAGCTGAGAAACTCAATGAATAAATTGTTGTGTTCTTGTAAATACTGAGAGAATAAGGAGTAGTGTTTAATCACTAGCATGGCAGTCCTTGGTATATAAAGTGGAGTCGATTAAGAAAAACAATGCTTTAATTAATAAAACAAGGGAACCAGGAAACGATAGGAGTATGGGAGTTAAATCTTATATTAATTAATACAAAGACAACTTCCTTATACTAAGCAGGTTGACAAACGCTACCAAAGGATATAAAAAAAAAAAAAAATAAGGAAATAGACACTTACTCGTAATTATAGAGGAAAAAGGTTAATATAGTTAGAAGGAATTAATATGACTAAAGGAAAAAGTTAATAATTAAAAAGGGGTATAAAACCTTTTTCCTTAATCTTAATACCATCCTAACACCTTATATATGTTAAGAATACTCTGAAGTAATGAGAATGTCCCACTTTTTCCATGCGCTATCCACATTTAAAAGGGTTATTATAATTAAAAATAGGAAAGGTAAAAATAATTAAAAAAGGAAATTGCATGCAAGGCATAAAAATTGGGTGATTTTTCCTTAAAATTCGTGGAAGCTAATTTACTGCCTGTTTGGAGGAATCCTGACAAGATATTTTCTGCATCTTCAATATTTCTTTTTGGGGAAACCTGCAAACAGCAAAATGAGTGGCTTATGCAATGCCTTATTTTAAGGGAACGTTTTGCGAGAATCTTTCCTCCTCTCTTTATTTTGGGTTTTGGAGCTTGGCGGGGGGGTCTCCTTTTCCAGAGCGATATGATAAAAGCATCGCTGGTGAAAAGCAAAAGAGAGTTTTTTGAATATTGTAGGTGGGTTCCTCGAAGGGGTTCATCTTTGAGATAAATAGAAGCATAAGCGAACTAGAACTATGCTACCAAGAGATGTAAGATCCGCGTGATTTCTCCCAAGCTCTTCCTGCATTTTCAATTTTGATATGATTGGGTTTTATATATATTTGAACTGTCTGCATCATATGAGATTTGTTTGTGTTTTTCCTTGTAGATCTGAATGTATTTATATATCTGAACTGTTGAATTGTGGTTATGTGCATTTTAAATTGGAAATCATTCCCAAAGATATTCTAGTATTTTCTTTGTGCATCTGAATGAATTTTATAAATATGAACTGTTTGTGGGTATGTGTGTTTTAAATCAAAAGGAATTCACAAAGATCTTCTTGTATTTGGATTTTGGTTCTGAATGTAACAATGAATCCGAATTTTCTGCAGTGTGGCTTTAATGAATACGATCTGGCGATCATTGTTTTGTTTTATTTCTTAAAGACCTGTAGTCTTTCATACCTAAAATATCAAATCCGATTTGAAGGTTGTGAATGCCATTGTGTTTTTATTGAATGCAATCTGGCGATCATTGTTTTGTTTTATTTATATTATAGATCAACTCGAGAGTTGAAAGACCTCTGATCTTGCATATCTAAAATATCATATCTGATTTTCAAGCCTATGAATGTCCTTGTGGTTTTATTGAATATGATCTGGTGATCATTGTTTTCTTTTATTTTCTATTATAGATCGATTCTAGATGGCTGTCAATGCATTCATTTATTTGTTATTATAGATCAATTTAAGATCTGAGGGCGATATCGATGTCAACGTCTCGGGTGTAATTGTTTCCATATTAATTGGTCATGTGCTATGAAATCACTGGGTTTCTTGAAGTTGAATATGACTGTAACCGGATCCATTTTAGGATCCTCTACGCTGAAATACTTTAACTTTGTATAAAAACTAGATCCATATTTTTTGGTGTTTGGAATCGCCGGGGATCCAAATCTATAGTATTTGACCTATCGTTGCGTATTTGACTGGGATTCCATACCTTATTTTAGAGACCAAATCTTTATTGCATGAATATATCAAAGATAGAACGAGATCCGTACCATTTTGAGTTGGAATCACTAAAGTTCAAGATTCATGGCACATGATCTATCCCTACGTATCTTCTATGATTGACCTGAACCTGATATGACCCCTCTTGGCGTAGAGTTGAAATTGTATCTGCGTATTGGCCTAACCAAAAATGTAATATGGTCACTCTCTGCGTTTACCGTTTGACTTGGCATGCGTAGGTTTAGAGCCTGCTTTTGGTTTTTTATTATGGGATTTTGATTATTGTTTGTTTCTTGGAAATGAGAGCTCAAGTTTGTCTTGGTATAGAATCTCCATAACTTTGAAACATGGTTTACAGAGGTCTTTCCTTGGACTCACGTTGTTTCTGTGTTTACCTTTGCAGTCTTATAAGCATTGATTTGTGATCTGCATTGTTATCCTAGTCGTCAATATTATATTCTGTATATGTTAACTTGAGTATGCATTTTACGAATCCTTGTAGATAGTTGAACTTGATCTAGTTTCATGTCTTTGTTTGCAAGATTGTTTCGACCCTGTTATGCAATTGAATATGATCCAAGGTATGTGTTGTTGCATTTGTATACTATTATAGACATCTATAGGTCAGGTATGAGATAAGTTAGCATTGATACGTAATAAAACAACCTGTGCTTATTCAAATTGAAATCTTGTAAACATTTCAGAACATGTATAATTCCATAGATAATCCTATCTTGCTTTAAAAGATGTTGATTAGAAATAGATTGATAAAATTACAACCTGATCTTGTCAATTTATGGCTGGGAGTGTAACCTCTTAAAATAATTTTATGATTTGTGAAGAATAGACATAGTAATTGTCCTTAACATTACCTTAGTGGGTTCGTTGCCCAAGCTCAAGGGTGACTCTAGGCGGTATAACGCACGCCAGATAGAGTCAGTTGGTTGGGTGGAAAGTCGAAGCGAAGATTTCAGTCGGTCCAGTATTTTAACGTAGAAAATGAAGTTTTAATTTGGTTTTATTTTCTAATTATTAGTGTTAGTCGTTAAAGTGGCTAGCTGCATTTATAAAATAAGTTTATATTCTCTCTTTATATAGTTGAATATTTAATGCTAAGTTGTGAAGCGCAGGAGGATGCAGACGATGAAAGTATGGTAGGGAACTATACGGTATATATGCATTCAATTAATTATCCTATTCTGTAACTGTCTAATCCTGTTGTATCTTGACAGCCGCCTCGGGGATTTTTGTCCCTTCGCCTGTTGCTTACACTTGGATCGCTCGGTAAACACTATAAGTTTGGTGTTATGGTTTTTATTCATGCATAATTTAAAGCTTGTTGGTATATCATTATGTGAGTAAGACATCATACCTGTCCTGCCTTTGTTAACTGCGGCTATTGTCGGTGTATAGGAGTAATGATGTGCTTGCAGGAAAAATAGTTGAGTCATCCTGTAAGAAATGGACTCAAGATGATTGTAAATGGGAATAATTTTTATGCACTTGTTTATGTTCCTGTATAGTCTGAGTATAAAGTAAGTGGCATGTGGATATAATGATAATATCCCCCTGTTCTTTCTTGTGGTCTGTATTATGAATTGTCCTTTACGACTAAGTTGGTTTAGGAAGATGGTTAAATGGCATACGAATCTCATGGGGAAAAATAAAGAATGTGTATGTTATCATTTATGGATGTTTTTATGATCAAACAACGTAAAATGAGCTTAATCCAATTAGCATAACTAAGTCTTCGTGATGTAGTGGAAGTAGTTTTGTATTCCTTCTAAGTATCAATTTCATCTCATTTGGAATGTCACAATTTGAGTGTCCTTGACATTGTTATCTTAGGTGCTTTTGGTATATTACCTTTTTGTCCTCATGATGAGGAAGACGTAGAGAGTCTTATTATGTATAAACTGAATCTAAGAACGACCGTTTAGGAAAGATTACTTCTTAATCCTTAATTTTGTATTAGGAAGGTAATACTGCAAAAGATAATTGGAATAATGTTACTGTTAATTTATGGTATGCACAGTAAGCCGTCTTCAGGGCACCATGATGATGACATGTTGTGAATTACATTAAAGATAATTCTGAAATGATTGTTTACAATGTGCATGAATCTTCTTAACAAGGTTGCTGCTAACAGATTTGACTCCTCTGTAGTAATAGTGTAAACATAATAATAAAATCTCTGCACACATTGGCACCTAGGTATAAGAGGGGCACTACATTGACCCTGACTGAACTATCTTAAATGTTGTTTCATATAAAACCCCCAAAAAATTAAAAACAAAACTAAGTTTAAACTTGCAATACCTTACTCTCTTGCAGAAGGTGTTGATGTCCTTGTCTAAGGTATCGAGAAGACTAATAGCCTGTATAGCAATGTTATCCACTCTATTGATATTGAATTTCATGTTGGCTCTGTTGTAGCTATGCCTAAGACCCAATTGAGCCTTCTCCAAGTCTATGTGATTTCAACTCAACGGCATACAAGATTTCTAAATATACTTTGTTGTTACAGAAGGGTACCTAAACTAAACAAGAATTTAGAAAAGTGACTTCCTATCTGATTCAGAAAAGACTTGTACTAACAACCACTTAATGGCAGATTATCTCGGAGTCATAGCTGAGGGATGTAGACACTGGTTATGCTCGTCTTGTTGTATTGATGGTTTAGATATTAAGACTCTTTTGATGATTCTGTATTGATGACAAATTGAGTATCCTAGAGAATACATAAGGAAGACTTTTAATAGTTTTCTTAAATTTCTTTGTTTTTGAATGATGGACAACAAAACAGTATCCAACACACTTGAGTCCTCGCAGGACTAGTCAAATGTATATTTTTATTTATTCCTTGGAAAT
Organism: Pseudotsuga menziesii; assembly: GCA_001517045.1. Lineage (NCBI taxonomy): Eukaryota > Viridiplantae > Streptophyta > Pinopsida > Pinales > Pinaceae > Pseudotsuga > Pseudotsuga menziesii. Next base: position 209,376 of record LPNX010915122.1, on the reverse strand, counting down.
ATCAAATATAGTGATTTTAAAACACATCTCAGAGAACAAAGAAATCATGGATCTGATATAAATCTAAGTTAATAAACAAATCATTTTACCTTTCAGTATAAATATGATTCATGAGTCCTAACTAAAGAATTAAAAGACACTTATGGGAAATTGACCTCAACTTGACAGCTGTTAGAATTGACCCTGACTGAACTATCTTAAATGTTGTTTCATATAAAAGCCAAAAAAGTAAAAACAATACTAAGTTTAAACTTTCAATACCTTACTCTCATGCAGAAGGTGTTCATGATGTCCTTGTCCAAGATTTCAAGAAGACTAATAGCCTATATAATCATGTTATCCACTCTATTGACATTGAATTTCACGTTGGCTCTATTGTAGTTGTTCCGAAGACCCGATTGATCCTTCTCCAAGTCTACATGATTCAAGATATGTGATTCAATTACAGAGCTTTGTTTACTTGTTTTTGCATGATTCCTCAATGTCAAAACTAAATATCCATTTAGTTGATGCTATGACCCATTTTGCTCCAAACCAAGCCAGGATTACTACATATCAGCACTATGTACATCCATCAATTACAGTTACCTAGGATATGTATGAACATAATTAGTCAAGCACATGAAAAAATATTATAAATGGACAAATAGAAGAAAACAATGTGGTTTATACATTCCTTAATTTCTATACTCAGATTTATAATACGATCACACTTTGTCTCTTAGGAGACAAGTCACTAACGAAAAAATGGACATACCTGAGAGAGAGAGCGAGAAAGGTAGTTGTAGGGAATAGTGAGACAAATACAGACCACAAGGTCATGGATCAATACCGTCAACCTCAAAACATATATAAAAAACAAAAAAATCTATTTGCATTTGCAGCATCTATCGACCGAACAGCTCTCCACCCACAAAAATCAAAATCCCTAATCGAGGTTCTACACCCAGCTTGATGAGATTCAAACCAGATTTAGTTAATTTTTTTAGGCCTTTCTGGCCACAAACAACTGCACCTAACTGGGCTAAATTTTTAACAGCTACACTTATTGCCTCATGGCTTGGGGCTTGAGGTCCAAACTCCACTCAGTGGCATCCATCCACGGTATCTATATTAACCAAAGAAACACCTTATCGTACTGGTCTGCAAGCAACAAATACATCATAGACAACAATTTACCTTCCCAGAGCTAAATCACTATGTATCCTTACTCAACTACCTTTCAAAGACATAAATTCCCTCTATCGTTACTTAGACAGCAAACTAGTGCCAAGTGGATCCCTGGGAGAGGCTAGCAATGCGGGAAAAAAATTGATCTCCCTTATAACCCAATTTATCCAAATTTATCATGCATTTCCCTTGGTAATTTATTATATAGGCTTTCCATTTTGATGCTTTTTGTTGCTATTGTATTTTCTACAGGTTGGGAGCATGAGTTTATAGCATCCAATCCTTTTGCAGCTAGCGAATCCCTTTATCTTCCTAGAGAGATGGAAACAGAGCTTTTATGAAAGATTTATTTAGAAGAATACCAATGATCAGTGGGTCAATGCCTCTGATGCAGTGAATGGAGTCTATGAAGGCTTTGGCTGCTCAAACAAAGAGATATTGAAGTCATTATATCTCACGGTCTAATAATAAAGTATTTGTCAGAAGAAGAGAAACTCTATAAGGCTTCACAGTTTCTTTTTACTACAAGCCAACATAATGTTCTATTATAACCAGCATTGGTAGCTAACTATTAAGCACAACGATTACCATCTAACTACTTTGTATTAGCTACTATGCACGGGGCAAGGAATGTCTTATTGTCTATGACTTCATACAAAGAGGCAATCTTTAAGAGGGACTTCATATTGAAGAGCATAAACCAATGATTCCATATAAAGACTAGTTTACAATGGCTATGGAGTTGCAAGAGCATTAGATTGGCCCACTTTTGACAAGCAAAATGAAGCCCACGAAAAAGTTGATCACAAAAATAAATTGTATGTTTTTTCAAAGTTTTTTCTTAAAACTCCTACTCTAGCTTTGTTAGTGCATTCTAATGATATAGGGTTACCTATGGATTCACAGGGGAAACTTATCAAATATATTACTATTTCTTCTTTGGATTTATGGTAAAATGATGGGTGAATTCTAGGGTTTCATGCGCATGCAAGATGGATGCTAGCATTGTTGGAAGTTCACACAAGCACAAGGAGGATCTAGAGTTTTCTTGGTTGCTCCATTGGCAAAGTTTGGTGAAATTATGCTTCTATGGATTGAATGGTGGCTGTAATGCTGCGTTTTCTCTGAATTAGGGCTTTTTACCAGCTTTTGTCAACTTTTACATGTTATAAAACATCCTCTTGAAGGAATTTTCTCTTGTTTGTCCTTAGATCTCTGATTTTTTCCCTAATTAGGATCCTCCAACAAACTCTAAAGGTAAATATAGTAGTATTTCATGTGTAAATATACCCATTTGCATGATTAGTGTAGTGTTAGATTAGATATGTGTTTTTATAAACTAGAAAACCTTAGAAATTTATAAAATTCAATAATCCAAATATAACAACAATTTTCAAATTATATGCCACCCTCAAATTTTGGTCTGCCTATTTATCCCTAGATCCTCCAGTGCATCACATATCTTCTTTTCTACATCCATGAACTTGAGAAGAAACCTAAAAAAACTAGTCTAAAGTCAGATCTAGGGTTTCATAGTTGACATGTTTCAGGGGTTGGGATAATATGGCCTTGATAAAAGGTTACTTTATGCCTTACAATGACCCCATTTAAATGTTTAGTAGGGAAATTTAGGGACTCTTTCATTACTGATCAGTGTTAGTATCATTTCTAACCCTAAAACCTATCAAAAAGACCTACAAAATCAACCAAGTTAGGGTCATATTTGAGTTATGGGGAAATCTCAAAAATATAATTGAATTCTGCCTTCCAAAAGCATTATTTTCAGGCTAAGGAGTACTTGTATAAACCATTAAAAGGATGGTTAACTTAGCTGGTAATTCATGTTGATATACCAATGTGTACAATGGGGTGAAAAGTTACAATGGAAACTAAAAATACCAATGTGTACCATGCCCAAATCACAACCTATAGGGATAAGCAAAAATATAAACATAGGTTTACCACTACACAATCAACCATTAAAGTTGAACAAGATATGAGATTAATAAACAAATTACAAAACTACTGGAGAAATATAAACTGGGGCAGATAACAATATATTCATGCAGAATAATAGGGAAACAACGCTTCAGATACATTTTCCTCATAGTCTATCTATCTTTTTCTGTCTTTTGACCTTTCATATTCCCATCAAACTCAAATGCCTATCAAATTTCTTGTAATGAAATGCCTACATTTAATTTTGTTGTCCTAGCTATATGGTATTGGTAAAGTATTACCAAGGGGTCAATTATCACGATAAATCAAAATATTTAAGGTAATTGTTTAGGTCAGATATAACAAATTTTGCCTCTATGTATGGTAATCATCATCATCAACTAAATGTATGTGTGTGCACACGCATAAATACCCAATACACAGCTCAATCAAACAAAATAAAACATATTTATACCTTGATTTCTGGATCTTCACACTGTCTTCTTATGCTTTACCTTTCAAAACATCATTCAACATACTTCATTTTTTGTCCTGTTGCAATAGTTTCATGTTAGGACCCATCAAATATATTTATTGTTTATGAAAATAACAAAAACAATCTAAATAAATACAATTCTATTACAATGTAAATTACAATACTATTCAACTATTCAAGTAAATTAATTGTTAAGAATATATCACCTGATAAAACATGGATAACCCAAAATACTATGTATATAAGGCCATCGATCCAATCAAAACTCCATTTCTTACCTCTTAACTATCAAAATGTTTCTCAACACTATCTGTAACAAGTTCCAATGGAGGAGTCAGATAGCAATAGTGAAAATTACATAGTAAAAATATAGAAATAGATGTTTTTTAATGTATTCTTCCTTACCATTCATTGAGCTCCTCTCTGTTTTGAGAATAATTTAATATTCTCTACAAAATAGGACCAACCACGTGGAGGTGGAATCTCTTATGGCCCCTCCCCCCCCTCACATCACTCTCAACTCCCCAAACCCAATGCCTATACTTGCAAATAACAATTTATTTCACTATTTCACAATGTAAATAACAATGCATCTACAATGCAAATTATTTCACTCAATAGTTGAAAAATTCTTCCATTAAATCATTCTTTAAAACATTCATTAAATAATTAAATCATTCAGCAGCTGAAAAAACCATTCATTAAAACATTAATTTAGTCAATGGCAGAAAAAAAATATCAGTAAACAATTCAGTAAAGCATTCATTCATAAAATAGAGGAAAAAAGCATTAATTTTTTTTTATAAATAAGAATTACTCAAAATTTGTCTAGTCACTTCCTTTTTACTTTTATTCTCTTTAAATATTTAGTTAGAGTCACATCTTTGGGAATCTGATCATCGGTATCCCTACTAGTCTGCCCGCAAGGTTGAACTTCAGGCAAGGGGCGATGAATTTCTGCAATAATGTCAAAATATTTCATTAGTATATTTATATTTTGATAAATATGAGTAATTCATTTAAAAACATTACAAATGTGGGTTTTTACCTGCCATGTGCACATCAACATGTTCAACATTATTTCGTGCTGGCCCAACCTGTTTCGTGTTATGATCTGCAACTACATGCTCTGTAGTTGAATTGTGTAGAATTAGAATTAATGTTCATCATCTGCAATGGTATATAAAAAAGAGTAGCACATTAATAAATTCTTTACCAGGATGAGAAGCATGATATTCGTTTGGTTGGTCATGTACTACATCCTCAACATGAACGGGATCATTACTTTCCTGCACAAAAAGGAATAAATAATTTATGTTAGTTTATTTATAAGGAACAAATTGCATGAGCATTAATAAATTATCATAAAACTATACAATTTTCACATACCTGGGCACCAAATGGATCGGCAGAAGATCATGCAGTATTCACAGACAAGCTTCTCCGGTGTTCAACAATGGCGTCAAAGCCATGTTTGAAGCCAAGCTTCATGTAATCCGCAGTAGGCAATTCTTTGAACTGGTCGGCCTTCATATTTGCATGATGTCATTAAGTTTAAAGCCTTTTGTTAGAACAAAACAAAAATAATAATCTATATGATATTTGGATGTAGATTCAGGTTTTGCGATACTTACATATCGGGCCCCCAAGTTGGAGTAACCACCAGGCCCAAGCTTGTGTTGGCCAATTTTTTCAGTTCTTTCCTTTGTAGCCTTAGATGTGTCCGAGAACCTAATTAAGTTTTTTAATACATTAGTCTATGTACCAAAATTGATATAAAAACTAGTAATAATAAGGCTTACCACTACATTTTGTAATGTATTGCATACCTCCCTGTTCCACCTCGTGGTATCTTTCCTGATTTTCTCAGGCCCTTCTCTTTTCCATCTTCCACTAGGGATTTCCACTCCATAGATGGAATCATTGGAGGGCGCTCATACCTAGGGTCCTATTCTAGGTGAACCCTATATTGGTCTTGGACAATCTTTAGATGTTTTCCAGCCTTCTGTAGTACCTTCGATGTATAAAAGGTATCTTTTCTGAACAGACTAACCAAGCGATTAGTCATATCATCCTTTAAAGATTTTGGTTGCTTTTTCCACATTGTGTGGATGGTGGGACCGAACATCTCCAAGGCCAAATCATTCACGTGTTTATAAAATATATCATTTCTTGCAAAACATTATTGCCATCATTAGTCAACATTAGAAAATATTATCGGTATATTAGACACAAATTATAAAAAATAAATTAACAATCTATAATGAGCTAGAATCCTCTCTATCTTTATTGGAACTAGTTCTTCATTCGCCAAAAATGTACACTTTATTGAACCAATGCTAGTCACACGAGAAGATCCAGGAAATGCTTCCACATCTCTATATAGCCCTGCATCCACCCCTTCTTCTGCAGCATCTGTTGTGGGTGGGGAAACATCGACTGCACCCTCTGCTGCCTTCGGTAGTTTCATAGAGCATGTTGCCGATTGTTCAGTCGACAATATGGGAGTAGTATGTGGTGTACGTGGAGTGGTTTGGTCACTGGGACCAACATTGCCTTGACCACCACTGATAATCTCCATAGCGCGCTGTAAATTAAACCCATTGTATTATAAGTTCAACAGCATATATAATAAAATATTATAAAGCTTTTATAAATATATTTACATTTTTATTTGATAACTTACGTCCACTTGTTTATGTTGCTATAACAAAAATTGAATCCTTTGTTCGATCCCTTCTATTAGTGGAACTGCCAATGTCAGACGAATCAGTTCCTGATTTTGTTTTTCCCTTGTCCTTTGTAGCACCCTCAACGGGTCTACAGACTCTCTAATTTCACTATCTCTCATCAACCGAGAGACCTCATTCTGTAAAGAGTTTTGAGACGTCGTTTGATAAACGGAATCCCCTGTCTACAATTGAAATATATAAAAAATTGCTTAGTCTTTGAAAATATAGTGTGCACAAATAATTATATTAGGGATTACATCTAGGATTACCTGACACCTAGCTAAGGCCGTGGTCTGATCAAAAGATGGGGATTTACCTTGATCAGCCACCTGCAAAAAAAGTAGAGAGCATTATCACAATGAACACAATATGTATAAGCTAACAAATACAGAACAAAAACAAAAATAAACACTATGCTACATGTTTTATATGTGTACATTTTTGAAGTATTTAGAATGTGGAATTACATTTAGGTTAAATGGTTTCCTTGACTCTCCAGTCGTTTGATCAACAGCTGGGGAGTTTCCCCGGTCAATCTGCAAAAAAGGTAGACAACATTACCATCATGAACGCAACCATAAAAATGAAAGAATACATAACAAAATAAACATAATGCATCACGATAGACATGTTTATTATTTTAAAGTATTTGAAATGGAGAATTGCATTCATGTTTGGCTATTGCCTTGATGTTGTAGTCTGCTGATCAATAGCCAGTTGGCTTCCCTGATCAACACTCTGCATGGAAAATCGATACTATTATATAAACGAACCTAATATACTAATGAAAATACATAACAACGTATCTGTATGTCCATCCTAAATTTAATATTACATTGGCAATATCGATGTATACCTACTGCCTTGAATTGGGTTGACAAACATCTACGAAGATGGAGGTTCCCTTGAGAGAACCCTACATAAAAAACATACTAAAAGTTACATAAGGAAACATGAAAAGTAGATAATTTCAATTATATGCTAACAAAAATTCCTATAGATGTTAAATAATTAATAAAATGGTGGTTAAATTGTTTGTTGTACCACAACCATACTAACATTGTTTGTATCTACACGATTCAAATTGTAATCAATAAGTATTTATTCACTAGCAGCTATTGATTTAATTTCACATACAAAGACACAGTTTCCTTCACGTGACTCGAATATGCAGTTGGTTTTCTTTAATGTAGACCCTGGTTGTGTACTATTTATAAACACCGCAATATTACCAGTTTTTTTTGGCCTTTCGTCCATGTACATCATTGCTCCTTTATTTTTTAGCTTTGTCTTTCAATTGTATATAATTCACTAACAACCCATATCTACGCATACTTCATGTATATTGGACCAGGAACATCCAATCACTGTAGTTGTAACAGGGTCCAACATACTCCATCAATTTTGTACATCTACCATATCCAACCTCTATGTCGTCCATGCAAAACAAGCTCAATCCATGCAATGAGGATGGTGCAATTCTATATATCCTCTCATTCACACAAAAATTAGTGTTTAATTTAGAAAGATCTCTAGGTACCCATTGTTTCACTAGGTGTTGGTACCTTAAGGGCACATCGATGTCTCCCACTGTCTCATCATCATAGGAACATGACCCCCTCTCCTTGGAGAAAAAAATTCACGCGTTTCTCGAATTCTCTTCTGATGTTTTGACATGTAGTTGATCTAGCCCATGTATACGTACTGGATGTCTCACTTTCCTCTAGCCTTCCCAAACTCCCTTCACTGGAGGAATACAGGTCTAACAAATACCTGTTTGGTTCTACCTACCCTATGGCCAAAAAAAAAATTGGCATAAGCATAGAAAAATACCAGCAAAAAACCGTGGAAAGACTTATAAGAAAAAAAACTTGGAAAGACTTGTAAGCCAATAACTTGTTAAAGAAAAAACCTGTCAAGAACGAGTTTGGTTAATAAGTGTGGGCATTTGGTAGCCCTAAGAATTCTAATGTATGCCCCTCTTTTGGTTACATACAAGTCTCCATTCTAACTTATTTCTTGCATTACCTTTTGCTAACATGAATTGGGTAGGCTTCATAAGCTTCAAATGTATGCTTATGGCCATTGTACTTTAGCCTTTCAACGTTGTCAAGATTGAGACGATATGTTATGCATATGTATCACATATAACAATGCAATTTATGCCAATATATGTCTATGCAAAACCTAGAGGTTCTCCTTTAATGGACTATCTCCTTCAAAGAACATATCTCCTTTAAGTGGTTTTTAGTTTTCCCATGAATAATNATATATATATATATATATATAATCAATGGTGGTGAAAAGTGGACATTTCCATATTTGGCTACTTGGCATGTTAAATACATTTATATCGGTCTATAATATTTGCTGATTTATTCCTTTTAGCTTGTCTTGATGATGCTTGTTTTTCCGTATTAATTTTCAACCCTAAGGCAATGCTAACTTGTTTTCCCATACTAATTTTCAACCCTAAGGCAACCCTAAGGAATACAATTGATCAACTTCACAGTAATACTGGACAAACATTCAAAGGTAACACCTCTAATCTAGGAATCTTGACTACATCCACATCACTAACCTTAAACAGACTGAGAATTCAAGTCTAATACTGAAGTATCTAATCCAAAGAAGCAATAAATAAGAGAGATCAATAATATGAGGGGATCATCCACCTGAATCATCCAAAGGATGTTAATAGAAATGACACATAAAATACTCAAGTGATAAAGGCTAGAAAAGCTGGAAAGTGCCCTGATCAGTACATTCACCATCAGTGAATTCAGTAAACTAAAAATGGCCTGAGGCCAAGGTTAATGCTTCTTTGGAAAAGCTATCAGCCTTAGTATTGTGTTCTCTGAATATGTGAATTGCTTTTAGCTGGATGAAGTAAGGTTCCATATCATGGATATGTTGACACCAACCATCAAGTGCAAGAAAAGTAAGTGTTGATATTCTATTGAACCAATTAATGATGGATGTGGAGTCACCATGAATGTGTAGAGTGGTAAGGACCATGTATTTAGCACAATAAAGGAGAGTCCATAAAACAAGTAG
>LPNX010915122.1:113876-198795 GCA_001517045.1 Pseudotsuga menziesii | reverse complement strand
TTCAAATCTGGTGTTTGTACTCAGAACAACACCCAATTTGAAGCAAAAATAGTGGTCTTGGGTGATCAAAAGATGAACACCTATACCTCCAATTTGATTGGCTGAAGCCCCGTCAAAGAAGATGTAGGTACAATTATCGAAATAGTTTATTTAGTCAAACCTATTACCTTTCTTTTTTGCATTGAGTTAGCCACTTTCAATTCACTAACTCTAAAATAGCTAATAAGTATTGGCTAATAATGGTGACGAGTCCTAGTATTATGTTTCATTAGGTTGCAACATGGCAAACTTGTGAAACAAAATGCCAAGAATCATCGCCATTATCAAAATAGTTTATTAGGTACAATTATCAAAATAGCGGAAGATGTAGGTGCAATTATCAAAATAGTTTATTTAGTCAAACTTATTACCTCCTTTTTTTGCGTTGACTTAGCCACTTTCAATTCACTAACTCTAAAATACCTAATAAGTGTTGGCTAATAATGGCGATGACTCATGGTATTATGTTCAATGGGGTTGCAACATCGCAAACTTGTGAGGCATAATACCACGAGTCGTCACTGTTGCTTGGCTGAACACTTGTTATCTTTTGTGATATATAGTTCATGTGGACAGAGTTCTTGAAATCTATCCTCATGGACAGTTTTTTTTGATGATGATATTAACAGGTATGTAGAAAAAAACTTAATATTTTATAATTATCTTCAATGATCTAGGGGTTAGGTTCTAGTTTCTTGCTTAAAACAAAACATGGCTAGGGTTCTCACTACTCTAAGCACCCAAACAAAGGTGGATTGTCTCCCAGCTGCCATATCATATTTGAATTTCTCCTGTGCCTTTTGGAGGTTTGATATTCACCCCTTCTGCTTCCCAGTTCCCAAGGTTAAAGGATTTTGTCCCAATCCTTCTACTATATGTTTAGGGTGATGTCTAACTTCTCTCTTTTCTTGTCAAACACTGTTCTCCACATTTTCAGAGCCATTAGTGCCGAGCCTATACACCAATTTTGTTTGAGATCCCATTGTGCATCTTCGGCTTTCTTAAGATGCAAGATGAACAACCTTTGGAGAGAACCAGGACTTTGGGCACGCATCCTAGTTTGTCACACCAATTTTCCTAACCCCAATCCTTGAGGGTTTTGGCATTGATTTGTTGACCTTAGACCCTTCCCATAATGGTTGTCTCTGTTGTATTCTCCAACTTGTTAAGGTGTATAACTACCCCAACCATGAAATTGTTTGCTTTGCCTTGGTTTTTTAAAAGTCACTACTTATTTCAACTTCTTTGTTCCCAAATTTTTGTCCCCGAACTAGTGTGTTTTTCAAGGTCCTAGCTTTCATCAACAAAGGTATCCCTCGTTCCATCTATTCTACCATCCTAAGTTTATAATTTTCTTAAGTCCATGGCACTCATTAACTAACTCTTCTAAGGCCAAAATTCTAGGCTCCGGTTCCGCATGTTAAGGAACAGAATGACCAATTGGGGTGCTTATGGTAAACCCCAACCTTGGTTATTGGGAAACGGGTTTATGAGTTTGAGGTGCCATAGCAGCTTGCCAAAGTGAGCAGTTGATGGTATCAAATTATATAGCATAGGATCCCCTCCCCCTTAAGGCAAGTCAATATTGGACCGTCGATTTTGAGATTGACAGAAAGGAGCAAACATCACAGCACGCACAAAAAACACTTGTCGCCAAAAAACCCTTGTCACAGGATGCCCAAAAACCATTGTCATAGCATGTCCAAAAAAGGGAGGTCATGATGCTTACCCATTGAGCCATGAGCTCCAAATCCAAAACTGGAACTCCAAAACGTGAACCGTGTGCTCCAAATTTGTATCGTCAACTCCAATTCTCAAGCATGAGCTCCAATTATCAACGGTGATCTCCAATTCTCAACCATGACCTCCAATTATCAACCATGACCTCCAATTCTAAACCCTATGCTCCACCGGACCTACTCCCAAATTCACAAAAACCTCCAAATTGAACTGAACTGTCCAAAATGAGTCACGACAATGTCCAAATACACTTGTCATTTTTTATTATATATTATTATATATTATTTGTATTTTATTTTTATTATATATTATTTTATATTATATGTATTTTATTTTTATTATATGTTATTTTATATTATGCAAATTGCCATAATAGTATTAGGATATTTTTATTATATCCTAACTTGAATAAAGAACCTTCACATTAATGAGGGAAGAACCATCTACATAACGACACATCCCTATCTTGGATAAATGAAAATATAACTTTGAAGGATGATTGAAAAGTTGAGCATGTGAGCGTGTGAGCATGGTGATGATGGTGATGATGATGTTGTTGATATTGATGATTATGATTATGATGTTCATGTCGATGATGACAATGACGACGATGTTGTTGATGATGATGATGATGTTGATGATGTTGTTGATGATGTTGTTGATGATGTTGATGACGATGATGACAGTGATGATGATGATGATCCCGATGATGGTGATTATGATTGTGATGACGATGATGATGATGATGATGATTATCATCATCATGAGGATGACGATGAAAATGATGACGACGATGATGATGATGATGATGACGACGACGATGATGATGATGACGATGACGATGATGATGATGACGATGACGACGATGATGAAGATGATCATGATGTTGATCGTGACGACGATGATGATGATGACGATGATGATGAAGATGATGATGAAGATGATGATGATGATGATGATGATGGATGATGATGGTGATGAAGTTGATGATGATGATGTTGATGATGATGGTGATGATTATGATGTTGATGAAGACGATGACAATGATGATGTCGACGATGACAATGATGATGATGATGATGACGATCATTATGATGCTGATGAAGACGATGATTATGATTATGACAATGATCATGATTATGATGATGATGATGATCTTGATGATGATGATGATGATTATCATGATCATGAGGATGACGATGATGATGATGAGTATCATCATTATGAGGAAGACAGTGATGATGATGACGATGATGATGAATATGATGCGCATGTTGATGATGATCATGAAGACAACGATGAAGATGATGACGACGATGATGATGAAGACCATGATGATGATGATGATGATGATGAAGACGATGATGATGAAGATGTTGATGATGATGATGTTGTTGTTGTTGATGATGACGATGATGAAGATGATGCGCATGTTGATGATGATCATGATGACAGTGATGAAGATGACGATGACGATGATGATGAAGACCATGATGATGATGATGATGACGATGGAGACGATGATGATGAATATGTTGTTGATGATGATGTTGTTGTTGATGATGATGACGATGATGAAGATGATGCGCATGTTGATGATGATCTTGAAGACAACAATGAATATGATGATGATGATGATGATGATGAAGACCATGATGATGATGATGACAAGGATGAAGATGATGATGATGATGATGTTAATGATGATGATGTTGTTGATGATGATGATGATGATCATGATGATGATGCCGATGATGAAGATTATGATGTTGATGTCGACAATGACAATGATGATGATGATGATTATCATCATCATGAGGATGACGATGATCATGATGATGACATTGATGATGAAGATGATGATGAAGATGATGATGACAGTGATGATGATGTTGATGATGAGTATCATCATCATGAGGAAGACGGTGATGATGATGATCATCATTATGATGAGGAAGACGATGATTATGATTATGACGATGATCATGATTATGACGATGATCATGATTATGATGATGATGATGATCTTGATGATGATGATGATGATTATCATCATCATGAGGATGACGGTGATGATGATGTTGATGATGAGTATCATCATCATGAGGAAGACGGTGATGATGATGACGATGATGATGAAGATGATGTGCATGTTGATGATTATGAAGACAACCACGAAGATGATGACGACGATGATGATGAAGACCATGATGATGATGATGATGATGATGACGATGAAGACGATGATTATCATGCTGATGAAGACGATGATTATGATTATGACGATGGTCATGATTATGATGATGATGATGATCTTGATGATGATGAGATCATTATCATCATCACGAGGATGACGATGATGATGATGTTGATTATGAGTATCTCCATCATGAGGAAGACGGTGATGATGATGACGATGATGAAGATGATGAGCATGTTGATGATGATCATGAAGACAACGATGAAGATGATGACGATGATGACGATGAAGACCATGATGATGACGATGATGACGATGAAGATGATGATGATGAAAATGCTGATAATGATGATGATGATGATGATGACGATGATGATGATGACATTGATGATGAAGATGATGATGAAGACGATGATGACGGTGACGATGATGTTGATGATGAGTATCATCATCATCAGGAAGACGGTGACGATGATGACGATGATGATGAAGATGATGCGCATGTTGATGATGATCATGAAGACAATGATGAAGATGATGACGATGATGATGAAGACCATGATGATGATGATGAAGATGTTGTTGATGATGATGACGATGATGAAGATTATGATGTTGATGTTGATGATGACAATGATGATGATAATGATGACGATGATGATGACGATGTTGATGATGAAGATGATGATGAAGATGATGATGACAGTGATGAGGATGTTGATGATGAGTATCATCATCATGAGGAAGACGGTGATGATGACAATGATGATGATGAAGAAGATGCGCATGTTGATGATGATCGTGAAGAAAATGATGAAGATGATGACGATGATGAAGATTATGATTTTGATGTCAAAGATGACAATGATGATGATGATTATTATCATCATCATGAGGATGACGATGATAATGATGATGATGATGATGAAGATGATGATGATGATGTTGATGATGATGGTGATGATTATGATGCTGATGAAGATGATGACAATGATGATGTCGATGATGACAATGATGATGATGATGATGATTATTATGCTGATGAAGATGATGATTATGATTAGACGATGATGATGATGATGTGTGATGATGACGACGACGACGATGAAGATGATGTTGTGCGATGATGACGATGATGATAATGAAGACCACGATGATGATGATGATGATGATGATGTCAATGATGAAAATGATGATGATGATGATGATGATGATGATGATGATGATGATGACAATGATGATGATGATGATGACAATGATGATGAAGATGATGGTGATGGTGATGATGTTAGTAATTTTTTTTTTTAAATAAGATAAAATAATAGTTCTAATTAAATATTTACCTTTCAATATATTTCATTGTCTTCTTCATCCATGTTAGCATCTTCTTCATCCATGTTAGCATGTTCTTCATCCATGTCAGTGTGTTGTTCATCCATGTCATCATATATATCATCAGATACATAGTCAACATTGTAAGGATTGGCCATATCATCATCATCATCATCACCAATTACGCTCATCATGTCATCGTCGGAATAATCGTCATCGTCATTGTCTGCTACATCATCTGATTCAACTATTCCTTGGACATCTTCTATTGGATCATCATCATTAGCTAACTCAAGTTGATCATGCTCTTCATCATCATATTATTCTTCCAGAGAACCCTCTTCATTACCATCATCTAGGTTATACTTTACCGTCCTTCCCCTTGGATCGTGTATCACAACAAATGACCAGCCCGCTTTACCTGGAACCTCTGAGTAAAATACTTGTTCACATTGGCTTGGAAGAACATAGGGATCTGTTCCTGGCTCAAACAACCTTGTGTTTACCATGGTAAATCCATTATCATGTTCAATAATAGTTCTATCGGGATCATGTTGATTCAATCGTAACCTGTACCATTTGACAACGAATAGAACTAACTTAAAGGATTTAAAGTCACACTATATAATATCTTCCAAATACCCATAGTATCGATTTTCTGAGACTTATGGATGTCTGTCAGTTCTAGATGAAACATTGGTAACCTCAAAGACAGCCGAAACCCCATAATCTGATGTTTTCTTTGTTTCATCAAGTTTTTTGATCCGATATCTACCTCCATTACAGACCATAGCTTTATGGTGTTTTACCTGCAATAGGCAATACATGAAAATATTACACAACCAATCAGTCCTTATGCAACAATACATGGAAAAAAAGAACATGTACGTCAATAAGTAATTTGCAAAATAAAATATTTAGAGGGATATTTGATTAATTATATGCTTTCCATTTTATATTTTACACCATATGCCAAATTGATTTCCCTTTCTATTATATTGTTATCTCCATTGCATTGTGTTGCATTTACCAATGAAGCCACGCCTTCCCATGATATTCCATGACCTGATTGTGCACATCATTCAATCCATACCTTCATCCAGTCAAGATTGTTTGCGATGTATAAATGAATTGCATTCCTTTCTCGACCAACTGTTTAATGACAATAACCATTAAAATCAAAGAAAGGTGTAAATATCCTTAACAAAGATGTATATGTTCTTAATTTAAGCAATTATGACTGGAAAATACAATTAGAATATGAAGGATATAATAAAAATCCACTAGCTAATAATTACCTTTCAGCTTCCTCAATCTACCTTTCCCCTTTAGTTGCTCCCCTTCAAATTTGTTATTGGAGTACGGATCACAAATGCGACGTAAATTGAGCTTTGACGCTAAAATAGGAAGATATTCGCTAACATACAACATGTTTTGGTATACCGTATATCCTTCCATCATAGAACCCTCCGCATGTGCTCGTTGTCTCACCAAACCATTCATAAATTTCAAGTGCCTCTCAACCATCCACATGGACCTTGAGTGCACAGGTCCACACAACTCAATCTCCTTAACTTGGTGTATGAGGCAATGTTCCTGTGCATTGAAAAATGCCAATGGTATATGCTTCTACATTTCACACATGAGACGACGAATTTCTCTCCTCCAATACTTTATATCTTCTTTATGGATTTATTTAGGTGTCAACCATCTACAAGTGATGCAAAACAATAACGATATTTAACAAAAATAAACATTAAATTACAATATATGCTGAAATAGTGCACAAAAAGAAATATAAATTATTGTATGGAGAATTGAAGAAACATTGAGCACATGCAAGTAATCGCTAGTTACCTCATGTATTTACCAAGATTATATATAACTTCTTTGACATTGTTGTCGAAGTTGTCCGGGAGAGAGAGAGGTAGAACATACTGTATCAATATAAAAACCATGCCATTTATTAAAAAAAGAGTATACAAACAAGAAAAAATTATATGGACATAACAATAATAATTACCTTGATGAAGACATGCCAATCATGTGTTTTGACACCCACAAAATCACCTTTTTTAGTTATGATATTCTTCAAGTTTGCACAAAAAATGGTGGGAAATTTAATTTTTCGCATTACTTCTTTGACAACATTGCTTTGTTGCTCCGTAAACATCCATGGAATTGAGTTTATATTAACTTGTTCTCCATTGGTATGAAATTGGATGATGTCTTTCATTGCATGGTTGTTTTATTGAATGTCTTTGCACACTTTCACAACTTTATCTTTCTCCCTTCTTAGCTCTAGTAGTCGCCATAAGGTTTCAGTAACATTCTTTCCAATATGTATTGTATCAAACAAATGAGCAATTTGTAGGTGCTCATAGTAGGGAAACCTGCTGAATTGAATAGGATAACTTTTCATTCCTCGTGGAAGACCATTAATGCCTTCATGATCACGATGGACATCATGAATATTAGTTTATAATTAATAAATTACATCATAAATCAAATATGGCCACTACAACAAACAACTCACAATAAAAATTAAAATACATAAAAATTCATATACGATGATCCATACGTACCATGATGATGATTTCTATTGTATTGCATATTCCAAAGGTGAGGTGTCATTCTCCGTGGTTTTAATGCAGTCTCCTGCTTCCCATTGAAAATATTTCTTTCAATTGTTCTATACCTGTGATTCTTAGAGAGGAAATGCCTATACTCATCAAATACCTCCTTTCTTAAGCTTTTTGAACGACGACATTTTATCTTAGGACCACAAACTGGACATGCAAATTTACCCTTTGTTTGAAGACCTACAATATTTACATATGGAAAATCTATGTCAAATATATTCATATATAAAATATTCTAACTACTCCATATCATTAAATGCAATTAAAGTGGAACTTAAAATTACAAACCACAAAATGAAGTTAACCCAGGGGCGTCGTGTATTGTCCATACAACCATTGCATGGAATTGAAATTTCCTTTGCAATATTGGTCTAGATACGTCATACATAGTTATGCCATTCCATAAATTCAGTAGCTCATCTATAAGAGGTTCGATGTATACATTCATATCTTTGACTTGGAACTTACCTGATTCATAATTTGAAGTACATATAAAATATTTCATTATGAGAAGCATTAATATATATAAACCATGCAGAAGAGTAAAATAATAGATATATATATATGAAATTAAGATACATACTACAAAAAATGAGATGCCACAGCTACATTATAAATAAAACACTTTTCGTCAATAAAACCTAGAACAATCATCGACAACATTATGTGCTCCCTCTTTATTGACAACCATGAAGGAATGTTATTGTTGATAACAAAAATAGGCCACACCATGTAAATGGATTTCATCTGTGCAAATGGATTAACACCGTTTGCTACCAAAGAAATACTAAGATTACGTGGCTCTTCTTTAAAGTGAGGCCACTTTTCCTCAATATCTCTAAAAGCAGTACCATCTGCAGGCATTCGGATAACATCATCTTGACTTCTATTCCTGGCATGGTAATCCATAAATTGCGCTATGTTTTTGTACCTGAACAGTCATTGCAAACATGGAATGATGGGAATATAACGAAGAACCTTCTGAGGCACCTTTTTTGTTACTTTATCTGTATGATATCTACTTAAATGACAATCCAAACACTCTGTTGCAAATTCATGCTGATTATAATACATAACATGGTCATCGAGGCATGCATGAATTGCTTCGTAATGCATTCCAATCTCCTTCATGATGGAATATAAATCTTGATATTCGCGAGGAAAAATATTTGATGGTGGTAACAAAAATTCAGCTATCAAGCTACAATTTTTTTTTTGTTAATGTAATAAATAAATAATATTAACGAAACACGCTTCATCCGTACGATGATCAATAATGAGTTAACAATACAATTATTAGAGGAATACAAATAAACTTTATCACGATCCTATATATGTGATGGATTATTTTAGATACCTTATCATACGTGTGATTTCAATGTTTGAAAGACCATTCATAACCTTCAAGTTCATTATCAACAATATAGTAGAGAGAAAATTTGTTTTGGAGCCTTCATAAAGGGGTTCATATGCCTTATCGAGAAGAGGTATATCATGAACATCATCAAAGTCATCGTCATTTTCATTATCAACATCACCGTCATCCATTCTAATGTTAAATGAATCATGGATCAATGTATTTGTACCATCATCTTCAATTACATCATCGACATGATCATCTTGTTCAACATGATCATTCACTTGTTCTCCAATAAACATACATGCTCCATGATCTTGATCCTGAACTTGTTCTGAAAGCACTTCCTCTAGACAACATGCTATAGGGTGTCTTTATTTTAATATAAATACATGGAAACATCAATAGATATACATTAATATATGAAAAAAAAAGTACATACAATTACAAAAAAAACGAATATAATAATGTTTATAATGCTAAACTTACAAATGGACGATATTCATTCTCCCCTCAACGTGTCCATGTTCCCTGCAATGTTTTGTGGTTGTTGAGATCAATATTATTCTCCTATTAAATCCCCTGCATTGAGTACACGGACAAATAACATTTGCCATCACCCCTTCATTTCGCTGCATCCCATAGTCTAGCAAGCAATTGTCGGTTGTCTTCATTTGGATCCGGAATATTTAATCTATTTGACATTTTTTCTTAAACTTCGTTAATGAATATAACAAGTCGTCTTACAAAATCAAGTTCCACTCATCAACCACACATCAAGGTTTTGTCAAATGGAGAGATGTCGAAGAATAAAAAATTCCCGGCAAACTGTTTATTGATGAAAAAAAAAATTTCCCACAACTGCCTGTTGAAGAATAAAACAATTCCTGACAACATCCATCGAGGAACAAATAATTTTCACAATCATCTGTCGCTTCTAAAAAAAAATGTCAAAATGTTTAAAACAATTTATATTTATAATTGACACGCGTCTGATATTCGACACCTTGAACATAGTTACCATTGAAAGTATGGGACCATAAAATTTAAAATCATGTAAACCTTAATTTTTTTTAATAAAAAATATATATATTGCCTGTCAAATATCCGATGCTTAGGGGTCGGATAACCCACATTTTTGGGTTCACAGACGTTGAATATTTGACAAGGAAGTGTCGGATAACTAACACTACAAGGGTCGGAAATCTGACTCCCGAGTGTCAGAGATTCGATGGCGCTATAAATATTTTGTTATCAGCATTCTGTTGATTGATTGCTGTCTGACACATCCGTGTGAAATGTCAAATGATGTCGGATTCTGACATTGGAATTCGGGTTCAAATCCTGTTGTGCAAGAACCTTTGAGCATGGAATTATAGAGTGCTTCTCATACTTGAAGAAGCATGACATGAAGAACTGTGTCAAAGAAGCTACAAATCTAGAGGGAGATGAAGAAAAATAAAAAGGACTTAGTCAAAGGCAAGATGATTATTTCTGCCTCCATTGGATCTCACATATATCATCCTTGTAGACTCCCAAGGATATGTTCAGTACAATGACCAGTATGTACAAAGGAAAGAATACCAAAGATGACATTAAGGAACCGGCTGAAGAATGTCAAGATACATAACTTAGAGACCATGTAGTTCCAATTCACAAGGGTTTCTCAAATCAAAGAACAACTTGAAGAATTCAAATAAAGACATCATGCTCACACCACTGAATATTCCTCAAGTATTAAGGAATATGAATTCTACTGGTGAATACAAAGACCATACTCTTAGCCATCTCAACATTGGATAAGAAGGAATGCAGTAAGTGACACTCATAATCAGTACACAGGTTCCCAAAATAAGTAGAAGGCTCCAGGACATAAATATCGAGAAGGAATCTATGAAACAAACAAAGATAAGTATTTGAATCTTATTTTACTATATATGTCATGTAATATGCATGATAGAATGTTTGCATTAGTGATATAATACTACTAGTATGAATGCTATCTATTAGGATTTATAATCCTCATTTGTCCAAACTGTCTATTAGATTATAGTATCCTAACATAGGGGTATTTTTAATCATTATTTGGTTCACTAGTACCATTGGGTCCACATGGCCTAATGGGGAAACACGTTCACTAGAGTGCAGGGAACACTAATAGAGGATAAATAGAACTGATTGCACTTGCATGCATCAGTTTAGATGCATCCTAAACAAATACCTACATTTTAGGAGCCACTGGGAGTGTTGACACCAACCTCCTTCGGTAGTTGGGAGTTGGTAACTAGTTAAGCTTATTTATTCTTTAGTTACATTTAGTTATTTCTCCTCTAGTTCAAATAGCACTAGTTATGCATGGTTGCATCTGGGAAGGTTCCAGTTCTCACCTACCACTGCAGTTAGATTGATTTAAACTGATTATAACTGATTGAGAAACTGGATTTGACATTTGGAGTTAGACAGTTGAACTCCAATAGTGATTTAGACATATTTAGTTATCCATGTAGTCAAATACAGTTAAATTTAGTTGGTGGATTCGAATTCATCCCTAATGATTTGATTTCCTCCTTATGTAACACTAGATTCTTTAATGAACATGATACTATAATTATCTGAGCTATACTCATCTATTTCCTATGAGATTTGTTTTGTTCAATGTGTATTTTCATTCTCCTTTCACTGCATAACAATTAAGAATCCGATTGAATTCATTTCTTGATGATATAATGACATAACACTTTGAGCATGGTATCAGAGCCATCTCGGGAAAGCTTTGAGTCTGTCTACTCTCCATAGAAATCCAAAAGCAGTTGGGTTTCCACAGAATTCCTGCAGGAGTGCCTTGATTCCTCTGAATGTATTCAGAGTCATGGTGCA
The DNA here is from genome assembly GCA_001517045.1 of Pseudotsuga menziesii. NCBI lineage: Eukaryota > Viridiplantae > Streptophyta > Pinopsida > Pinales > Pinaceae > Pseudotsuga > Pseudotsuga menziesii. The sequence continues at coordinate 186,608 of LPNX010915122.1, read as the reverse complement.
TGCATGATAGACCCTAAAAAAGTGTTCATGTTGAGAGGGAAGGATTGATTCTAATATAATTCGAATGTTTTTTATTTTGCAGTGAAATTTATACAGGTGCTACATAGCTTGTGTGAAGATATTATCAGCCTTTCAGCAGGATATTTATGAATTCTCAACCCTCCACACCTCAGATCCTAATACCCTTCAATTATGTTGATTGGAGGGTATATATGTAGATTTCCTTGCACAAGAAGGTCTACTTCATGATAATACTTGGAAGGGAGGTTGATCCCCATCATCCGGTTGAGAGAAACAAGTTTATGAACCGCTTAGATGAAGCTTGTGGTTATTTATGTACTCACATATCTAGAGATCTATTCTTTCATCTTGAAGGTTTGAGGACTCCTCGGGAAGCTTCAGAGAAGCTTTAAGTCTTGTTTGGAAAGCAAGATGAGCTTCGGGGACACATTCTGGAGAATGACTTCATAGCCTTACATCCAAGCAGTTTTGAGACCATCCAACAATTCTTTACTAAATTTAAGTTTCTTGCACTTCAATGTAGACAGTGCGGAATAGAAAGAAAGGATGAACAACATGTGCTCTCCATACTCACCAAAATAGGCCTTGAGTATTTTCTATTTGTCTCAATCTTCCATTCTAGAAGAGATTTGTCACTTCCCCGACCCTCTGACCGGCGAAGAGGATGCTACCATGACGTTAACCATCCGGGAAAACCGCCCCATGAACATGGATATATATGAAAATGGAATGATTGAACATAAAACATGCTAAGATGCATAATCATTCACATACACAGGGGAAGCAAACATTCATTCATTCATTCAACATGTTCATCGTAATTTATTAACAGTAAATACAATTGTAGAAGTAAAATAGATAAGATTACTTATCTTATAAAGAACTCATCCCACAACCAGCTACGTTGCTACAACGTTCCACCCAACCATAGGCCAGCATGCTCCTTAATATCTCAACAACACTACCACCCCCAAGCTGCGCATGATTCCCCAAGGAATAGGGAACGAGCAGGCTTACACATAGCCAAGGATACACAAAACACAGCCAAGCCAATGCAGTTGGGTTTATCTGGCCATCAATAAGACAACCAAGCCAACATGGTCAGGTTTATCAGGCCATCAAGGAGCTAGGAAATGCTAAATGCTAAGTTGGTGAGCCCATTACAGGGCTAGGAACACCTACACTAGAACTATCCTAACTTCTAAGACACCCACACACACCCAACACAAGGAATCAATCCCTTCTCTGCTACATAGTCCCTCGGGCCTTGACTTCCCTTCCAGTGCTATTCAGGGGTTGTGGAGAAGAAATCCAGCCATCTAGCTTTGTCTGTGTGGTTTCCAAGCACACCAGGTTTATCAACCAAACCAAGCCCACCATCCCTACTCCCAACACAGTTCGAAGACCAACCCTTACACGCATGCATTCAATCAGCCATTATAGCTTAGACAGGGAAAACGAATCTTGAGTTGTTCTTCGCCCTATCATGGCCAAAACAACTCCCAAGAAACCTACAGCAGCCCCCAAAATGTAACAATAAACACAGCCAACAAACGTGGGGAAAAGAACGGCCCATTCTGAATAATGAAGTCACCGGGGAAACTTTCATAGTCCGAAGATGGAAAGAAAAGTTAGGTTCTCAGCTGGACAGAGGATAACATATACACAAGCCAAAATCAGTAAGGAAAAACATACACACAGCTGAAAAACATGAATGACCCTTCACAGGGAAATCATGGATGAAAGAACACGGCTCCTAGCTCGCTGCGTGAGTCAAACCAAGAAAAATCCTGTGCATGAGAATGAGAAAGACAATGAAGTTTTGCGGTTGTATCCCTATGTGAGGAAAAATGATAGTGAATCCCAATCTACGCATGAGGATGAGCCAGAATGGAAGGAATCCATAGTGGTTTTCCCCTACGTGAAGATAGAAAGTCTACTGGTGAAGTGGGTGTGTGGGAAAGGACTGACAGTCTTGCCACCCACCACTTCCTAGCAATAAATTCCCTTAACTAACATCAGCAGTTTTGGAATGGGTGGTTGACACATGGCTTTTTCCCCATTGGTTCAAGTTTTAACAATCCCCCCCCCCCGCTTATCCTTGGGAAAATCATTCCCTTTTCAATATGGTTGCAGTGAGCATAGCTGGTTGGGTTCATTTAATTAAAGATGCATATTTACATGATGAAAAAACTTAATATATGCCATGTACCATGATAGACCATCAGCAACGATTTCGTTTGCCAAAACATAACACAACTAAATTGAGGGTGGGCCTTTTTCCTTTAGCTCCACACCACAATTAATTACAATATATACATCATGTACATTTAATGCAATGGAGTCAAAACTGCGATGTTACAAGATTCCATTCCTAATTGGAAGATTCCCTCACTTGATTCCTTTGCCGAATCCTTAATACATGAGCAAGGGAAGTTGGTCCAGATGGGAGTCATCCAGACTTCCAAATATCAAGCTATCCTAGTGACAGACTCTACCAAAGCGCAAGATAAAGGGAGAACTAGGGGGAAGGATCCTAAATCATATGATTCAAAGCCTAAATAGAATCAGAATACATCTGAAGGAGCTTCGGGCTCCAAGAAGAAGAAAATGTTTGAAAAGAAAAAGTGTCCCTATTGTATGAGGGGTTTTCATCCAGAAGACTCGTGCATGAAGAAGACCCTCGACCAGTTGAAATATCTATGTGTATAGAAAAATATTTCCCTTCCACAAGGTGTATATATTTCTAATGATGAAGATCATACTGAAGAACATGAGAGATTCCATGCCCTGTATGCAAGCCTCACTCTGTTGAAGGATTATTTGATAGATTCCAGAGCATCCAACCACATGGTTTCCTCTATGGAATCCTTCATCACTTTCCCTCTATCAAAAGGACATATAAGTCATATGGGAGATGAATATAAAATACCATCTATTGAGAGAGGTTCAGATAAAACCCATCATGATGAATTCATGCCCTCTCCTAATACAAAACAATTTGTTCAAGATGAAGAAGAAGCCGGATTTTCCTCACAGTCAATTCGAATTGAAGAAAGTCTCCTTGAAGTGACTCATTCTCCTACTGCCGTGGAAGTGTATGAGATCTATGATATCTTATATGCTCACATGGATGATCCAAAAGAATACATTTGATTCTCTTTTCTTGAATAAAAACTCTCCTTCCATTCTTTGCAAAACTTCTCCAATGATTCTTCTATTTTAAATTCCGTGCATAGTTTACCGATGATTGTTTCAGAAAATGAAGAGGAATTTGATTTATCTAACTTTAATGATATTTCCAATGTGTAGATAAGTAATACCATGGATAATTTGGAAATATAATCTGATTGTAGGAGTGATTCATTCACTCTCATTGATCTAGAGCTTCCAATAAATTCCTACATGATTGCTTGCATCAATTTTCAAAATTTTGAAGAAGGAGAAAATTGTGCATATGTCGTCTCAATGGAGCACACTCTTGTATCTGATATGAACCTATTTGAATATAAGATTATATTATTTGGATATGATATGAAATTATTTGTTTCAGTTTTTAAGTTTCAAGAGCTTTCAGTAATGCTTGAAGCTGCTCTCATCAATTTTGGTGTGAAAAATCAAGTACCGCAAGTCTCCTTCAAAATTGTTGTTGGGGATTTGATATCATTCCTCAATTTTGGATATTATATGGAACTTTTTGGATCTAATATGATATTATTTGGTTCAAGTTTTAAATTCCAAAATCCTTCAGTCATTCTTGTAGCCGGTCTCATCAATTTTGGTGTGACAAATCAAGAACCACAAGTCTCCTTCAAACTTGTTGTTGGGGATTTGATGTTAGTTTCCTCTTATGAGTTTGCTGATATTTTATTTTCTGAATCATTGATTATTTATGAAGCTATATCATATTATGGAGATCTATCATTCACTCTCCACAGTCCCAGGGCTTCTCTACCTATCTATTTGATCACATGCTCATCTCCTCACAGAACTAGTAAAGATGGAGACATTCTGCATTCGCCTAGACACTTTCTCCTAACACTTGGGGCTGATTTTAACTCACATGGTTTGATGTTAAAGGCTTCAATATATCAGTTGATTGGGTGTTCCTCACATGGTTCAAACTCTCAAGAACCTTTGCTCTCTCATCAGTTGATTTCAGTTTCTCTACATGGGTTCAGTTTTCATCTTGCAACTGTCTATATTCCTGATTTAGTTGAGCACATTCTTCTTCTTCCAAAGAGGAAGATTCCTCCAGGCATAATCAATTTTTTTGGATTCATAGGTTCACATGCGTAGATTCAAGATTCTGCTGCACATAAGAACCAGAATACTGCATTACTGCTGCAAATAGCAGCAAAGATTTTGCAAGTTTTTCACTTGTATTTTTTGATTTCTGCTTATCTTGAGGGGGGCGTTTTCTCATGAGGTTTTCCCCTATTTCCTTGGTTTATTAAGCATCATTATTTAATTTTTATATTTTCTATGGGTGACTTTTGTCCTTGTTTCTAGGGCCCATAGTTGTCCAAGTTAAGATTGAGGGGGGGGGGGGGGGGGGGGGGGGGGTGTTAGGATTTATAATCCTCCATTGTCCATTAGATTATATTAACCTAATGTAGGAGTATTTTTAATAATTATTTGGTTCACTAGTACCATTGGGTCCACATGTCCTAATGGGGCCACATGTATTGGTCACTAGAGTGTGGGTAACACCGATAGAGGCTAACTGGAACTTACTGCACTTGCATGCATCATTTTAGGCATCTCCTAGTCTAATCCCTACATTTTAGGAGCCACTGGGAGTGCCAACACCAACCTCCTCCAGTTGCTGGGAGTTGGTAACTAGTTAAGCTTAGTTATTCTTCAGTTACATTTAGTTATTTCTCCTCCAGTTCAGTTAGTGCTAGTTATGCATGGCTGCATGTGGGAAGGTGCCAGTTCTCACCTACCACTGCAGTTAGACTAGTTTAAAATGATTATAACTAATTAAGAGACTGGATTTGACATATGGAGTTCGATAGTTGAACTTTGATAGTGAATTAGACATATTTATTTATCCATGCAGTTAGATACAATTAGAGTCAGTTGTTGGATTCGAATTCATCCATAATGATTCGAATTCCTCCTTATGTAACACCATTGTAACACTGGATTCTTTAATGAACATGATACTTTAATTATCTGAGTTATACTCATCTGTTTCCTGTGAGATTTGTTTTGTTCAGTGTGTATTTTCATTCTCCTTTCACTGCATAACAATTAAAAATCTTATTGAACTCATTGCTTGATGATATAATGGAACAACAATTTTAACGAGGTACATAACATTCTACCCTCTTCTATAATGTACAATATTTAACAAAAAATGAAAATATTTATGGAATATTTCGTATTTTTGGAATAAATTTTCATCCATACATCAAAATTAGGAGGACTTTAGACCATAGGAAATCTCTTGAAATTCTCTACAACTTTGATGTTTTGATTTTTTTCTAATTCCTTACCCTTTGTCTGGGGCGAGAGTTTTAGAACATCTTTTAAAAGATTTTTTTTATAAAGAAGGACGAGAGTTGTTCCGAAGAACAAGGGATGATAGTTCAATATTCACTCCAATAAACATACATGAAGATTAACATGAATCTCCCAGGGCTAGAGACTCCGTAATGGAAGAAAGAGCTTCAGAAGAATATAAGAGAGATGTAGATCCACCTCGAGAGATGAAGACCACCTTGCGCATGAGAGTAATTCAAGATGAAGAAAAGTATGACGAGACTTTAAATTGAAGTAAGAGACCTTATATATACTCTAGTTACGTGGCACAGTTGAGTGACATCATTGATTCAGACCCATCCATCTATGGAAGAAGCTATGATCAAAGAGTTGTAGTTGATCATGGGGAATGGTGTCTAGGATATGGTTCTCAGATCAGAAGGGAAGTCCATAGTGTCTTCCATGTGGATATACAAGAAAAAATATACAAAGAAATGTTTGTGGTTTGTCTCGGGAAGAGGGAATAGATTATGGCACGACATACTCCATTGACTAGACACACATCTCCAATGAAGTAGAAGTATATATCGATCAAAGAACCACATGTGCATAATAGGATTTGTACGAGATCAGAAGGAACCCATATATAAGAAAATATAGTTACATAAGGAGTTTGAAGATCACCTAGAGTGATGAAGATATTAACCTTTTCTACAAGGTTGAAGATGGAAACCTATAGAAGAAAACAAGCTCATAGATGGGTGCAAGAGGATATTTTCAAACAAATTTCAAGATAAAGGATCTTGGTATCTAGTGACCTAAGATGGATACATAGAAGATCAGTAGCATAGGATGATACTCCAGTACATAATGTTTCGATACATAGAGTACAAAATATAGAGGGAGGATGATGCTCCACTTCAGTGGGAGTGACTACAGAAGATTTCTGAGTTCAACGTGTTACAACAGGACAAACAACTTCCTATTGGACTAAGGATTTACAAAGAGTAAAGTGGGTTCCAAAATTCAAGTTTGAATATAGAATAATGGGATATGTCGATGACCTGACAGGATGAACTCATCGTAGATGCAAAGTGGAAGTGCTGAGGACAAAAAGAGCACCTCAATATGTTTTGGCATCGGGTATGATCTCATGAAGAGGTTGAGTACACTGCATCATGTTCAACTTGTAGTGAAGCAATGCAGCTTCACAAAGTATGTTTTGGAAATCTTAAGAAGATTTGATATGTTGGATTGTAAAGCCATGGCCACACCCATGGATACCAACCTAAAGTTTTTATTTGATTAATCATCATAGTTAGTGGATGTGACTCGGTACAAACATATTATTAGGTAGTTGATGTATCTGACGAATACCAGGACAGGTATATGCTTTGCTATGAATACCTGAGTCAGTATATAGTTAAGCCTAAACATGTTCACCTGATAGCTGCAAATCATGTGATGAGGTACCTGAAAGGTAGGATAGAATTTGGACTATACTTTGATCATGACTATAGATTGTATGGATATACAGAATCAGATTCAGCAGGAAGTGCTGCAAAAAGAAAGAGAACCTCAGGTGGATGTTATTATTTGGGATCCACTACGATCTCATGGTTTAGTAAGAAACAATCCAATGTTTCTCTCAGCATGACTGAAGCAAAGTATATAGTAGCTTCTTCCACTAGTTTTGAAGCCACATGGCTTTGGAAATTGACGTCAGGTCTATTTGATTTGCAGTTGGATGCCATAATGATTCTATGTGACAACCATAGTTTTATAAAGATGATAGAGAATCCTGTGTTCCATGATAGATCAAAACACATAATCCGATATTCTTACGTAAGGGATATTGGTACACAAGGGAGTTATAAAAATCGAGTATGTGAGTACCAATGAGCAAGTTTTTGAAGTGTTGACCAAACCTCTATCTCAAGTAAAGTTTGAACAATTATGTGACAAGCTTGGTGCAGTGCAAAAATTATTTCCTCGTAAGGAGGAACAATAATGATGATGCTGAAAACTTTCCTCATAGGGAGGAACAATGATGATGATGTTACAAGCATTCCTCGCAAGGAGGAACAATGATGATATGGACCCTCCTAGGAAAGGGGGAGCAAGTTGATGATATGGACCCTCATGAAAAAGGGGGAGAAATTTGATGATATGGACCCTCCCTAGAAAGGAGGAGTGGTGATGAGACTATCACTGCGAATGAGATGGCAGTGATGCACCAGTACAAAAAAGGAAAAGTGTGCCCATTGTTAACACTCCATTTGCAATAGTTGATTTATGGGCCTGACAGAGTTCAAAAGGGTCCTAAGAATTAGAAAATTATATGAACGCCCTTCAAATTATTAGAGGCACATTTTCCATCATTTTAGTCTGTCAGATAAAGAAGAGAGCTCGATCTACGGTGGTAGATTGCTCCAGAGGTGAAGGCATGCAGCAACGAAGATGAGATAAAGAGGTGTCGTAGATTAATGATCCAAAAGCACAACAAAGAAGATCAACAATAGAAATTTATTTTGGCCTAAAGACGCAAGGGAATGGTAAAGTTTGGATTTCGTGAAGTCTATTAAAACAGGCAAACAATGAAAGGCTGAGATCAAGGCAAAGCCCGATCGATAGCCCGAGACAGTTTCACAGAACAAACATGCTCGATAGAAGGAATTTTCCCAAATCCAAAAATAGGTTAAAGGGCAGAAGTATCTAACGATGGAGATGAGAGCATGAGTAGTACTATGGCCCCAACTGATTTCACAAGCCGAACTTGTGCAGATAAAGTCATGATTCCAAATCGTGAAAAGTGGTACTCGCTGTAGAGAATCAATGGTAATGACAAAATAAGATGTAGATTTACGGTTGTGGCTCTTTTCGTGATCCAAACTAGCACAGAAAACATCAAGGTCTCGATTCAAAAAAAGGTAGTAGGAACCACTCAGATCGACGATTTCATGGGAAGGTTGATCTCGATCGACGGGTAATAATACGCCATAATTTGAAGTTGCTCGTTGTATCCAGGAAAGAAGAATTGGCGGCATAATTTAAATAAACATGGACGACAGATGTGGAGGACCCCCAAATCGGAGGGCTGAAAAGGCCTCAAGGCTATAAGTATCACATCTAGCATAGAGCTGATAGCAAAAGAGATGTTTCCACACACGATCTTCCTCCCGGCAGGTTAGTTTATTCCCTAGACGCCATTTGTGATAGGCCTAAGGTGAAGATCCTGACTAATGACACCAACTTCCCTAGCTCCACAGGTCCGGCATGTGGTTCACGTAGAAAAAATAGTAGGGAAGTAGGAATTTCAGGTTTTTGAAGGATGAATCAGGCATCTACACGAAGTGAAGAGATGCCGCAAACTAAATCCACTCAGTTCCACCATCACAGTGAATGAAAATGCAAGAAAGGTTAGATCCAAATGCTTTAAACCATCTGTATAGCCATGCAGGGAGGTGCTTATATTCTTATGCATATCAGATAATATAATTAAACATTAGAAGAGAAGATCCTCACCCCGGTGTCATGCATGCTATTATCACGACGGACGACATTCAAGAGTATAGCCATTTCCAGGTCATTTTGGCTTGCCTTATATAGTGCCACATTCTGAAGCTACTAAAGTATGGAAATGGGTAGACGGTGAGAGGTAGACCAGAAAGGTTAAATTATGAGAAGTGTTTCTCCCTTTCGTAGAAATCCATGGCTGTGTGGTTTGAGAAGCCAGTTAGGCAGGGGGTATTGATGGTTGGTGAACATAAAATTTCATTTCTTCATCATCCTAGCTATCTACACCAGGAAAGCTCCAACCACCGGGGCACAAATTTTAAACACCTAGGGAGGTTCAACTATTTCCACATAGCCCTACCTTCAGATGCACTATGCGTGGATTTTTACATCCCAGGGATTCCTCTCTGACACCTCCAGTTGTAGTCATGGCCTTCGAAGTCCCAACACATAATGGTGGCTGAGCTATTGGAGCAAATTCTCGATCTGGGATAGCAGAGGTCCGAAGCTTTCATCACTGCCCCTATAATCTCCAATTAATGACTTTTCCATGGGTGAGAAGGAGGTCAAACACACACCTAGCTACGTGGCCTACGAGAAAACCCTCCTTGTAGGAGGGAGAGAGCAATACAAGAACGATAACCTCTTAATAGGTTTGTCATCATCAAATGCATGGCCACCCTTTTTTTGGTTCCTGCCTATAACAATGTTACCAGACGAAGGAGGAGCTGGGAAAATGGCTGAGCACCGGAGCGGGGGTTTTCTTGTCAGACTTTAAGCACCATGGCATGAAGGAGGTGGGCTAGTCAAAGGAGGTAGAAAGACATGTCTGAAATGGTCTGAGTCAGTAACAGACCATCAGCAAGTGACATGAAGATCGTTTTCATGCAAAATTACCTAAACAAAGAAAAATCTATGCTATCAGACAGAATTACCTTGCGCAACAGCCCCATAATGCTTATTAATCTTTGTAAATCATGGCGATAGTTCCACTTTCTAAACTATTAGTGTCTGATTGTGACTAGAAATAGTTTTTAGGTTTGTTTCGGAGAATAATCTTAGCACTGAAATAGTATAAATACACTCCCGATAGAGGGAGATAGGGTTTGGTTGGGAAACTTTCAAGGGATGAGGCTCTCCATTGTAATTAGTCTATGGTTTCCATGTTATGAATAAATTTGCAGAGGAAGGATCATCTTTCAAGGTAGAGATTCTTGTGTCATTTTTTCTTTCAATATGTAATTTATTTACGTGAAATGTTCATCCTGTTTTCATTCCAGTTTGTTAATTTATTTCATGTTTGAAATGAGTGTATAACAGTTTGGAATTCATGCATGTTATGCTCCATCTTTTGTTTCATATATTCATTTAAGTTTTCTTCTAAATTTGCGCAGAATTCATCTTGTAGATTCTCTGCATGATGGACTGTTCCCTCTCATCTACTAATCACCTACTAAATATCTTGTGATTGGAAGACCGATGACTATCTTGCCTCTGTTTGTAAATTTACACCATTCTTTACCTCCTGCAATATGTTCCCTGCCAAGACCTTCCACTCATTTCCCAATGGTTCCTTCCTCTGATAGTCCCGCCTGCATCTCACATTAACACACCCATCCTATTCAAGAGTCTAGCCTCCTGACCATTCTTGATTGAATATTTTACGTGAGTAAAGCTGGAAAGTAAGTGATAGATCCCTCTCTAACTGCGCAGGGCTAGAGGCGTATTCTAAATTGGTTCTACTATTTCCCAGGAGAGAACCCTTTTTTTCCCAACCTATGGGCTCAATCCCGACGCTAACACCCGTCGATGCTGATGAGGCCCGACATTTATTTGTGGATGAAAGCATCCTCTCCTGAGAATGGTATTGTGGAAAAGAACACTCTACTAATGAGAGTGGTCCTATCCTGACTGAGGATGGTCCTACAGATGATAGTCTCGCATGGAAAGTGTTCCTACATTCACTTGTAGATGACGTAGAAAATAACACTCGCTTGGGAGTGGTCCTAGTTCTAACATGATTATGATGGTATACGATGAGTCTTGCATTTAGCTGTAGACAAGATATGCATTTTCATGTCCCAAATTTTTCATTGGGTCACAAATTCCTAATCACATTTTCCATATTCATGATAGTTTGTCAAATTGATACTAAGGGTCAAATAATTTCCGAGGAAAATTAGTAGTTTCCTAGGTTGGGAGTGGAAGCTTTGGGATTTGGAATAAGGGGGACAATAAATGATGATTGAACATTAGAATGGCATAAATATTTAATAAAGGAGGTAAATAAATAAATACAAGGGAAAATCAAGGTGGCAATTGATCATGAAGACACATGGAGGATGTGGGACACACACAAGTTAGATTTTCTATGCCACATGGCATCCTTCTCTTGTCATTTCAAATCCATAAGAATACCAAGGGTATTGGGATGATTTGGAAGGTCAATATACTTGGAATGAATCAATTAAGGTTGAATTGGAGTGTAAGAGTAACTCCCATGTAAGAGGAAGAGGCATTTTGGAGCTAGTGAGACACTTGGACTAAATTCCCTAGCTCTATGACAACAATGATGAACATGATATGACACCTATGACGCAAATCATATACGAAGGATGAAATCTGACATATATAACATGTCAGTTCCAAATAGAGCATCCAATGGGTTGCTCATGTGAGTTGGGGATGCTCAATGGCTTCCTACTTGAATTGGGGGAGGATGGAAGGCTAGGAAAGGGAGGACATGTGGAAAATCATGAGCACACAATCTAATTTGAATTGGCTTGAGTTTTTGTATGGATTGGTAACCTTATAAGGCTAAGTATGTTTATAAAATACAAGAATAAAAAATAGAATAGGTTTTGATCATTTGAGAAATTTGCATTTGTGAATTGAAAGAGCTAGTGGATGGCTAGTTTCTTGCCTTAGCCAATTTCGAGGGTGAAATATTACCATCCAAGTTGCTGTTTGGAGAGGCCATTATGGTATTTCATGGATATTTAATGGATTTTATATTTTCAGGTGTAACCTACATGGAATCTCGTGGTTCCTTCTATTGCATCACTTTCTCTCAACCATTTCTAGTTTTTCCTGCATATTCTTGCTCACGGAGGGATTGCACTTTGGGTGAGTTATTGTGATATTTGGGAGAGATTATCATGGTAAATTTATGATTTTAATGAGATTAATATAATCTATTATTAATATTCAGAAATTATCAGGTCTAAATACCCAATGGTTGTATGTGAAAGTGATTTTTAATGAGCAAACAATGACCATTTCCCCACTATATTGATGTATTCCATTGAATGATGATGATTTCGAGATTATCATGGTACATTTATGATTTAAATAATTTAAATATGATATTTTATTCATTCTTATAAATTATCAGCTCAAAATACCAAATGGTTGTATGCAAAAGTGAATATTACTGAGCAAACAATGACAATGTCCCCACTATATTGCTGTATGCCATGGTAATGTTGGATATTTGGAATGGGAGAATGTATATATTATATATTTATGATGAATGGAATTTTATTTATTATTATTACAAGGTTAATTTTTATTACTTAAGCATTTTAAGTCATCTTACTCAGTTTAATTTCATTTGGAGAAGATTTGATGTCATTTCCCCAAGGGTTGAATTAGTGATTTCGTAGCTGTTTGGGAGAGGGTCATAATAGAATATATAATATGAATAACAATTCATATGATACCTGAAAAATTTCCCTTTAACACCATCTTCCTCTGTTCATAAAATCGAGTGGGGTTGGGAGCATTTAATAAGCCATTTCCAGCATTTACCCAAGGGGAATTGGAACCCCAATTTGCTAATAAAGAATCCTACTTTGACCAGAGTATTAAAAAAGTTTGAATAAGTAATTGGAGGTAATAAATCATCCATGAAAATAATATTCAAGTATTAATATCATCCATACACCTTCTTAGAATATTTGGGAGCATTCAGGTCAATTTGGAGACCTAGACATCAAAACTAGTCAAAGGTCGAATTAGGGAAAAAAGTGAAAAATTGGTCATTTAATAAAAATTAAAAAAGGGACATTACAGTGGTATCAGATCATGATATTGGAACCTAATGTGGTCTGATATTTATGAGGACAATATTTCAAGGACTACCATTAGATATTGAAACCAAAAGTGCGTTTATTGAAGAATAAACTATGATTAGGGATGAAAAGGGAACCTCATATGATGGTGAGGAGCATATAAAAATCATGGAACCTATATTTGAAGACATGACCAAGAATATTATGAAAGGATTCAAATTTTTGGCTATCCAAAGGTGGAGAAAATATATTGATCTTAAGAAAACCATGGGGAAAAATGCATCAGTTTGCTTGAAGGAGCAAAAGGAGGAGCTTGATCTTTGTAGGTCTGTATGACTCCCATTCGAATCAATTTGTCTTGTTCCTTGATTAAGGACTCGAAAAATAATCTAAATAAGGAATTTTCCAATCAAGAAATATTTATCTCTTGGAATTAAACATAGAGACATATATAGAGTACTTAGGGCCTAGTTTTTTTGGTATGGAAATGACATTCTGCTCATCCTTCTTCTCTATCCTGCACTGTCTGCATTGGAGCACTAGAGACTTGAATTTAGAGAAGAATTGCTTAATATTCTTGAAAATTATAGGATGTAAAGATACCAACTCATTCTCTAGAATGTGTCCCCGAAGCTCATCTTGTTTATTAAACAAGCTATCAAGCTTCTCCCAGGATTCTCCGGGAGTCCTCAATATTTCTAGATGAAAGAGGAGATATCTGGAAATATAAGTACATAAGTACCTGAATGCTTCATCATAGTGTTTTAGGAACTTGTTCTGCTCTATTGGATGATGAGGATCAACCTCCCATCCATGTATGATCCTGTGGTAGCCATGCTTGCGCAAGGTCAACTCCATATCAATCCTCCAATCAAGGTAATTGGAAGTTGTGAGGATCCGTGGTTCAGGAGTTTGAAAACTCATAATTTCTCTGACTGGAAGACTACAAATACTTCTCACAAGCTGCATAACACTTGTCAATTTCACTGCAATAACATACTAAAACATATGAATTATTAGAATCATGCCTTTCCTCCTGGCATGAACATGTTTTCAGGGTCAATCATGCCCTCTCCACTGCTCTAAATAAATCTAGAGGTAGCAAATTTTCATAGGGGACCTCTATGGAAACCCAACTTCTTCTGATGTTCGATGGGGAGAAACACTCATGAAACCTTCCTAAGAAGGATTTGATACCATATTAGAATTTGAATTCCATTTAGATATTCAAGTAGACAGTTCTAATAATTTTTGCAGCTATTGAATGGAGAATGAAGATACAAACTAAGAAAAAAAAACCACACAGGAAACAGACAAGTATTGCTCAGGAATTTATAGTATCATTCATCATAATAATATCTAGTGTTACAATAGTTTACATAGGTAGAATTCGAATGCATTGGATATGAATTCAAATCCTCCAAGTAGATATGATTGTATCTAACTAAATCTCTAATCAATATCAGAGTCCAAATAGACAACTCCCTGATGACCAATAACTCCAACAACCATTGAAATCTAGTTAACTCGGTGCAACTGAGTGTGGTAGGTAGGAAAAGCACTCCTCCCCATGAAACCATGCATTATCCATGCATTGGTAGTGCTAGCTTAACTGACTGCGAAGTAACTGAATGTAACTGGGGGATAACTAAGACTAACTAGTACTAACACGAACTGAATGAAGTAGGTTGGTGTTGAGACTCCCAGTGGCTTATAAAATGTAGGGATTGGTCTAGGAGGCACCAAAACTAATGCATGCACATGCAGTAAGTGGCAGTTAACCTCTAGTAGTGTTCCCCACACTCCAGTGATTGTTACAGGTGGCCCCATTTGGCCAAGTGGACCCAAATGTACCAGTGGACCCAATTAATTAATTTAAGTTTCCTAATTTAGGAAATAATTAATCTAATAGACATTTGACCAAGGGAGGATTAATAATCCTAACACCCCCATCTCAATCCTAACTTTGAAAATTGTGGGTCGTGGTAACAAGACCATAGGTCACCCAAATACAATCTAGAAGATAATAAAAAACTGCTTAATACAACTGAGGAAATATGGAAAAACCTCATGGGAACCACCCCACCCCCCCCCCCCTAAAAAATAAGCAGGAAAATAGCAATCTGCAAGCTATATTTAGAAGAAAGAAGCTTCCTCCTTAGAAAAATAACTTGAGAAAAAACACTTCTACAAAATTGCAGCTCGATGCAGCAACATGGTCCATCAGTGGACCTCTCAATGTACTTCTGAAATGATGACTTTGTTTTTTTATGCTCGATGGTGAAGGTAGGGAATGATCAAATATCTACTTTTGTGGGCCATGTAGCCGATCATTCACCATCATTAAGTAGCACCGACCTGGAAATTCACTACACCATTCTGCAGAGAGTGAATCTATGAGGGATAGTGCAACATGCTCATTTTGATATTGGGACCTAGTTCTTCTTCTATCTTCTAGAACTCCAGCACCACTTTTAGTCGCATCAAGAAGCTTTTGAGCCCATCTGGGTTTAGGCTTCTGATTAGGAATGGGTACTGGATCTCTATCTAGAATCTATTGAGATTCAGTTTCAATAACATGATCATGTTGTATGTGATATTCTTCATTTGAATTTGAAACATGTATCACATCATCATAATCATCATAAAAAATAGGCAGAGAAATAGTTATACCTTCCTGTGCTGCTGGAGGAGTCTCATGCAACTGATCTTCTTCAAACTGGACACTTCTTTCAATGACGCATCTTCTGGTAGAAACCTCCATCAGTTTGTAATCTTTTGCATCTTCTGCATATCCCAACATAATGCATTCTCTACTTTGGGATTCGAATACCTTCCTCTTTTCAAGTGGTATTTTGGACCAAGCTTCGGAGCCAAAAAATATCAGATGTGAGACATTGGGCTTATACCCATGTAGTGCTTCAAATGGAGTGACCACAACCACTGACTTGTGGGGAATCCTATTCTACAAATATGAAGCACAGTTTACTACTTTAGCCCAAAGAGAAGGAGGTAGATGATTGGCATGGAGAAGGCATGTTTCCATATCTTTCAGTGATCTATTATTCCTCTCATCCACACCATTTTGTTGTGGTGTGTATGGAACTGAGTGTTCCATTCGAATCCCCTCTAATTCCCAGAAATTGTGGAAATATCTTTTGACGTATTCTCCTCCTCCATCGGATCTTATTAACTTGATATTCTTATTGAAACTGTTCTCAACCATAGCTTTAAAACTTTTAAAAGTATCAAAAACTTCTGATTTTAGTTTTATGAAGTAGATCCAGTAGTACCTAGAACATTCATCAATAAAGGTCAAGAAATATCTGCAACCATTAATGGATTTTGCAGGCATAGGTCCAGCTACATCATTATGTATAAAATCAAGTGTAGAGACAACTCTATGTGCCTTCCCAACATCATACGTATTTTCTGGATGCTTACCTACCAAGCACCCAGCACATACTCCATCAAAAGTTTGGATGGAAAGAAAACCTTCAACCATGCTATCATTGTGGAGCTGCTTTAGATATTTGAAATTGAGATGGCCAAATTTCTCATTCCAAATCTTGCTGGTATTGTTATCATGAGACAATAAATATGTAGGAGGAGAAACATGTAGAAAATGTGAAAACTCATAAGCTTTGGTAGAGTGATTTGCAATACCTTTCGCTACAAGATTTCCAGTGGCTTTTTCCATGATCCCAACTGAGTCTGAATTGAATGTGACCCTCTCGGGAGAGTCTGTATGAGTCATATGGTAAATAGATAACAGGTTAGCAACAAGGTAGGGCACATATAGGACTTTCTTGAACTCACCATGCTTCGCTTTGACTAAGCCCTTCCTTCTGATAGAATATAGGAATCATCTCCCATGTGAATGTTAGACCCCTTTAATAGTGAAAGATTAGAGAAGGACTCTTGGGAGGAAACCATGTGGTTGGAGGCTCCAGAATCTATGATGTATGTCTAGGATGGAGAGAGAGTTGCTTTCAAAGCATGACACCTTTTGGTATCTTCTGTCGGTGCTTCTTCATCGGTATTCTTTGATCTTGGAGGAGCAATGTTGTGCTTCTTGAGAAGGGTGAACATCTCATCAAGTTGCTTCCTCATACAATGTTCTTCAAGATGGTATCCATTTTCACAATAAGGAAATCACTTCTTTTCAAATTTCTTCTTCTTAGAGCCGGAGGCCCCTTCAAAAGCTTGCTGATTTTGTTTAGGCTTCGAATTAGCTACCTTTGGCTCCTTCTTATTTCATTTCTACTTTGCTTGTGCTTTGGAAGAGTCAGTAACCAAGAGAGCTTGATCTTTGGAGGTTTGGTTGACTCCCATTCGAATCAATTTGTCTTGTTCCTTGATTAAGGACTCGAAAAAAGAATCTAAAGAAGGAAGTTTCCAATTAGGAAAGCTTTCCCACTTTTAATGAAACATAGAGACATATACAGAGAACTCAGGACCTACTTTGCTGAGTATGGAAAGGAAATTCTGCTCATCCTTTCGCTCTATCCTGCACTGTCTGTATTGGAGCACTAGAGACTTGAATTTAGATAAGAATTGATCAATATTCTCGAAACTGCTAGGATGTAAAGATACCAACTCATTCTCTAGAATGTGTCCCCAAAACTCATCTTGTTCGTTAAACAAGCTATCAAGCTTCTCCAAGGCTTCTCTGGGAGTCCTCAATCCTTCTAGATGAAATAGGAGATCTCTGGAAATATAAGTACATAAGTACCCGAATGCTTCATCACAATGGTTTAGGAACTTGTTCCGCTCTACCAGCTGATGAGGCTTAGGCTCCCATCCATGTATGATCCTATGGTAGCCATGCTTTCGCGAGGCTAGTTGCATATCAATACTCCAATCAAGGTAATTGGAAGTTGTGAGGATCCATGGTTAGGGAATTTGATAACTCATAATTGCTTCGACTGGAAGACTGCAAATATTTCTCACAAGCTACATAGCACCTATCAATTTCATTGCACTAACACTCTAAAACATATGAACTATTAGAATCATGCTTTTCCTCCCAGCATGAACATGTTTTCAGGGTTTGTCACACCGTCTCCACTTCTCTGAATAAATCCAGAGCTAGCAAATTTTCATAGGGGACTTTTGTGGAAACCCAACTGCTTCTGATGTTCGATGGGGAGAAACAAGCATGAAACCTTCCTAAGAAGGCTCTGATACCATATTAGAATTAGACTTCGATTTATATCTTCAAGTAGATAGTTCTAATAATTTTTTCAACAATTGAATGGAGAATGAAAATACAATCTAAGAAAAATAACCCACACAGGAAACGAACAAGTATTGCTCAGGAATTTACAGTATCATTCATCATAATAATATCCGTTGTTACAATAGTTTACATAGGTAGAATTAAAATGCATGGGATATGAATTCGAATCCTCCATGTGGATATGATTGTATCTAATTTGAATCTCTAACTCAAGGTATCCCAATCAATATCAGAGTCCAAATAGATAACTCCCTGATGACCAATAACTCCAACAACCACTGACAGCTAGTTAACTCAGTGCAACTAAGTGTGGTAGGTAGGAAAAGCACTCCTCCCCATGCAACCATGCATTATCCATGCATGGGTAGCACTGGATTAACTGACTATGAAGTAGCTGAATGTAACTGGGGGCTAACTAAGACTAACTAGTACTAACACCAATTGACTGAAGTAGGTTGGTGTCAAAAATCCCAATGGCTACTAAAATGTAGGGATTGGTCTAGGAGGCACCCAAACTGATGCATGCACATGCAGTAAGTGGTAGTTAACCTCTAGTAGCATTCCTCACACTCCAGTGACTGGTATAGGTGACCCCATTAGGCCAAGTGGACCCAATTGTACTAGTGGACCCAATTAATTAATTTAAGGTTCCTAAGTTAGGAAATAATTAATCTAATAGACATTTTACCAAGGAAGGAATAATAATCCTAACACATGATTCCTCTACATATGAACCAATCTATGATAAAGGTTTCTTAATTTTGAAGTAGATGCATGATACTACCCATATGGATCCTTACCATGATGAAATGTAACACCCCATTTTTGACCCTGTGGTATTGAATTGCATATGATGTAAATATTGTATTTAATCATGGTATGGAGATAAAGGCAAACTCCCCACCATGGATTTAGTGTCTTGTGTATCGGTGATTAAAATAGATGCCAATGGTTTATGTGCTAGACATGCACGATATGTTTGAGACATCATGTAAAATGAAAATTAATAAAAATGCCACAACTAGCTATGTGCCGCAACGTTAAAGAGATGGGGGCATGATTTCACAAGGAATCGGGGGTGGGGGGAGTAAGCAAACCTTTTGGTCCTATGGGAAAAATCCAATGTCAAGGGAAAACTCATAAGTTATCAAATACCCTTTTTGTATTTTGTGCCCAATCATCTCTAAGTTGGTTGAGGATGTTGTTTCCTTGGGATGGGAAAGGTATGGAGGTCAATTTCGAATTGGGAATACCACCCATCTTTTGAAAGTGTGTTTTTGAATTGTGGGGCAAGTAAAAGAATGGGAATGCATGCCCAAGCCAGGAGGCATCCATGTCTTTCATTTACTCACCCATTGTCACGGAGGTTTGGCTCCCTCACGTAGCTGAAGCTTGTTGAGCCTTCCCCCTCATGAGTTGTTGTCGTTTCTTCACTTCTCCATGCCCAGAATTCATTATCTGTGTTGCTGGGAAAATGAGAAGGAAGGAGCCACGATTTTGGGGTTTGAGGACGCCATTTTTTCCACTAGAAGCTTCCCTCATGTTTTTCTGCATTTTCCCTAATTTCTCCAAGCTGGGAAACCCATTTTTGGTTGCAAAACATTATTTCCTCCACCCAAAATTTTGTATCTTGTTGTGTGTGCATTTTTTGCCTTGGCCTGAACTAGTTTGGGAGTGAAAAATGGGGTCTAACTAGCTTGATAAACCTAGTGTAAGAATGAACCTCAAAGACATATCTAGGGGGCTGGTTTTCTTCTTTGCACACCCTGAATTGCACTGGAAGGGAAGGCATATCCTGAGGGACTGTGTAGCAAAGAAGGGGATGCTTCGTTGTGTTGGTTGTGTATATTTTTAATAGGTCAGGCTATATCTGGTGCAGGTGTCCATAGCTCTGGGGTTGAGCTCACTAGCTTAGCAGTCAGCATTTCCAGCTCCTTTGTAGCCTGATAAACCCAACTGTGTTGGCTTGGCTAAGTTTTTGTTGTATCCTTGGCTATGTGTGAGTCTACTAGTGTTCCCTTATTCCTTGTGGGAATCATGCCCAGCTCAGGGGTGGCAGTTATACTGAGATATTGATGAGTGCAGTGGCCTATGGTTGGGTGGAACATTGCAACGACATAGTTGGTTGCGAGACAAGATTCTTCCAAGATAAGTATTCTTTTCTATGTTAATCTCTACATTTGTATTTGCTTAATCAAATATGATGAGCATGCCTAATGTATTCAATTGATGAATTGCTTCCACTGTATAGTTGCAATTGTATGCATTTGTGCATGTGTTCTTTCAATGCATTTCTAAATTATGTTATGGGGATTAGATTTCTCTGATTAGTGATGGCCTGAATGACCAAATATTTCCAAGAATTCTATTAACAGTTGGATTTCCTGACAAAAAACTTCCTTTCCGCAACTTGCAGGATGCGACATGTGGAAACGCCCTTCTGTAAATTCTATTCCCCATAGATCTCCTTGTGCAACTCTCCTTTCCACAACTTGTGGGATGCGGGATGTAGGATGCGACTTCACAATCTCTATTTCTACAACTAATTATATCCACAATGGTCTATTCCGCATGCAAGATGCAAGATGCAAGATCGAATTTTTGATATTTCCCTAATTTCGCAAACTCAATATTTCCGCACCATTGATTCTTGCGGGTTGATTCTCAACCGTTGATCTGTTTTCAGATGCGGAATAAATTGTGACCGTCGATTTCTGTCACAATATTTATTCACTGTTCGATCTCCTTTGAGATATTTCTTCATAGATCGTCGAATTGATCACTGACAAGATCAATTTCTCTACTATTGGGAAGTTAGAGAATTTATAGACATACTTGAATAGAGTGAACTTCGAGCTGGATGCTCCTGCATCAATTAGGTAGCACTATGGTCGCCTCTCGCTCTAGTGGATGGGAGGGGAAGTGACATGAAACTTCTACACTTTTTTATCATTTGGGTGACTTAGTTCATTCTCCTACATCCTGCAATCCCATGTTTTGCAGCATTAGTCTCAATGAAGTATGGGGGAAAGAGTTCTTTTTTATGGTGCCACATGAGGAGTATGGAACTCCTCGATTTACCTTTTATGATGACATGGTTGGAGCACATTATTATTCACATTTTCAGCAGCATCCTTTGTTACTTTATTATTATGCACATCTACATGGATGCACCTATGATATGCATTTGAGTCACTTGAAGACTCATGGTTTTTCTTGCTCAACACTTGGTTCATTTTATGTTGGAGGAACTTCATCCAACACTGGGGTGAATATATTTATGATTGGAGAACATTTTTGTTTCCAACCACATAATTTTTTATATATTTATTATTCTCTCATTCATGGATGTATCGGTGATATTTCTTTGATTCATTTGAAGTCTCCTTGTTTCTTTTACTAATTATTTGGTTCAGATTTGAGTGAAGATTCTTCATTCACTTGTTGGATGAAAGAATACAGGGTTGAATATTTTGATGCATATCATATCCTTTTGGAGCAGAATTATAGGACATAGGATCCTCACCTATGTCATTGAAGAAGATTTGATTGGTCACTTGAAGTTTGTATGAACTTGGCAAATGGTGGTCTACTTACTTGGAAGTATAACCACTTTCATGATTTTTTGATGAGGCACCTCCTTGATGGACATTTATCTTATGTTGTTATGTACTTTGATGATATATATTATGTACTCATGATGTTTGGAAGAATTAATACAAGAAAATGGGATCCCGGAATTCTCTTTCCTAATGGTATGGGTTGGAGAGAACTCTTAATTGTTGGAGTGCAATACAAGCAATGGGACCCTGGGATAGTTTTTAGTCCCATTGATTTCAATTTTTTGGGGAAACAATCAGTATGGGAGATGGATTACCCACTTAATAAAGAGATTTTAATTAGATTTGTGCAGCATTAATCATGGTGGTTCCTCTATAAAATCTTCATGGAATCTCAAAGACTCAAAGTTGGGAAAATAAGTGGCAACTTCAAAGAATCATACAGAAAGAAGGTTCTTCAACACCCATGTTTGAAATTGCTTGAGGACAATAAATATTGGGAAGGGAGGATTTTTCATGTCCTAAATTTTTCATTGGGTCACAATGGCCTAATCATACTTTCCATATTCATGAGAGTTTGTCAAATTGTTACTAAGGGTCAAATAATTGCCAAGTAGGAAAATTACTAGTTTTCTAGGTTGGGAGTGGAAGCTTTGGGGTTTGGAATAATGGGGACAATAAATGATATTTGAACATTAGAATGGAATAAATATTTAATAAATGATATAAATAAATAAATACAAGGGAAAATCAAAGTGGCAATTGATCATGAAGACACATGGAGGATGTGGAACACACACAAGCTATATTTTCTATGCCACCTGGCATCCTCCTCTTATCATTTTGAATCCATAAGAATACAAAGGGTCTTGGGATGATTTGGAAGTTCAATATACTTGGCATGAATCAATTAAGGTCGAATTGGAGTGGAAGAGGAAGAGGCATTTTGGAGATAGTGAGACACTTGGACTAGATTCCCTAGCTCTATGACAACAATGATAAAGATGTTATGACACATATGAAAAAAATCAGATATGAAGGCTGAAATATGACATATATGACATATTAGGTCAAAATAGAGCATCCAATATGGTGCTCATGTGAGTTGGGGAATCTCAATGGGATCCTACTCGAATTGGGGGAAGATGGAAGGCTAGGAAAGGGAAGACACATGGAAAATCATGAGTACACACCCTAATTAGAATTGGCTTGATTTTGTGGATGGATTGGTAACATTATAAGGATAAATATTTTTATAAAATACAGGAATCAAACAAGAAAAGATATTTTTATCATTTGATAAATTTGCATTTGTTAATTGAGAGAGCTAGTGGATGACTAGTTTCTTGCCTTAGCCAATTTTGAGGGTGAAATATTCCCATCCAAGTTTGTGTTTGGAGAGGAAATTCAGGTATTTCATGGAGCTTTAATATATTTTTTATTTTCAGGTGTAATCTACAAGGAAGCTCATGGTTCCTTCTATTGTAGCACTTTCTCTCAAACATTTTCAGTTTTTCTTGCATATTCTTACTCATGGAGGGATTGCGCTTTGGGTGAGATATTGTGCTCTTTGGGAGAGATAGTCATGGTAAATTTATGATTTTAATGAGATTAATATACTATGCTAGTAATATTCATAAAGTATCAGGTCGAAATACCCAATGGTTGTATGTGAAAGTGATTTTTAATCAGCAAATAATGACCATTTCCCCACTATATTGATTTATTCCATTGAATGCTGATGAATTTGAGATTATCATGGTACATTATGATTGTAATAAGTTTAATATGGTATTTTATTCATTCTAAAAAAGTATCAGGTCTAAATACCAAAGGGTTGTATGCAAAAGTGAACATTAATGAGGAAACAATTACCATTTCCCCACTAT
Source organism: Pseudotsuga menziesii (assembly GCA_001517045.1). Taxonomy (NCBI): domain Eukaryota; kingdom Viridiplantae; phylum Streptophyta; class Pinopsida; order Pinales; family Pinaceae; genus Pseudotsuga; species Pseudotsuga menziesii. The sequence goes on along the minus strand of LPNX010915122.1, from coordinate 162,817 downwards.
ATTGTTGTATGCCATGGTAATGTTGATTATTTCGAATGGGAGAATGTATATATTATATATTTATGATGAATTTAATTTAATTTATGAGTATTATAATTTTCATGTTCATTACTTGAGCATTTTAAGTCATCTTACTTAGTTTAATTGCATTTAGAGAAGATTTGATACCATTTCTGCAAGGGTCGAATCAGTGATTTTGTAGTTGTTTGGGAGAGGGTAATAACAGTCTATATAAACTGAATAAGGATGCATATGAGACATTAAAAATGTCCCTTAAAAATAATATACCTTTATTCAAAAATTCAAGTGGGTTTGGGAGCATTTGAGAAGCCATTTCCAGCATTTACCCAAGGGGAATTAGAACACCAGTTTGCTAGTAAAGACTCCTACTTTGACCAGAGTATTAAACAAGTTTGCAAAAGTAATTGGAGGGTAATAAATAATCCATGGAAACAATATTCAAGTATTAATATCATCCATACACCTTATCAAAATATTTGGGAGCATTCGGATCAATTTGGAGACCTAGACATCAAAAGTAGTCAAAGGTCGAATTAGCGAAAAAGTGAAAAAATGGTCATTTAATAAAAATTCAAAAAAGGAAAATTACATGCATTCAGTTGCAGATGATACTCTCACATGGAGAGTGTTCCTACATTCAAATTTATATTTCATAGAAAATAACACTTGTTTGGGAGTGGTCCTAGCTCTAACAGGCTAAGGATGGTCTACGATGAGTCCTGCATTCAGTTGCAGATGATAGGTCCTGCATTCATTTGTGGATGAGATCTAAATTCAGTTGTAGATGATCGAGTGATCAAAGTGCTGGTTCAAAGGATCAAGTGATTAAAGTGCTGCTACAAAGGATCAAGAGATAGAAGTGCTGCTATAAAGGATCAAGTGATTGAAGTGTTGTTGCAAAGGATCAAGTGTTGTAAAGGATCTAGTGATAAATTAATTGTTGTTGCAAAGGATCAAGTGATTGAGTACTGGAGAAGATCAAAGATAAAGACTCGGTGCTGTAGAAGATGATTTTCTAGTACTGAAGATGTGCCAGTTACCGATGATTGTTGAAAACTTCCTATGATGTATAGATGTATCACCTTGATGATGTTGCAGACACTCTCTCTCTGTCCTCCTATAGTTGATGATGTTGTTGTCAGTAGTGTTGAAAATTTACCTAGGAAGTGTTTGTCCACCTAGACTTTCCTTGGGGTGGACAAGGACACTTAAATGTTGTGACTCCTAGTCTTGTGCATTTAATAAAGTGAGAAGCACTTTATAATTTTAAAATGACTTTATTCAAAAGGATAAGTAATGATATTTTCCTAAGTTCACATTAAAATAAAGTTAAGTCAGTGATTAAATAGAATGGGGTTGCTCAACTTTATTAAATGACATGAGGTGCACTAAATGTCATTTAATTATTATTTAATGGAGCATTTAATGTGAACCCTTCATCTAATCTAATATTGACCGTTAGATTGACAGGGAAGTTACCATGAACAAAAAGGACTAGGGTAAGGAAAATTTTCATTCATTATGATCATTTCCAAAATCATTTTTTGGAGAAAGGAAGAGAAATAGAAATAGTGAGGGTTTGAAGAGAATTTGAACTAGGAGAGAGAAATTTCCAGAATTCGAAGTGGGCACATTTCCCAAGAAATTTTGGGAACATATTTCTAGATAAATATTGGCACAAAAATCGAGGAGATTTGGAATAGGGATTTGGCATAGAAATCGAGGAGATTCGTACAGTACCTGTCCATACAAAAAGCACAAAATTCGATAAGAATTTGTACAACAATTATTGTTGCTGTCAGAATCTGTAGAACATTAAATCTTGTTGTCAGAGACCATACTAGGCACAGATTTTGAGGTCATTAAATGCCATAGAACATGCACTATCATACCATTACCATACCGTACATTTTCACACGTGTGGCACACATTTCGAGGCTGAATTTATGAGTAGACCATACAATTCTGTCAGAGAGATTTTGGCACAATTTTCAAGGAAGGAATGCGATAAGTAATGTTATTCTGGGTTTGTAAAAATTGTCTGAAAAATAATAAAATATCTCTCACTCTGAAAATAGGTTTTTCCTTAGGGGTTTTATAATGGACCTTTGGTAAAAATCAAGCGTGTTAATTTCATGTGTCTGTCTATCTGAAATTTTCTGAGTTTTTAATTTCCCGGTATAAAAGAAAATTTATGAATTGTCTAAAATTGAGAAAAAGAACCTCATGTGTTTCAATCAAGTTAAATTTTGTTAAAAATTTATGCATTGAAGGGTTGGGCATGAAATCATGCAGAGAAGCCAAAAGGCTTGTAACCAGGTTGGGGTTTCTTTCAAAACATTTCAAGTAACCCTTCTTGTTAAGGGGGAGCATTGAAATATTATAACTTCGAAGAATATTCTAAATGTATTTTAATGATGTACCCCAAGGGAGATATATTATTCCTTCGTCGGGATGTTACTATTGTATTTTGTCATCTTAGAGTCATGAGGAATAACCTCTAGTGTAAGTCGGGTCAATAGAACCCTAATGAATATAATATAATACTATTTTGAGTCTTATTAGATGAAGTCATCCCAGTCAGTTTAATGGGGCTGAATTGTTAGGATAAAATTCAAGTGACATAAATAGTATAAATAGAGGATATGTGTTCCTCATTTGAACACTCACTCACTTGTGTATAGAGAATGGGAGAGAGAGATATATCTATGCTGGGAGAAGGAGCACCTGATTGGGGTCTTGTTTTTGTACTTTTCATACATCCATATAGAGGAAGTTTTGATGGGTTTTTACTCACTTGTGTATAGTGCATGGGAGAGAGAGAGAGAGAGAGAGAGAGAGAGAGAGATCTATTGGGAGAAGGAGCACCTATCTTGGGTCTTTTATTTGTACTTTTTATACATCTATATAGATGAATTTTTGCTAGGTTTTCTTCCCCATGATGGTTTCCCAGGATAAATCTCCGTGTTCTTATGCGTCATTATGCTTGTCTATATTGCAATGATATTTTTGCACATGGTTATGATGTTATGATTATAAATGTAATTAGATATTGTATAACCATTAAAAACTTAACATAAATGAGGAAACCCTATTTAGATCCACCTAGGGTTTATGCAATTATGGACGAAGTGGACCCAAAAGAGTACACTGGGATAAGAAATCACTAGATCTGGATGCTTGAAGAGTAGATATGTTGAATTAAGGCGGGTTCGAGCATACCCAACTGACATATATGAATATATGACCAAGAACCAAAGGAGGAAGCCCACCTAGAGAAGACCAGTGTTAGATCCCAGGTGTTGTAAGGGAATAAGTAATCTTATGATTGGGGTATGAGGTCACCAACATACTGATTTATCAGACAGACTATAACAATATGTATTTGAATTCAAATCAAATTTATATATTATCAAAGAGTGAAACAAAGTTCTATGGATAGAAAAGGCATACCTTATTTCGAAGGTTGATCCTAGCTTCAACTTCTTCCAAAGCAATCCCTCAATATGTTGCTCCAATACATGTAAGAAGGAAAACTACCCTTCTCAAAGCACTTTCAGATATTACAAATTAGAGATATGATCAAAGAATAGGATTGAGATTTGATGTAAAATCACAATTATGAACATAACTCATTTATAATTGAAAAATGCATATCAAAGGTTTGGAAGGAAATAAGTCTCTTTATTCATAAAAGTTTGAAACAAATACAATCAACTTAGCCTAATCTGATCTTCTTGAAACCTGATTTTGGGCCCTCTTGCTCCTCTTCTCTAAGGAAAATCCTCCAGCATAACTATTTCTCTAAAATGGCCCCCCTTTTCCCTTATCCCTTCAAATATTTTTATGGTCAAATGAGCGGAGAGGTTATGTGGCTAGTGCAGTTAGGGAAGGTGGGGTGGTTTCCATATAGACCCCAACCACCTCATAATTAGTTTGTTTTTTAATTTAAACAATTTTTTAAGGGACGCACGAGTATAAAAGGATAAAAATGTGTGTAGCACGTGGGTTTCATGGGTAATGTCCCCTTTATTCTTGGGTTCTTGAAGGTAATCACACTTATGAGCCAATTGTGCATGAATTAAGTGTTAAGTTGGATTATCATAGGTCTAGTAGTGCTATTATTAGTGAGGTAGTTCTTAATTAAACCTCAATTTAGCATGTTATTTTTGAATGACCTACTTGTAACCATTATTTTTTTGTGAATACAGTGTTGAGAGTAATTATTTGCCACAAGTTCTTTCTTTTTTGTTCACTTGTTGAATTCTTTGTTTGTATTGCTTTCAATTCAGGTTATATATCTCTCACAGGATTCAAGAATTCTACATGGTATCATAGCTCTGGTTCCAGGTTCAATTCCCCCAAGTTAAGTCAGAGGGGGGTGTTGGAGTATCGGTTGAATAACCACCGCACCTCGAAATATAATGTGGACTAACCGCCACACTGGGATCCTTGGACTATGTTCTTGGTTTCAGATGTTTACCAACATCTGCAAGTATTGGTGTAACAACAAAACTTACATGGTATCAGAGCTCAACTCACGGGTTCAATTCCCTCGAGTTACGTCAGGGGGTGTTGTTGGAGTATTTGTTGAATAACTGTCACACCTCAAAATATAATGTGGACTAACCACCACAGTAGGGTCATGGGACTATGTGCTTGGCTTCAATTGTTTACCAACATTGGTAGGATTTGATGTAGTTGTTGAAGATCTCAATAATATCTCTTCACTTTCCTTAGGTAAAATTTCTAATTTAGGTGATGAAGATGATGCTACTAACAACAATATACATGATGATAGTAATGAACAAGTTGCAGATTTGACAGTGAAGCCACTTTTGGAAAGACAAACTCAATAGGTTGCAAGTAACCTAGTTAGGGATCCATAAGCTACAAAAAGGACAATCTCAAAGTTCAAGGATGCTCCACATGCATTTGTTATTACAAATCCCTTTTCTGCCCTTATATTGTTACATAACCATTGTTGCAACCCTACAATCATATACATAAGATGCAAGGGACCCATATTGGCCTGCTTCGACAGATGATGATATCAAGACCGTGATCCAAACTTAAGAGATGATTCCTCTACTTCCAAAGAGGAATCTTGTACCTCCTGACATATACATCAAGCCCTTCACTGAGAAGAAGTTCTTAAATTTACAGGCTAACTTAGGGCTAGCTTAGGACTAGTGGAGACATTTGGGTATACATTCACAATCTACTTAGCATTTTTTCCTTTTGTGAGGAGGGGTATTTCCCATGAGGTATTCCCTTTTTCCTCAGTTCAAGAGGATTTCATTTATTGTATTTTGGGTATCTAAAGTGGCATCTTTGGCTAGGACTCAATTTTTTGGCTTTTTCACCTAAGTTAGGCTTAAGGGGGGGTGTTGGAACATTCTTTTAATTCCTTATGTAATTATTCTAACCATAATACTTTATACCTTGCGTTATGTAATTGTTTGGTTAAATCCATGTTCAATTTGACCACCTAATGATTGAGGGCACATCATTCCTAGTTTTTAGGGAGTTTCCAATTTTTTGGCATAGGAGACCACCTTAAAACCTTCCATTAGAGTAAAAATATGGTTTTAACTCATTGCATTCCCAATTCCACCTAATTTTACCTAATTCACTTAACTTAGCCTCCAAACCACACTTATTCCTTGGATTAATAGATTCCTCCCTTGAATTAAGGGGTTTGGTCCTATTGCCGCCTGATACGAACCTCAGGTCAAGTGGTATAAATATTCAAGCCATTGGGTGCATCCTCAGGGGTAAGTCATGACTCAAGTGATGTCACCTAATACTTGACTCCTCCATCTAGACCAACTCTTATCAAATTCAAGGGGGGTGGTCCCTAAGAAAATAAAACTATGGATTTTAAGCTAGGTTATGAAGGTAAAACTAATTCTAGGATTTTGGAAAAGTTAAAACAAGAGAGCAATGACAATGAATTAAATCAACAACATACTATATCATTGAAAATGACACATAATTCAATTTAAACAAAAGTGATTGGATAGTAGACTAGTGCCAATGGAGTTAAATAGTTGTTGATAAAAGGAAATGTTTTCGTGTGCTTCCTGGTCAGTTTTAGATTTATTATGAATGAGTGGATTACGGGAAGTGGGTTTCGATATAATCTAAAGTATGTGGAATGAGTCCATATTACCAAGTGTAGTTCTTCATGAGAAAATAGTTATATCGGAGTCACAGGGGTGTGTCCAACACTAGCACAAATGAGGGTGTAGCTTCACGGATACCCATGGTCACTACCTAATAGTTCCCCCTTCATTGAAGGATTTTCCCACAAATGATAAAGTGTCAAAGGCATCGGATTTTTTTTCTATGGGAATCAATTTTATTGTGCAGTAATTATAAAGTGCTACAAGTCCCTTTCTGATTTCCCAGCAGATCAAGGGAGCCTGTGGTGGACCAGAGCATACAAAGACAAATATAAAAAAATGATTTTTATTTTCACATAAATAAATAAAAGAAAATGAACTACTTGCAAGAAAATAAATGTTATTTACTATAATTTAACTATGAATCTCTTTTTTGGAATGCCACCTACTCAGGAAATCCCTTTCAATATCACCATACCTAGGGAAATCTAGTGGTTTGTTACTCTTTATTACGAAATAAAAAAGGAAAACTGAAAATAAACTACTCTAAGGTTAGCAACCATAATATTAATACAAAGAAAAAAAGGAAACCATAAAACAAGTGACACAAACCTCCCCATAGGGGATGGGGTGTGGGTGTTGGGAAACTCACTTGTTTTTTTCTTTATTACTTATTATTACAAGATAAAGGTGGATGCCTTTGGTCCTTCTAGATTCGGATCCAAAGGCTTACAAGGTTGATGAAATAGAAAAGGATCAAGGTATGTCGCTTTGGGAAATCATGAATGGCCTGGATCCTCAATTTTCTGGAAACACTTCATCTTACCTATTCCTCAAAAGTGTAAAGCTAACCACCTATTATGCACCAAATGTGTTGATTAAGACATTAGAAGCATACAAAATTTAAGTACTTAAAGATCAGAAATATGCACAAGTGCTTAAAAAAACTAGATCTATTCAAAGATGAAGCTTGAATGACTTAGATCTAGCAGCATACTTAAATAAATGAGCCTTTATATATTCTATTAAAATAAACTAATTTACTTAAGCATGAAATGAACTATAACCTAAAAGAAAGTTTAAAGAAAAGATGAAGGAGAGAGAGAAGGATGGACCTAAATCCTAGGAACTTTTGGGTTGTGGAGTCAATTGGTGGAGAGCGGAGAGACTATTGTCTTCCAAAATGCTTGAAATTTGGAGGAGTCAACCAAGATCAATCATCCCTTCAAGTTAGATACTTGCATCATCTCGGAAATCTTTGTACAAAAAGGTCAAAAGAAAAGGTGTTGTCGAAAGCAGAAACTTGGAAAGCATGTAATTAAACAAAATGTACATGCAAACTAAGATATCTACAACCATTAAACAATAAGAGCATGATTCAAAATAGAACAATCTCTTATCCTACTAGTATATATATCCCCTTATAGGCCCACAACTAACCAAATAAATGCACTATGGCTCAAGTTTGTGGATGATTGATGGATGGTTTATGAGGTAACTGGTATTAGATTGTTTTACATAACCACATGAGACCTCCAAATCATTTTTATTATTCCAAATGGTACTAAAAAATACAGAAGCATAGATTAAACATCCTTTTGGTCCTCTCTGACCATGAGAAAATGAGAGCCAAGGCATTGCTTAAATAGCCAAATGAAGAGAAATGCCCAATGAGGGGTGAAGTGACTAACTAAAGAAGAGAGGGTGAATTGATGAGTGAACTGAAGATTGGGGTGGAGTTCAACACCAAATATTGGAGCCACCTCTCAAGAGGTTGGTTCCATCTCTCATTGGGATTATCTCCCATCAACCGAATGATGCCAAATATGCTAATGCACACCTCTCCGTGGAGAAATGCACCCCCCTAATCGAACAAACTCATAATTCAAAGGATCTGATTGGATTCAGGTGAACTCGGCCTTCGATTTGACTTTTAGTTAATGTCAGTTAACTCTGCCACCTTGAAAACATGTCTAAAATAAGTTTCCTTAATTGGTGGGATTCTATTTTTATCCATATTTTCCATTTTTAGCATTTTTATTCACTTTTTGAGAGAAAATCAAATTAAGTAAAAAAATTACTAATTTGACTCTCAAAGTGGGTTTAGGGGTTAAGTGAGTGCTCTGAGTTAGAAAACGAGCACCCCCATCGTAAATTCTACCTTATAACCACATTTGTATGACTTTATTTTATTTTATTTTTACATTACAAACTTTAAAAATGTCTTTTTATGGTAATTTTTTTTATTAGTGAAAAATTGAAAAAAAAAACTAAGAGGGACCTAGTGCATGTTCATTTGACTCAAACTTGATGACTAGCATGGTAATATATGTTGACACTTAGACTTTAATAACCTCCTAAGGCCTAACTACCAAGACAATTACTCCAGCTTCGGAGGTTTGAGTGAAAAACTTGGAAATCATGCATCATTGAAAAAAACACATAATTAACAAGGGAAAGACACTTTAGAGTAATGTATTGATGTCTAAGTCATAGGAAGCCCAATTTTGTTACAAAAATTCATCATGCTATTTCAACTTATTACAACTTCCATGAGGAGTATGAATGTGCAAAAAATTTGAAAAGGGTCAAAATTGGCCTGCATGGACTTAAAAACTTCTGAACTTGATGACTCAATTGAACAGTTCCACCAAGTACAACTTAGGTAGTAACATATGGATCCCACTGTGGGAGATGGGCTCGATATGTTCATTGATAAAGGAGAGGATAAGAGAAATCCATAATCTATAGTTTCGATAATCTGTAAAAATAATTCAACTTCACAGACCAAACCCTCAGTAACACAAGTTCGATAACAACCATTGAACCATAAGTCGTTTTATTAGAAAGTAATTAAAACTAACTAACGAAAAATACAAGTATTATACCTAAGTACAGAAAAGAAATGCAAAAAGTAAATGCTCACTTTGGAGCTTATTTTCCTACTATAAGCATGATATAAAACAAAAATTTAGGTGTAACCATAAATCCAATGTAACCACCTAAGCATTTTATCAGTATCATTTTTTCCCCCTTGTGTTTGGTTACCAGCCAAAAAAAGGATACCTTTAAGCAACAAAAACTTGCATGGGTATTCAAGATCGGAGGGTTAGATGGGAAGATCATAGACATGTAATACATCATCAAATTGCTTCCCAAATTGACAAGTCCTCCTGTAGGCCTCTTCTATCCAAGACTGGATAGGAATAATGCACACATCTGTATGATGAGGCAGATACACTACTTCATCATACTTGTCAACACAACTTCTCAAATGATAAATCTGTGTGTAATCCCTGACTCTTCATTGCAATGCTTCTCCAAGTCTTCATTATTAATACTTATGTGCAACTTTGAGTAATATGTCCCTTATTTATAATAGAAAAAAATTGAATGCTCCTCTTCCATACCAAGGCTTTCCAAAGTCTTCGAATGAACACTTCCTTCATTGGTCATATCATAAATGGTATTTTCAATAATACTTTCAAAATTCTCATACAAGTTTACTGGGAATCCCCCTCCCCTCCGTTACCCCAACTCCAAAAGCATGCTCCCCATGGAATCGTTGTGGAATCTATCTCGAATCACGATTCTATGATCGCTCCCGAGCTAAAGCATTTTGTAAAGCGCACTTTTGGGGAATTTAACACAATCCCTGTGTTTGTCTAGGAGTGATATCTCCCTGAACTCTCCCGTATTGGTCCTAGGTGCCTTACCTGGCACTTTCACTTCGCCCCCACATAGCTCCCTGATGCTCCCAACAATGCTCACCCTCTAGCTCCATGCCCGCAGAAAAGAGAAAACAGAGGAAGGGGATGGGGTCCACATGTGGGATTTTGGAGAGAAGGACTAGGGATTTGGGGGATAAATCCCTCTTCTCCATCTTCATTCTCACTTTGATTGAGAAGAGAAGGCCACCATCATTGGAGATTGAAGAAGGTTGAAACTTGAACTTATAACTACCATTGGAGGGTGGGAGCCAAAGAGGTAGGCTCTAAAATATTTCTTGTTGATTTTCTTTGTGTTTGAAAGTTTTTGAACTTTTATCTCTATATTTAATCATGAATTCTTGGAATATCTATTCTAGATTTTAGACACTATAATGTACATTGTATATGTTCCTCTCCTATTCTTTCCCATGCTTCCTCCCTCATTCTATTGCAGGAAATAGGTTAAATATCTAGTTCCATCAACCATGATGATGGGTTTATGGTTTATTTTGTTGGTTCCTTTTGTTATTTTGATGATGGTGATTGGAGATAGGAGGAGGAATGAGGCAGAGGATGAATAAGTGGGGAGTGGCACATACCATGCAGTGGAGGAGGAGGAAAACTAGAAGAAAACCAAAGAGGACCCACACCCTTATGGAAATATGTCACAAGGCGGGGAGGAGGTAGAGGGGGTGGAACCACCAAATTTGGTTTCCCTCATTATAAAAATACACACACATGTTCATATACCTCTGTGAGAAGACATCTATGTGGGCACATGCCATGTGATGAAAAAAAACTATAGGAGTTTGTATTTTCCCACATGTGGTATCAACACAAAGAGTCATCTATAAGATGGAATAATTTGAAGCACAAAACATAACAAAATGATCAACGGATGACCAGGACCTTTCATGCTCACTAAGAATTGGAGGCCCATCCACCCAAGGCAATGGATTCTCTCCAATGCAGTCATGTGGTAAGACAATATCAAATTTCCTTGACCAAGGTGGTAGGGATGATGTGGATTCAAAATCGTTTTGATTTCTCTATGCATGTAGCATACCATTCAATGTTATCCACTCACCCTATTGGAATGAAATGGTAGAGACCATCCGCACTACATCAGTAGTATACAAGAGCCTTAGGTATGACAAAGCTAGAACTGTGGGGCTTGAAAAGGAAAAATACAAGATCCAAAATGCTTTGGGGAAATTCACAAATGCTTGGAATGAGTATGGGGTATCAATTATATCAGATGATTGGACAATTGTGAAAGGCAAGCCATTGATAAATGTTCTTGGTGTCTCTGATATTGGTGTAGTCTTCCTTTCGGCACATGACTACACAGATAAATTCAAGACCGACATGAACGTTGCAAAACTCCTACTAAAAAACATTGAAGTTGTTGGTCCATACAATGTCATCGAATTCATAACCGATAATACTACTAACTGTAAGGTAGTGAAAGCAATCATTGAAGATAAATACCCCAACATATTTTGGTCCAGGTGTTTGGTTCACACATTAAACCTTTTGATGCATGAAATTATTAAGTTGGAGGAAAATGATTACAAATGATCGATGAACTATACAAAAAGGGAAAGCAAATGATAAGATTTATTACCAACCATAGCAATGCCCATGACATTTTTGGTACTCACTCAAATTTAGAGCTATTAAAGATAGAAAAGACTATATTTGTTAGCTATTACCTCACCTTCATGCACCTTTGAAGGTAAGAGAAGCATTGGCTAGCATGGTATCAAGTGAATCATGGCAAGTCTTGAAAGATAGGGCTACATCCATATTTGACAGGCTTCATTTTCAGGATGTGAAAGAGATTGTTCTTGATGAACAATTTTGGGAAAGTCTCAAGTTTGTTTTGCAGTTCACAAAGCCCACTTATCACATGATCCAATTTGTTGATACAGATAAGTCGGTAATTGGGGAGCTTTATGAGCATATGGATAACATGTTGAGCCAAATTAAATATATTCTTGAACCAAAAGATCCCATCCTGTATGACCATATTCCCAAACATGTGGTCAAAAGGTGGGAACATCTCAACATTCCACTGCATGCCTTAGCATATGTATTAACACCAAAATATTATTCTCCATCTTGGTTGGACAAACCAACACCTAGGGGTGGGGTTAGGAGAAAGCCTCACATAGATCCAGAGGTATAGGTTGGGTACATGGCTGCTATAGACAAGTTGGTCCATGATGAAGAGGAATGTTCCTTATTGGGTAGTGAATTAAGCAAATACCTCTGTGATATTGGTATGTTTGGTACTTTGCATGCTAGAAAATATCAATATAGGGCACCTCCTATTGAATGGTGGAACATGTATGACTCATCATGCCCACACTTGCATAAATTGACAACCAAAGTGCTTTCACATGTGGCAAACAATTGCTATGCAGAAAGGTCTTGGATCACCTATAGCTTCATCTAATCAGTGAAAAGAATTCGATTAAATTAAAATTAGGTAGAAAGTTTGTTTTATGTAAATTACAGCTTGAGGTTGATGACTCATTACTGTGAGCGGGCCAAAACTGATAGATCATATGTCACTTGGGACAACAATTCGAAGGAGCATAACTTAGAGGATCGAGCCTTAGATTTAGAGGGCTTAGAGGATGAGCTTTTGGGAAATGAGGATGACCATGCAGAAACAACAACAAAAATGACACCACCATCTTCTACCTTGTTTCTATATGCACCATATTTTTCTAGAGGTTCAACTTCATAAACTCCATCTGCATCAATGAGGGGGGCTCATGCAGGACCAAGTCTTGGATGTGGCTCAAGACACTCAACATTGGTGGCTACTCGGGGTGATAATCCCACTCCATATCTTCATAAACCATGGGAAAATAAATTAGAAATTTCCCATGGCAAGAGGAAACATCCATAAAATCTACTTTTCTTATTTACAGTGCTTTCAAGTTTCTGCACTATTTACTCATTGGCACTTTTATGCTTATTATGTATATTTTGTGAACATTATATGGCAATTCAAGTTTGAATTTTGAAGTTGAGCGTACCTTTGAAGTTCACTATTTGCAACTTTGAATTGTTGAAACTTGAGTCATTAACTGGTTACTGCATAAAAACATATTATTATAACTCTTTGGTAATGAATATGATGCTTTGTGAATTTTTTCAGGTTCAACTTTCATTTCATGCTTGATGTTTTTTGTTATATACTATAGTTTCGTAACCATTACAAGTACAATTTTAGTGATGAAAAAAAGTTATATATTGAAAATTTGAAGTTGTAAGGTTGATAACTTGATGTTATGGATACTAGACCTATGGTTGACGAATCCACTCGTATATGATTGATGATTGATGAATGATGTTATATGGTATTATGGTTTATTTCATGTTTTTATGCTTTCCATAACTAATTCAACATTCTGCAAGCATTTGTTGGCATATATGCATCAAAATATATTAAAAATGTATATTATATTAAAAATGCTCCCAAACCAAAATCTTTTCAAACAAATTCTTTTCATTCCCACTCGCGCTCTCGCTTTATGTTTTCGCTCCCACTCCCAAGTAACCTTGGTATCATAGATGGGATTTTCAAGAAATTTCCAATAGTCATCATCCCCATACTTGTTAGATATGAGATGTTCTTCATTGATTGGATCACATCCCTAGCTATACCCCTCCTCCTTAAGATCATAAGAATGCTCTTCAAAAAGTTGGGTTTCAAAGATTTCGCAAGGGACCCATATTTCCACACCTTCATCACCATGTAGAGAACATGGGGGAGTTGTTAGATTTTTATCATTTAATAAATATGATCTAGAATCTTATCTAAGAGAATAACATGCACAACAATAATCACAAGAGACAAGAGACAAAGAATTTTCCTCAGGGAAACCGTAAAGGAGAAAACCCCACAACTTCCTCAGAGATAGAATGAGAACCAATAGAAAAAGTGAAACCCAAAAACATAAAGATGATCTCCGACAACTGATGTCTCTCACTTGTGCCAGTGCTTCCTCTCTCACTCACGCACCTCAATTGAGTGAGTGAATGTGTATCAAATGAGGACCATCCCCCTCTATTTATATTATTTGGTTCACTTGGAATTTAACTCAACTATGTCAGCCCCAATGTACTTGACTGGGTCAACTTATCTATGGAGAATCTAGTGCCCCACAATGGTGGGGAATTTCCCCCCTGACTTACAAAAAAGGGGACTTCCTCATGACTCTTAGTAGTTTTCCCGATATGGACATCGAGGTACAATGAAATACACGTGATTCTCCCAATAGGAACATCAAGGTATGACTTTACATGACTTGATTACATTAATAATTCTCCCGATAGCAACATCGAGGTACAATACATAAGATATACAAGTGAATACATTCCCAAGTTACAAATACATCAACACTCCCTCTTAACTAGGAAGGTATTCTCTCGACAGAATTCATCAGCACAAGTCTTCGTCATTGGATCATCACTGGATCATCATCAAGTTTGGATCATCAATGGACCATCATCATTAGATCATCATCAAAGATTGATAATCACTGGATCATCATTGGATCATTATCATCGGTGCTTATGCTATCTCGATCAAATGGTGCTATCTCTCAATTCTACTCGTCACATGAAGTTCTACAGAGCCATCACTTTTTCATGCTGGTTTTAGGCCTAGCCTCCATGTAGGTCTTCATCTTCTTCAACACTTATATCTGACCATGGGAGGAACACATCCACCACCATGTGAGAAAGGAACTCCCAACACTCACATCTGACCATGGGAGGAACACATCCACCACCATGTCAGAAAGGCCCAGCACTCACATCTAACCATGGAAGGCCCAGCACTTACATCTGACCATGGGAGTAACACATCCAAGAACCATGTTGGAAAGGCTCAGCACCTACATCTGACCATGAGGAACACATCCAAGAACCATGTCAGAAAGGCTCAACACTTATATCTGACCATGGGAGAAACACATCCAAGAACCATGTCAGAAAGGCTCAACACTTATATCTAAACATGGGAGGCCCAACCTGCCACCATGTCAGAATGACCCAGCACTTACATCTGACTATGGGAGGAACACATCCAAGAACCATTTCGGAAATGCTCGGCACTTATATCCGACCATGGGAGGAACACATACAAGAACCATGTCAGAAAGGCTCAACACTTATATTTGACCATGGGAGGAACATATCCAAGAACCATGTCAGAAAGGCTCAACACTTATATCTAGCCATGTGGGGAACACATCCTGCATCCATGCTAGAAAGGCTCAGCACTTATATCCGACCATGGAAGGAACTAATCCTACCATGTCAGAAAGGCTCTGCACTTATATCTACCCATGGAAGGAACCAATCCTACCATGTCAAAAGGGCTCTACACTTACATCTGCCCATGGAAGGAACCAATCCTACCATGTCAAAAAGGCTCTCAAAATCCTCACTTCCCCTTGGAAGGAACCTCAATCTGGAGAAAACCAAGCTTCTCCCTTAAGTACTCAAACTTCACTCTGGCTAATGGCTTGGTCAACACAACAGCTATCTACTCGTCTATCGCAACATACTGGAGCTTCATTGCTCCTCTCTACACCATATCCCTGATATAGTGATATTTGATCTCGATATGCTTTGACTTGTCATGGAACATCGATTTCTCTAACAACTTCACACAACTCTTGTTATCGCAATATATACAAGTAGCATCCAACTGGAGATCAAACAAATTAGATAGTAGCTTCCTCAGCCATGCTGCCTCACAACTAGCTAAACAAGTTGTGACATACTCTGCTTCGACTGTACTCAGTGCCACGCATGATTGTTTCTTGCTAAACTAAGAGATCACACCTGATCCCATACTAAAGCAACACCCAGAAGTGCTCTTCCTATTCATGGCACTGCCTACCCAATTTGAATCCACATAACCCTCTAGGTTAATCTTCTGATTCGCCTCATACTTGAGCCCATAATCAACTGTACCCTTTAGGTACATCAAAATATGCTTTGCAGCAATCAAGTGAACATGTCTCGGATCTGTCAGGAACTAGCTCAATGTGTTCATAGCAAAGAAAATATATGGTCTTGTGTTTGTCAAGTACATCAAGGAACAAATCATCTGACGATACATCGTGGCATCAACCAACTATGATGAATCAACACTCAATAGCTTCAGTTTCAATGCCATAGGTGTGATCATGGCCTTGCATTCCATCATCCTAAACCTCTTCAGGATCTCTACTATATACTTCCCTTGTCCCAAGGAGATTCCATCCACATTCTGCCACACCTCCATGCCTAGAAAGTAATGCATCATACCCAAGTCCCTTTACTCGAACTTAGTAGTGAGTCGCCTTCTTGCATCTTTAATGAGTTCCTCTTTACCTGTGAGGAACATGTCATCAACATATAATAGGAGCTTCATTGGTATTCCACCTTCAACCTTTGAAGTAAAGGTTGGAATCTGCTTTACTCTCAGTAAAGCCTAGAGTAATCAGTAATGTGTCCATCCTGTCGTATCATGTCGAACCTCAGGATCTTCTACAGTCACTCCCTCTAAAGCGAAGCATCATTCTCCCTATGCCTTTCGTACTCTATGCATTGAAACATATGTACTGGAGTGACAAGTAGCTTTCTCTGCTACTAATATTCTATGTATCCATCTAGGATCATTGGATATCAAGATCATGAACCTTTTCAAAAGTTCTTCTCACACCCATGTGTGAGCTTGTCATCCTCTATAGGCTTTCATCTTCAACCTTGTAGCAAAGGTTAATATCTTCATCACTCTAGGTGATAGTCAAGCTCCTCATGTATGTTTTATCCTATGGGTTCCTTCTAAGTTCATACAAGGCCTTCTTTAATTTGCACACATGAGTATTCCTTTCATGTGCCTTAACTTCCAGTGGCTGCAAATGTCTCTTCGTAGTCTATGCCTTCTTTCTGTGAGAAGCCTCTTGCTACGAATCTTGCTTTGTATCTTACTGCATGAGAGATCTTGCATGCCCATATGGAATATGTTATAGACTTCCCTTCAAGTCTTCGACATCGGATTCTAGTTATCATTCTTCATTTCGGATTATTTCTTGAACTGTTGCCACTTGTTCTTCGGAACAAGTCTCATCCTTCTTTTCTTGTAGGTGATTGTACACGATCTTTCCTACAAGTCAAATGCATTAGTTATATGGTTAGAAACATTTCATAAGGCATAATCATAATGGAAAATTCTTATGCATAAAGATATGATCATGCAACTATTTTAGCCAATACAACATTCATCCATATCTCATGGAAACTTTCTAGATGCCTTTCATCTCTACCATGACATCATTGAGATTGTGCACTAATCCAATATGTTATAAAAAAGGTTTCATTCTAGATAAGTAGCAATGGAGAGTTGTATGGAACCATGGGATACTTACCCATCACATGCATATTAGTAATATACCGTCATTAATGCAAATATTCTACCATGTATAACACATCAACTGAATACAAAACAATATCATGAAATGACAATTGAATACTTATCTCTATTTGTTTCATGGGTAGACACCTTCTTTCAGCTTCATCATCTTTATCATCTTCTTCATTCATAACATCATCATTTCTTATCCAAATGCTAAGATGGATAAGAGGTTCTTCAAGAATTGAATTCTTCATATTCCTCATCGCTTGAGGGATCTTCTTTGAATCGTGAGAGCTAGATCTTCAGTTGCTCCCATCTTCTTTTCTCTTATTATGAGTCGAGCTTCATCTTGTGTGTACTCTTGCCAGAGTCTACTGAAAGTAATCACTTCCTTCTGGAACACATTCCTCGAATGAATGAATCCCATGATCCTAGGAATACATTCAAGGTGGTTATCACAACTTTTGCATTCTCTACTTCTTCATCCATTGCTTCAAGTTGTTCTTTGATTTTAGAGACCCTTGTAAAGTATGATTGTATGTTCTCTGCATTCTAGATCTTTACATTCTTCAAATGGTGTCGCAAAGTCATCTTCTAATTTATGTTCTTCCCTTCAAATAGATTGGTCAAGGAATCAAACATCTCTTTAGGTTTCTTTAGGGAAGACACTTGATCCTTGATTGAATCAACAATGATCTTCTTGGCCTTGACTAAGTTCTTCTTGTGTAAGGCTTTTACCTCACCTCCCTTTGGAACTAGAACATCTCCACTTATGTAGGTGTCCAATTCATTTTCTTCAAGAACCAGTGAAAAATTATACTTCCATGGTCGGAATTTTTCAGCTTCACCAAGATTTTCATCAACCTAGCGTGATAGGTCATTTTGAAATCAAAACATCAAATGTAAATAGAAAAAGATTAAATGTTACCGATTTGAGGTTTCCGTCCTAGTTTAGGATTTGGATGATCTAGGGTTTGTAGAGAAACCCTAATTTCAAAATTTGGAATCTTTCAGATCTGATTGGATAGAAATATGGTCCTCTTCAAGGCGAGCTGTCCAATGTACTCCTTTTCTGAAAACAGTGGAGGGAACCTCCCAGAACAGGAAGCCTTAGTCTTCCAATTTTCTCTGTAGAAATGCATGATATTGTTTCTGTGGTATCTCTGAAATTACTCCTCCTCTATGTCTAAAAGTTTTCACTGAGGTAACCTCGTCTATCCTCCTTCCAACACCATAGGTTTGACCAGAATTGGTTTCACCAATTGGGACTTATGAAATTTTTCCCAAGGTGACATATTTCAGGACTGCTGTGCATAGCGAACTTGTACGAACTTGCATGTGTCAGTATTTTACCTTCGGGGTCTGAAAATTTTACCACAAAAATTACAGTCTGTGCCCTATCTAGAACATCTTGCAAAATTTAATTTGGACCTTCATAGCCCGAGATATAACAATTATTCCTAGGTGTCTTATTTAGGGATGAATCCTGGAAGAGGATGAAACCCTGATTTGGTGGAATCATATCTCCTAGAATATAGTGAATATGAGGCTGAAATTGTTACATAGGGTACATCAGGATTTTATATTCTTCCTGTGAAAATTTTGGTTCTTGATTCTTCTTCAATCTCAAGGTATAGCGAATGTACCCAAACTACCAGTTTTAGTATTTTAGGGTTTTTCAGGCTCGGGGTCAAATTAGGGTTTGACTTTCCCAGAGTTTTACCCAACCAAAAATCTCGAACTTTGTTACAGAGAGAAATTACTATGGCTTGGGGTACCACAACAGACAGCTTGACTCTAGAAATCAATCCTTTCCAATATGCAATAGAAAGTAAATGTCTAACACTAAAGGATCGGACCTCGTACCTTATTCCGGACGGTTGAAGTAAATCCCCATTGAGCTTTCCAACTTCAGCTTGAATTGAAAAATTACTTCCTTAATAACAAGTAAACAATACAAGCATACTATATATCATGGTGTTATATCTATTCTCGCATATATAATCAAAAATGTATAAGCATTTGAAAACATCCCATGGATAAAATATTCATTCAAACACACATTATTGGACAGGAAAATATATTTCTATTAATATAAAATCAGAGATTACAATGGATACAACCTTTGTTGGCACAGCTGCGAATCGGAGAAACTGAATCCCCCACTTGGGCCTCCACCACCTCAATCCTCCATCTCTCAATAGCAAGCTCGCAAGAAAAAGGCAAGCTTGGGAAGAACACAAAAGCGCTCCAAGGGACAAAGGGATGTAGACTCAAGCATAAGTTTCGGCAACAATGGACTATAGTTTCTTTGCTCTCAATTCTCTCATATGCCTTCAATGTACCATAGAGTTCCTTATATAGATTTTCAAAGGGGTAATGAAAGGTCAAATCCGAGCGATCTCAAGGCATAAGGAAGGCCAGGAGTGAAGTGAGTTCGATCCATGTCAAGGAAAACTCCAAAAGAATTTGGATTTTGTACACATCCCAATGTACGCAGTTTTAGCGGTCAAACCCACGTATATACACGATTAAGGGTTTAAAAGTCACATGTATCATTTTTCACATGTTTTTAGGAATGGTCAAGGAAACATCAAAGGACAAAAAATAGTCCACGCGGTCTAAGGATAACTGCAAATACATATAGTAGTCCTGGATACATAAGAGTACAATGGCCATGAATAGGCATGATACAAGATATCACATAAGTGGTCATCGCCACGTACAATATACATAGATCAGAATCTCCATGATGAAGATATACAAAGGACCATGATCTCCATAAGAGCTGAAGATATAATAGACCAAGATCTCCATAAGGGCTGGAAATGTTTGACATATACTAGAATCAAGTCACGAGAGCTAAAATCTCATGAACACTGACATGATCAAGGAGGTAGCATATAAGAGATACCACCAATCTGGAAGGTCTTCTACACAAACCGCTATGAGTACATGTCCTACTATGTGAATAGAGTTGTCGAGGCTGAACATAGTAGTCCATCGTCTAATTACCGGTCATTGATGTATACCGTTAACAGACGCGAGATCACCCACCGATAATGAAAATGGGAATCAAGGTATTAGAGTGCAAACTAACAAGTGTGAATAAATGTGTTGAGGTCGAACCCTTGAGAGGATCCATCGATCAAGGGACATTGGTGTATTCCCAAAGACTGTCGATGGCAAGAGAACCTGCCACTGATGACTGCAAGTCTCAAGGAACTCAAAATGACTCTAGATTCCAATCACAGAATAAATGATCTGAATTTGATGGGATGAAATCCACTGGAAGGAGGGCATTAAGGCATCCCTCATCATCCAACATGAGGGACTTAGAAAAGATGTATAATGTGGAAGGACTCGATCATAAGGTGCACGAACCAGTAACTATACCGAGAATGGCCGACATGTAAAGTCAAGATAACTGAGGAATGACCGACTCAAGTTTCAACTTCCTTCGAACAAGAGCATAATGACGTATGGTGATTGAATAAAGGCATCATAGACTCGATATACAAACTGGGACATCTCTGTGACACAGGAGGCATTGATAGAGGCTCCATGGGGAATGGAAGCTTAACCAATCGGTGGAGATAAACTGAGATAAACGAGTATAGCTCCTAATGTCAAACTATAAACCCAACCAATGGATGTGATATACAGTGCTCTGTTCGAAGGTGACATGACTCAACAGCTGCCAAAGATAACATCTTTCCTTGTCCGGCTTTTTGGTTTTTTGATTTTTTTGGACTTTTTCAAATATTTAAAAAGCTTGAAAATGAATAAAATTGTTTTATAGTTACATGCTAGGAGGAGACGAATGTCATTGCGGTAAACAAACTAGTTCCAAGAAGTGGAACATACCTATGCTCAATGCAAGGACACATGTGTAGGATATTGACACTCGGGGGAAAATCCCCTCTCGGTAAAAAGGTAATCAAGTTGCAAAGGATATATAAAATGGATTTGCATGGCTAGACATGAGACAAGCTCTGGCTATATGGCTGAAGTGCAATGTCAGGGAAGCTGACATAAGGCTCCATGAGGTAGGCAAAGCTCATGATAATGCAATTATAAATTGACATAAGGGAGTCTTGGGGAAATGGCCAGCATAAAGTTCAAGAGGAGTATGAAGCTCTTGCTCAAGGACATGGAAGGACTAAAAGGGACTCCTGGACCTAATAGAGCACTCACAGCATGGGTACCAAATGCAAAAGGGAGCTAAATAGGACACCCATGTATAGGAAAGCTCTACCATTCACATAGTACCACTTCTAACAACAGCATGAAGGTTCCGTGATACCATGGAATGGGTTCGTACCTAAGGTTAAGATGGAATGGTCATAAGGAAATGCATAAGTGCAAGCAGATGTGAAATCCTAGCATATATGCCAGTTCAAACATAATACCTGTGATAGGCACGAACGGGTCGAAACCTCGGAGAGAGTGTACAAAAAATGGACCCTAAATGACAACCATATTAGTCCAAAACAACCCAAAATAGTCAATAAAGAATCCAAACTATAGGATATAGGGAGGAATGATCATGACAACTGCTCCCAAAGGAAACAATGTGGTGAACGATGGGACATAAAAAGGAAAGTAAGGTGTAGACCCAACGTTCACGCATCCACTACCACCCCCATGAGGGTGACCACCAATGTAAAGACCGAGTGAAGGGAGTCAACATCCTCCAAAAATGGAGTAGAGGGTAGAATGTGACCACTTCAAATCTATGAGCAGGGTAAGGGGTTGTGATGCCCCCAAGTCTAACACCAAGGTCCGTACTAGGACCAAGACAGGTGATAGGATACCAGGCATGCCAAAAATAAAAGGACTTGAACTCAAGAGATCATAAATATACTCAAGTAACCGCGATCCCAAAGGCCAACTAGCACACAAAGAGCACACTCCTAAGAAAATCTACAGCTAAAATACAAGAAAATCAAGGGGAGGATATGTGAGCTCCCGAATGCGTAGGTATGTCTCACCTAGGAGAGACTCGAAACTCCCATACACTACAAGAAAAGGTATGTAACCAATTATAGTGGCCCTCAGCTTCAACGCATAATGCGACTGTGCTGCCCAACCTCTACCTGGCCAGGACACTCACAGAATAACCTCTGCAAGTACCCCCTCGATAACCTAGGTAATGCAACTAAGGTCACCTCAATATAATCAATGCTCAGGTGGACAGTCGTAGGCGGGATTGACCATATGGGTAGGGTAGCAAAGCACGAAACTCTCGAAAGAGCCCCCAGATACGAATACAATCCTGGAAATATCTCCAGTGCTACTCAATTATGACTAGGGGTCATCCCAATCAATAACCGCTCACACTGCCTAGTGCTTAACTCCCTTTTGAGAGGAGGATCCTGAGAAACACTGGTTATACCAAGGAATTTCACACTCTCACCTGGATAGACACATACATGTTGTTGTTTAGTGGTCTTGGAGAATTTACTCACAATGAACTATTCCAAGACCCTAAAACCTAATCTTGTTGGTGAACCCTATCAAATAAAATAGTGTAGTTCATTTTAATTAAGCATTGATTTTAATTGGATTTATTACTCAAAAGAGGGATATGGCCGTGCAACTAATGAAGTTATGACTCAGCAGTGAAGTAAATATGTACACCATAACAAAAAATGCTAAGTGCAATCTTTGTCAAATGAAAAATAGGGTATGCCACTACATGAGATGCATAAATATATATTCCTTTCTGAATGCCAATGCAATCCTTCCTATATGAAAGCCTAAACACAACTCTCATACAAACAATCCAATGCAAGTACCTCCTCAAATCCATATCTAAGATGCAACTAAGAGTGCAACTACTTCGTATTTTTCAATATAAAAGAATGAAAAATGCAATAAAATTCATCTAAAACTCTCAATCTCTGCAGCAAGTATAAAACACAAGCCCAGCAAGACACTGAGACAAAAAAGAGTAATGCACTAATGGAAAAACGAAAAGGATAAATGACTAAAACTACTTTCAAAGAAAAATCAATGAAAAAGTGGTCTCTGGTAACAAAAAAAGCATCCAACAGACAACATCAGACCCAAGGAAGACCCATTAGAGGAAATTTCAACTCAAAATGGGCCTTTTAACTTTGATTCAAATTCCATGTCATCATGTGTTAGCCAATAAAATTGCTTTAAATTTGAAATACCATATAGGTCTTAAACACTTTTTTAATATAAATTTGGGGATAGGTATCATAAAAAAAACTATTTTTTTGTTTGTATTTTCGACATATCTCTCCATGTTTTTACTCAAATTTCAATCGGGAGAACTCGTTGGATGTGGAATTAAACTATGCATCCAACGAGTACCCACTTGACATACTTTTGACGGACCCCACTACCCCAAAAACAATAAATACCTGAAAAAATGTGATAATGACATCATCATCACGTTTTTTCAGGTATGTATTGTTTTTGGGGTAGCAGGGTCCGTCAAAAGTATGTCGAGTGGATACTCGTTGGATGTGTAATTTAACTCCACATCCAACGAGATCTCTCGATCGAAATTTGAGTAAAAACACGGGGAGATATGTCAAAAATACAAAAAAAAGTAGTTTTTTTCTTTTCTTCCCCCAAAATTAATAAATATTATTTTATTATTTTAACTATTATTTTATTAATTCTTTTTAGGAGGCCCATTTTGAGTTGAAATTTCCTCTAATGCAACCACACTCACAACCCACCCAACAACTTCCCACAAAATCAAACTCACCAAAAGAGAGGATGTACGTGACTGTTTAAAGAACAACCGCGTATATACATGGCTTTTGGCCAAAAACCTATGTGTATACGTGGATTTTGGCCAAAAAAATGCGTGTATACATGACTTTTGGCCAAAAATCCGAGTATGTATGTGACTTTTGGCCAAAAACCTGTGTATACAGAGAAGGAAGTGGTAAAAAGCAGGCCAAGGGTCAAACCAATAAAGGGGAGTGTCAATGGATGAACATACTATAAAATGAAACATAGAAACAAGGAGAAACAAAGAGCAAGTCAAGAATATCAAGCCCATTGTGCCCGTAAACCCCAAATAAAAACAAGGAACATCCCCAGCGGAGTCACCAATTCTATTACGGAGAGAAATTCCTATGGCTTGGGGTACCACAACAGACAGCTTGACTCTAGAAATCAATCCTTTCCAATATGAAATAGAAAGTAAATGTCTAACACTAAAGGATCAGACCTTGTACCTTATTCCGGACGATTGAAGTAGATCCCCATTGAGCTTTCCAACTTCAGCTTGAATTGATAAATTACTTCCTCAACAACAAGTAAACAATACAAGCATACTATATATCATGGTGTTAGATCTATTCTAGCATATATAATCAACAATGTATAAGCATTTGAAAACATCCCATGGATAAAATATTCATTCAAACACACATTATTGGATAGGAAAAGATATTTCTATTAATATAAAATCAGAGATTACAATGGATACAACCTCTATCGGCACGTCTGCGAATTGAAGAAACTGAATCCCCCACTTGGGCCTCCACCACCTCAATCCTCCATCTCTCGATAGAAAGCTCACAAGAAAAGGCAAGCTTGGGAAGAACCCAAAAGTGCTCCAAGGGACAAAGGGATGCAGACTCAAGCATAAGTTTTGGAAACAATGGACTATAGTTTCTTTGCTCTCAATTCTCTCATATGCCTTCAATGTACCATAGAGTTCCTTATATAGCTTTTCAAAGGGGTAATGAAAGGTCAAATCCAAGCAATCTCAAGGCATAAGGAAGGCCAGGAGTCAAGTGAGTTGGATCCATGTCAAGGAAAACTCCAAAAGGATTTGGATTTTGTACACATCCTGATGTACACAGTTTTAGGGGTCAAACCCGCGTATATATGCGATTAAGGGTTTAAAAGTCGTGTGTATCGTTTTTCACATGTTTTTAGGGATGGTCAAGGAAACATCAAAGGACAAAAAATGGTCCACGTGGTCTAAGGAATCTGCAGAGGGACAGGGGAAGGCCATACAAAGTGTGATTCACCTGGAGTGGTAAAATCAGCTATAACAACCTTGGTCTCTAAATTTTGATTTTGAGAAGGAGAGCAATCCTATGCTTGGCTCACTCAAAAGTTCCACTTCTATGAAAAGCCCTAATTTCCTGATGCAGAAACTAAAAATTCCTAGAATCAAATTCTTCTTCAACAGGAAGATGTGCCCTTCAATGGAGAGTTAACCTAGCCTCCTTTCGCTAATGGATTGTGGAGAGAGACCCAAAAAGTAAGAAGCCCCAACTTTTGCAGCTGCACAATGTCTTCTTCTCAGGTTAGCTCTGATACCATGTTAGATTTTTATCATTTAATCAATATGATGTAGGATCTTATATGAGAGAATAGCATGCACAACAATAATCACAAGAGACAAGATACACAAAGATTTTTCCTTGGGGAAACCATAAAAGAGAAAACCCCGCAACTTCCTTAGAGATAAAATGAGCACCGATAACAAAAGTAAAACCCGAAAACATAAAGATGATCTCCTACAAATGATCTCTCTCACTTGTGCTAGCACTTCCTCTCTCACTCATGCGCCTTAGTTGAGTGAGTGAATGTGTATCAAATGAGGAGCGCCACCCTCTATTTATATTCTTTCGTTCACTTGACATTTAACTCAACTTTGTCGGCCCCAGTGTACTTGACTGGGTCGACTTCTCTATGGAGACTCTAGTTCCGCACAATGGTGGGGACTTTTCCCCTTGACTTACGAAGGAGGGGACTTCCTTATGACTCTTAGTAGTTCTGTCGATAGGGACATTGGGGTATAATGAAATACACATGATTATCCTAATAGGAACATCGGGGTATGAATTTACATGGCTTGATTACATTAATGATTCTCACGATAGGAACGTCATGGTACAATACATAAGATATACAAGTGAATACATTCCGAAGTTACAAATACATCAACAGGAGTTTCATCACCCACATTACAGACTTGATGAATTTCCTTATAAGTGTCAACATGTGAAATAACGTTATCATTATCACTGAAATGACCCCAATGACAATCTAATTCTTCAATATTATATATCATGGCAATATGAGAAGGGTCTCTATCCATATCTTTAATCAAGGGCTCCTCATGTGCACCTATGAAGTCTTCATTATAATGCAAATCTAGAATGCAATTGTCATGACTTATACAGAAGTAATCTAGGAGTAGCTCTAAATCTTCAATGTTTTTTACATTGGAAAATGAGGAGGGTATTCTTTATGATACTCTATGTTTGACAAAATAATAAGTAAAGATTGCTTTAATGAACCTTTCCAAAACGTCCGCACTACCCCCATCATTATGCCACTACTTTAAAAACATGTGAAGGAAGCTTGAAAGGCAGGTATTACATTTGTCAGGAAGGCCCTAAAAAAACCAACAACAAGCATCTCCCTCAAGAGTACTGTTGGTACCAAAATCTGCCCCCATCAAACATTTTAGATTTCAGCAGCACACATGTAAATACGTACCCCAATTTTTACTGCCAGAATGTTCACAAGTATTTTCACCAAAGCGATTCCCACGAAGTCTGCACTCTTTTCACTATCTTCCATCAAATTTGCATCATCTTCCAATATCCCACTAAATTTGTGAAGTTTTCTTCTATTAAGATTTCAGCCCATAAATTCTTAACCTATAAATAATAGTTTTTATTTAAAAAATAGAATTATTACTTAATTGTTTTTTTCTAAAAAGAATTTTTTTATTTTATCAAATTCAAGGTTTTATCCATTATCCCTTTATATTGTTACATGTTAAGTTCTTTGAAAAGGAATAAAGTTTTATCATAAAAAAAAATGGATCCCTTTCCAAGTCGATTCACATCTCCCAATTGGAGTCATGTTAAGTTCTTTTAAAGGAAATAAAGTTTTATCATATAAAAATGAGTCATGTATGATAGAAGTTTTATCATAAAAAAATGGATCCCTTTTCAAGTCGATTAACATCTTCAAATTGTAGTCATGTTAAGTTTCTTTTAAAGGGAATAAAGTTTTATCATATAAAAATGAGTTATGTATGATAGAAGTTTTATCATAAAAAAAATGGGTCCATTTCCAAGTCGATTCACATCTTCAAATTGTAGTCATGTTAAATTTTTTTTAAAGGGAATAAAGTTTTATCATATAAAAATGAGTCATGTATGATAGAAGTTTTATCATAAAAAAAATGGGTCTCTTTCCAAGTCTATTCACATCTTCAAATTGTAGTTATGTTAAGTTCTTTTAAAGGGAACAAAGTTTTATCATATAAAAATGAGTCATGTATGATATAAGTTTTATCATAAAAAAATGGGCCCTTTTCCAAGTCGATTGACATCTCCAAATTGTAGTCATGTTCAGTTCTTTTAAAGGGAATAAAGTTTTATCATATAAAAATGAGTCATGTATGATAGAAGTTTATCATAAAAAAATGGGTCCCTTTCCAAGTCGATTCACATCTTCAAATTGTAGTCATGTTAAGTTCTTTTAAAGGGAATAAAGTTTTATCATACGAGTCATGTATGATAGAAGTTTTATCATAAAAAAATGGGTCCCTTTCTAAGTCGATTCACATCTTCAAATTATAGTCCTTAGGGTTTTTTAAAAAGGGAATAAAGTTTTATAATATAAAAATGATTATGAATGAAAAGAGTTCTTAAGTTTTTTAAAAGGGAATTAAGTTTTATCATATAAAAATGAGTTATATGATATTAAAAAAATGAGTCATATGATGAAATTTTATCATATAAATAGAAAAATGGGTCAGTTTCCAATTGGATTCACATCTCCAAATGGGTCCCTTTCCAAGTGGATTCATATCTCCAAATTGTAGTCGTGTTAAGTTCTTTAAAAAGGAAATAAAGTTTTATCATATAAAAATAAAAATGAGTCATATGATGAAGTTTTATCATATTAAAAATTTGGGTGTCTTTCCAAGTTGATTCACATCTCCAAACTGTAGCCACAACCTACCATCATCTAAACTATCCAGGTGTCAAGTACCCACAATGCAAGTGTTACGTGCGTCCAAGAAAAGTCTACAAGTGTGATACTCTATGCACCACATGTCGATTCTTAATATTTTGTTTTTACGTTGATAGATGATTTTATTTGAGATTTGGGGTGGACTACGTCCTATGTTTTTTCATCTAAGGACAAGGATGGGACAAGTGTACTGTCCAGATTGATTTTATGGCAGTTGTTCAAAATTCCAAATAAAAAGAATGAATAACCAACAGTTCATGGATAACTGGTAGAGTCCATGGATAACTCATAGCTGATGAATGAATAACCAACAGTTCATGGCAGATAACTAAAAGTATGTGAGATAAAAAAAAAAGAATAAAAAAATAACTCATAATTGAGGCATGGATAACTCATAGTTAAATCTATTTAACTAGAAAAATATGAAGAATAAAAAAATATTTTCAAAGTGTCTTCCATTTTATAACTATCTCTCAACTATTTAATCTTGATTGACCTGATCCAACCACAAACTATATAGATGCCATAGTCTTATATATGTAAATTATATATTCTAAAAAGAACAATACCTAGAATTTAAAAACAAAACAATAATCAAAAGCAGCAATGCATTAACTAGAAAAGCTTGGTTGGGTAGCTATTCTTCTCTCCAATATTTAAAAGATCCACAAGGTTTTGCTAAGAAGTTTTTTTTTTTTAATGAAGGGACTCCATCACTTTATTTCGTTGAACTTTTATCGTTTTATTCAGAAATATGTGCAGCCTCGTCAACTAGATGTAACACACCTGAACCATTACTGAAGCAAAAGGGAGGTATTGTGCATAGCAATGCAGTTAATAGGGTTTTACCAGCACTGTTAAAGAACAACACAATGCCAATGCCAAGTTGTCAATTGCTGTCATAACAATAGAAAACAAACGAAGATTAGCCTACAAATGGGAGCTGTTGAATAGTGTGAAGCTGTTGAATCATTCTCCTTTACAAATGGGAGCGTGCTTATTCACGAAGCGAGAAGCATTAAAATGAATAGTGTTAAGCTGTTGAATCATTCTCCTTTACAAATCGAGTCCTTAGGCATTAAGCACGATAGATTCAGACTGTTGTGGGATTTATTGAGGAATTATCTTCAGCTCATGTTCTTGTCCATTCTAATGCCATGAAGAAAGAGTGTTTCGTGAGTGTTTCATCTAGCAAATACTGACCTTTGCTATGAATAAATGTCTCCAATTATTGTGCAAACTACGAGATCTGCGTTCTTTTATGAATCAATATGGAACCCATGTTCGCCAAAAGAATCGACTCAACGCATCAAATCTTTCTTTTTATCCAGCACAGCACTTGTTATTTGGCACAAGCTTTGAATGCAGGGTGTACCACAAGAAATGAAGTGGAATGTGAGGAGTTTATTTGGGTTCCAAGGGCATCTCCAGTTCAAGATAGAAACTTGCAAATGTAGCAGAGTATCCGAAATCTGAATATTTGGTTGAACATCTTGCAATTAAATGGTTTTGATCACTCAAGGCAATTAAATTTGAGTTAAATTTGAGTTCTAGCAGTTAGTACATTTTAGGGACTCAAATGGCCCATCTCCAATCCAAAAGCAGTCAAAGCTCATCATGAGAAATAGGATCTACGAAGACTTGTGTATGCTTAATTGTAAGCCTGAAGGTGCATATATATTGTTATATTTGATGAGTTTTAAAGGTTTTACTATGTAAGTTCTCATCTACACACAAGTATCAACAGATTTACGGGAAAAAATTATTCCCAAGTTTTATCCATTTAATAAGAGTCCTTATATGAGAAAACAAAATATGCATTTAAAAATTCTAACAAAGTTAAAACATTATTTTTTTTTGTAAATTTATAGAACTGAAAAAAGTTAATGGAGTTACTAGATGAAATTTAAAGTTTTACTCTAAACATTCATGAGATAAAGCAAATTATAAAAAAAGTGGAAAACAAAAATTGTATTTCGGGAATAAACATATTTATCCCTGGCAACAACACCAAAATCTTGCCACTTGATACACACTTCCGGTCACGTGGCATAAATCTTCAAGCCACTAGGTGTGTCCTTGGGGGCAAGTCACAAGTCAATTGTTGTCACTTGATACTTGACTCTTAGCTCTAGAGGCACTCCGCATGTTTTTGTCTTGTATGCGGAAGTGACCATGTACTAGCTAGGCTCCTTTACTTTGTAATGTCGTTTTATAAAGTTTAAAGTGACTCTTATGTAAATGAGTCTTTTTATAAAGTATTCCCTTGTTTTAATTTCATAAAGTGACTTTATGAGATAAACTGCACTTGGTTCATAAAGTAAATGCGACTTTATTAAAATTAAATGTAGCCGCTTTTAGGGGGGAAGTTTCTCAACACTTGATCTTGAAAAGACAAGAATTAATCTTGGCCTTTGGATTTAGGGAATGTTGAAGGTGGAAAGTCACTCTAAGTTATAAGAGAGAGCCTACGGTAGTGTGCAAGACAAGTTGAAGGAAAGCATTTCCAAGAGTGAGCATTTGGTTGACTTATTTGCAAAGAGAGAGAGAGTTGCAATTTTTCTCAAGTGGGCACGAATCCTAAGGAGATTTTTTTATCAAGAGGGCATGAATCCCAACGAGAATTTTTTTTATCAAGAGGGCACAAATCCCAAGGAGCTAAGCAGTTTTCTAAGGCATTTAGTTTCTGCTGAGTTGTACTATTCCATACAGTACAATAGTGGCATAGATTTCGAGAAAAATTTCTGGGCATGATTTTCAAGAAGGAGGATTTTTTTTCAAGCACAGAAATCTGTATAGTCTGCTGGGCACAGAAATCAATGTGGGCAAGGAAATCAAGAAGTATGGTACAATCATTAATGATGAAATAAATGCTGATGTAAATTACTTTTATGCCTCATAAACGCTGCAATAAAATTTCTCTTGGACTAGTTTTCCCTGAGGTTGGGTTTTTCCAGGGTCACATTGAGAAGTTTTCTATTAGTGGCATGTCTAAGTCTGAAAAATGGGAAAACTATGTGTTTGACAAAAGTCTAAAAATTTTGTCAATTTTTCTACATGGTATTAGAGCTGAGGCTCTGTGACTACAACTGATTGTGGGGACAACAGTAGTGTTGAATTTTTGGGCAAGGGTTGTTGTTGTGTTTTTAACAACTTGTGTGTTGGAAAAACTTTATCTAGATGTGATTTGTAGGTGGTGGGAAAGAGTGAAGATGTTGTTCTTTTGGTGGTCTATTTTTTTTTCTTTGATAGTAGAGATGGTTGCATGCATCAGATATGAGGATCGATTGGATGGTATGTCCAACTACTTGCAGTGGAAAGTCAGGTTGACTGTTGTTCTTAAAGAAAACAGACTATGGACCATAGTTATCACAACGGTAACTCCTCCTGCTCATACTAATCCTATTACTTTAGATATTCATGAGGTAGAAGAGGCCAACTCCCAAAGTTTGATTCTCAATGGTATAAAAAACCACCCTATTCCACATGTAGCTGAGAAGAAGACTGCTTATAATATGTGGACTACATTGAAATACTTGTATGAGGCAAAGAATGAGAACCGGATAATGACTCTCAAGGAAAAATTGCAGAGAACCAAGATGGCCATGGGTGAGAGTGTAGCTTCTTTTCTTACCCGGGTGGCCCAAATAAAAGATGAGCTAGTGGGAGTTGGAGAAGTCATTTATGATTATGAGTTAGTGCGGATAGCCTTGAAATGCTTCACTAAGGAAAGGGAAGTCTTTGTGAAGTGTGTGATTGCTCGAGAAAACTTTCCAGATTGGAGCAAATTATGGGATGATTTCAATCAAGAGGAGATTCAGGAAGGATCTCAAGGCAGTGGAAAGAAGGAGGGTGCTAGTGAAGAGAATGTTGTTCTTTCTGCTAAGAGAAAGAAGAAGTCCAGGAAGGACTTGAGCAAAGTTTGATGTTTTGCTTCCAGTCAGTATGGACACTTTGATTCTTAGTGTCCTGAGAAGAAAAAGAAGAAGAAGGAGGAAGATACAGTTGTTGCATCTACAACAGAAGAAGATAACTTTGCGAGAAGATTCGAGAAGGAGTTCTCATTGTTCTCCCTTATTTCTAGTGCCAACAGAAATGGAGTAGTTCAGAATGGTACTTGGTATATTGACATTGGAGCCTCACATCATATGACTAGAATATGGCGTATATTCGGTATTATTTCTGAGACTGGTCCCGATTGATTCGTTCAGTTAGAAGGGGGACATGCACTTGCTATGCGAGGAGTTGGAAAAGTCAGATTCCAACTTAGTCATGGAGGATACCTTGATCAAGATGGGGTCCTCTTTGTTCTAGGGATGAGGGTAAACTTGCTCTCGGTCTCAGCCCTGGAAGATGCAGGGTATTCAACATTGTTCCGGAGGGGACATGTGTACATTTTTCTAGATAGAGATGATCTGGGACATGTTTAAATATACTCGGAGAGAGAGAGACTGATTGATCCATAGTTGATTGGTTATTGGTTCGGTGAGCTTTACAAAGTTCAATGAAAAACCCATGGTTGATGAATCAGACGAGGAGTAGGAGGCTCCTGAGGATGCAGTGGAGCCAAAGGGTACAGTCTCGAGTTTCGATGGAAGGAGAGAGTCTCTTCTAAGTACTGGTAGGAGGCTCAACCAGCATGAGTGAACTAATGCTCAAGAGTGGGGAATTGATTCTCCTAGGAGCTTAGGGTTCAGGGTGGCTTCCAGAAGGTTATCTTCATATTCGAGTTCAGTGCAGGTTATAGCGTTGGTTCTAGGTTTAGAGAGAGCTCCTACAACAAACAATGTGATGGATTTGAGGACGGGACCTATTGATGATGGCAGTGAGTACCTCCCTCGCTAAGAGGGAGTGTTAGAGATTTAGCTTTGGAGGCACTCCACCTGTTTTTGTCTTGTATGCGGAAGTGACCATGCACTAGCTAGGCTACTTTACTTTGTAATGTTGTTTTATAAAGTTTAAAGGGACTCTTATGTAAATGAGACTTTTTTATAAAGTATTCCCTTGTTTTCATTTTATAAAGTGACTTTATGAGATAAAGTGCAGTTGGTTCAAAAAGTAAATATGACTTTATTAAAATTAACCACTTTTAGGGGGAAAGCTTCTCAACCCTTGATCTTGAAAAGACAAGATTTAATCTTGGCCTTTGGATTTAGGAAATGGTGAAGGTGAAAAGTCACTCTCAAGTTATAAGAGAGAGTCTAGGGTAGTGTGCAAGGCAAGTTGAAGGAAAACATTTTCAAGAGTGAGCATTTGGCTGATTTATTTGTAGAGAGAGAGGGAGCTGCAATTTTTCTCAAGTGGGCACGGATCCCAAGGAATTTTTTTTTTCTCAATAGGGCATGAATCCCAAGGAGCTAGGAAGTTTTCCAAGGCATTTAGTTTCTGCTGAGTTGTACGATTCTGTACAGTCTGTATGGTTCAACAGTGGCACATGTTTCGAGAAAACTTTATTGGCACAATTTTCGATAAGGGGGATTTTTTTCAAGCACATAAATTTGTACAGTCCGTATAATTTGCTAGGAATGG
Source organism: Pseudotsuga menziesii (assembly GCA_001517045.1). Lineage (NCBI taxonomy): Eukaryota > Viridiplantae > Streptophyta > Pinopsida > Pinales > Pinaceae > Pseudotsuga > Pseudotsuga menziesii. The sequence goes on along the minus strand of LPNX010915122.1, from coordinate 128,990 downwards.
AAATTGAGGTTGGCACAGAAATCGCGAAATATGGTACAATCATTAATGCTGAAATAAATGCTGCTGTAAATTATTTTTCTGCTTGATAAATGCTGCAATAAAATTTCTCTTGGACTGGTTTTCCCCGAGGTGGGGTTTTTCGAGGGTCACATTGACCAAAATTCTTTTGTTTTATGGGTTTACCAGTCTGCTTTTATTCTATGTAAATTTCCACTGCAACAAACTTGGTTTCAGTGTTTCAACTTGTCGGGTTGTTGATTTAAATGCATGAGAAGTTTTTTATTAATGACATGTCTAAGTCAGAAATCTAGGCAAACTAAGTGTTTGACAAAAGTATGAAACTTTTGTCAATATTTCTACAGTTTTTAAGCTAAGTTATGAAGGTGAAATTAATTATAGGAGTTTGAAAATGCTAAAACAATAGATCCACAACAATTAAATAAATCGGTAACATACAATATCAATGACCATGCCACATAATTCGATTTAAACAAAAATGATTGGATAGTAGACTAGTGCTAATGGAGTTAAATAACTGCTGATAAAAGGAAATGTTTTGCCCTACTTATTGGTTAGTTTTATATTTATTATGAATGAGTGGATTATGGGAAGATGGATTCCAATTTAATTTAAAGTACATGGAATGAGTTCATATTACCAAGTGTAATTCTTCACAAGAAAAGGTCTAGAGTGGAGTCGCGGGGGTGTATGTAACATTGACATCAAATGAGGGTGTAGCATGATGGATCCCCATAGTGACTACCAAGCAGTTCCCCCATCATTGAAGGATTTTCCCACAAATGATAAAGTGTTGAAGACACCGCATTTCTGTGTCACGTCCCCATGCCTCCGACCGGCGAAGAGGATGCGACCCCAGCTTTATCCACCCGGGCTAAGAGCCCCATGAACATGTGCATTCACAAATTTACTAAAATAGAATGCTTAAACATACACACATGAGCATTTATCATGCACATATGCAAACATCTATCAGGCACAGCAGAAACATCATACATTTAAGCAAGCATTCATTTAACATGTTCATCATGTTCATTAACAGAATTTACAGCTGCAGAAGTAAAATAGGCAAGATCACTTATCTTATGTAAACTCCTTCCGCAACCAGCTACATCGCTGCAACGTTCCACCCAACCATAGGCCAGCGTGCTCCTTAATCTCTCAGCAGCGCTGCCACCCCCGAGCTGGGCATGATTCTCCAAGGAATAAGGGAACTAGCAGGCTTACACATAGCCAAGGATACACAAAACACACAGCCAAGCCAACATAGTTGGGTTTATCAGGCCATTAAGGAGTTGGAAAGGCTCAATGCTAAGCTGGTGAGCTCATTACAGAGCCAAGGACACCCACACTAGGTCTAGCCTGACCTCTAAGACACCCACCCACACCCAACACAAGGAATCAGTCCCTTCTCTGCTACACAGTCCCTCAGGCCCTGCATTCCCTTCCCGTGCTATTCAGGGGTGATGGAGAAGAAGGTCAGCCCTCTAGCTCTGTCTGTGTGGTTCCAGCCACCAGGTTTATCAAGCAAAGCTAAGCCCCCTTCCCTGCTCCTCTCATAGTCCGAAGACCAACCATTTCCCTCAGGCAATTAATTTAGCTGCCACATCTTAGACAGGGAAGACAAATTCTGAGTCATTCTTGGCCCTATCGTGGCCAAAATGACTCTTCAAACGAAATTACAATAGCCCCAAAGGTGTAGGGAATACCACAGCAATACAGCCAACAATGTGGGAAAATGACAGTCTCGAAATGTATCAGGGAGCACAGCTCACAGCAAACATGGGGAATACAGTTTGTCCTGGGCAACAGAATCACTGAGAAAACACATAAAGACCACATAGAGGAAGAGAGAAATACTACCTTTCGATAGCCACAGCATCCGCGATTTCGCAGGGAAAAGAACAATGTGGGAAAACCTAGAAATTCCTGTGCGTGAGAGGAACAATCAGACCCTGTGAGGAATGAACAAACAAAGGAGGCCCTGCGTGAGGAAGAACGGCTCCATTTTTGTCTGTGGATGCACAACAACAACAGGGAGGATGCGAATTGGAAGTGCGTGTGTCTTCAGCATAGTCGTGGAGAGAGAAAAAATGTCTGTGTGAGACCAAAACCGCCCAGAGCCTGTGCATGAGGAGAAAAACAGGCAAAATCGTGGTGAGAGTGGAATTGCCTGCATGAGTGAAGTCCACAGGGGTGGAGTGTGCGTGTGGGTGAGGACTGACAGTCCTGCCACCCCACTCCCAAAGCAATTAACTGCCTCAACCACCAGCAGTAATTATTTAATGAGAGTGGTTGGGATAAACAAGGTAAGAAAACACATGGATTTTGGACCCATTGGCTAAAGTTGGACAATTCCCCCACATCCTTATCCTTGTGAAAATCATGCCCCTTTTGATTTAGTTGCTGCGATCGTAGCTGGTCAGGTTCATTTAATTAATTGTAGATGCATATTTACATGATGACCATCATAATATATGCCACATGCCCCGATATACCATTGGTGACAAATTTAAATCTAAACATTATCATAACCAATCAATGGTGGGGCATTGGCCTTTAGCTCCACACCATGATCATTTACAATATATACATCATCATATACATCTAATGCAACGGGGTCAAAACCGGGACATTACATTACCCTCCCCCTTCAATTAGCACTGTCCTCAATGCTTTACAAAATTGAGCAAAATGCTACACTGGCATCGCCTCAGTGTTCCACAAAATTGAACAAAAATGGATGTGCCAACTGCATGGCATCCTCCAGCTCCCATGTAGCCTCTTCAGGCCCGTAGTGCTCCCATTGCACCTTTACCTGCCCTATGGCTCGGTTCCGGAGCATTGTGACCTTCCGGTCGAGGATACGCATTGGCTCGATTCAAAACTCTCCCTCGGGTTCCACCTGAATCACATCCCAATTTATCACATGGTTAGGATCATGTACATATCTCTTAAGCAAAGAAACATGAAAAACATTATGAGCTCTAGTGCTAGCAGGCAATGCAAGTCTATATGCAGCTGGCCCTATTCTTTCAAGCACTTCAAACGACCCACAATATCTTGGTGACAACTTGGCACAACTCCCCAGCTTCAAGGAACTCTTCCTTGCTCTCACTCTGAGGTAAACATGATCCCCAACATTGAACTCCCTGTCCACCCTATGCTTATCTGCATAGCTTTTTGTCTGTCCTGTGCTGCTTTTAGCTTCTGCCTGATCTTTACGACCTCTTGCTCCATTTCCTTGAGCAATTCCGGTCCAAGCACAATCCTGTTCACTGAATTATCCCAAGTTACTAGTGTCCTACACCTTCTTCCATACAAAGCTTCATACGGACTCATCCCCAAGGATGCCTGATGTCCATTGTTATAAGCAAACTCTACCAAGTGCAAGTAATCTTCCCACTTGGTTGGTTTGTCCATTACGTACATGCGAAGCATATCTTCAAGCCCCTGATTGACTCTCTCTATCTGACCATCTGTCTGAGGATGGTATGCAGTGCTGAAGTTTAGCTTTGTACCCAAATCTGCAAACAACCCCTTCCAAAAGTTGGAAGTGAACTTGACATCTCTGTCAGAGACTATTGCCTTCGGCAATCCATGCAATTTGAATATCTCCTTCATGAAGATCTTTGCAATGTTTCCAGTCTCATATGTAGACTTAACCAGTATAAAATGTGCTGCCTTTGTCAACTTGTCCACCACAACCATGATAGAATCATGTTGTCTCCAAGTCATCGGCAATCCTGTAATAAAATCCATGGAAATAACTTCCCATTCCATTCCGGAACTGGCAAAGGATGTAACAAACCTGTTGGATGTTGATGCTTAACCTTTACCTGTTGACACTTCATACACCTTGAAATGTACTTAGCCATGTACTTTTTCATTCCTGGCCAAAAGTACTGCTTTCTAGCTGTAGCAATTGTCTTCTGATATCCTGGGTGACCAGAATACGGAGCTTGATGGATTTCAGCCATAACAACTCTCCTCAAATCTGCTACATATGGAATATAAATTCTACCTTTATAAGTGAGAAGTCCATCTTCTTCCAATTTATATCCCTCATACCTCTTCTCGAGACTTTGCTGCTGCAATTTGTCTTTTACCTGCTCATACAATTCATCTCCAGCAACATGACCAACAACCTGCTGCCTCAAATCCGATTGGAAAATACTAAGAGATGCCACATGCATTTCTTGCATCTTCTTGCTGAGTGCATCAGCTACCTTATTCTCCTTTCCCTTTATGTGCTTGATTTCAAAATCAAATTCACATAAAAACTCCAACCATCTTGCTTGCCTAGCATTCAAAGTAGGATGATCAAAGAGATACTTCAAACCACAATGATCTGTTCTGAGCTCAAATATTCTTCCCATCAAGTAATGTCTCCACATCTTGAGAGCATGTACTATGGCTGCAAGCTCTAGATCATGAGTGGCATAGTTCTTCTCATGCTCCTTCAGCTTTCTTGACTCATAACATATCACCTGGTTGTCTTGCATAAGGACTCCTCCAAGCCCTTGTCTGCATGCATCGGTACACACCACAAAATCTTTCTCTGGATCTGCAACCTTCAATACTAGTGCACTAGTGAGAAGATTCTTCAACCGCTGGAAGCTTTCTTCACACCTCGATGTCCATTCGAACTTCATCCCCTTCTTTTGCAAAGAAGTGATGGCATGTGAAACTTTGGAGAATCCCTCAATGAATCTCCAGTAGTATCCTGCAAGTCCCATGAAATATCTTACATCTGTCACATTTCTTGGAGTAGGCCAATTCATAATGGCTTCAATCTTTTCAGGGTCCACAGATATACCCTCCTCTGAGATAATGTGACCCAAATACTGAATTATATCTCTATAGAAGTCACACTTGCTCAATTTCACATACAATTGATGCTCCCTAAGCAAATTCAATGTCAATCTCAAATGCTCTTCATGCTCTTCCTCATTCTTAGAATAAACAAGAATGTCATCAAGGAAAACAAGAACAAACTTGTCCAAATACCTGCTAAAGACACTATTCATAAGGCACATAAATGTAGCTGGTGCAATTGTGAGACCAAATGGTACCACTACAAACTCATAATGCCCATATCTTGTCCTGAAGGCTGTCTTATGAATGTCTTCATCCTTGATCCTTACCTGATGGTAACCAGACCTCAAGTCAATCTTGGAAAATACCTTTGCTTCTCTCATTTGATCGAAGAGGTCATCAATCCTAGGCAAAGGATATTTATTCTTCACAGTAACCTTGTTCAATTGCCTGTAATCGATACATAACCTGAGTGTACCATCTTTCTTCTTTACAAATAGAACTGGTGCTCCCCAAGGAGACACACTCGGTCGGATATACTTCTTTTCCAACAACTCTTGTAGTTGTATCTTCAATTCTAGCATCTCCGGTGTGCTCATTCTGTAGGGTGCCTTGGACACTGGCGCTGCTCCTGGCACAAGTTCAATCATGAAGTCAATGTCCCGCTTTGGAGGAAGCCCTAGAATCTCATCAGGAAACACATCCTTGAATTCCTGTAACACCTGATAGTCCTCCAGTCTAGGAGTTTCATCTCTCGATTCCTCCAAAATCTGAGCTGCATACAACTGGAAACCCTTCCTACAGAACTTCTTTAACTGCATTGCTAAAACCTACCTTACTGAAATTACCTTTGGAATACCTTTCACAACTACTAGGTTCCCTTCTTCATTCATGCATTCGAAAGTCTTATTGTAGCAGTCAAGCTTTACCCTGTGAGCTTCTAACCAATCCATTCCAATGAGAACATCATAGGAACCAAGCGGTAGAACATTCAGATCTACACAAGTGACTAATCCATTCATGACCAATGGACATTTCTCTACCACTTCACTAACCTTTCTCTTAGTTCCAGTGGCTAGCTGAACTAACCAAGACTTCCTATGCTTTACTTTCTTAAAAGCACAAATCTCCACTACTCTAGGGGTAATGTAACTGTGCGTAGAACCAGGGTCAATCAAAATAGAAATAGATTGCTCAGCAATCTTACCTGATACTTCAACCACAGCTGACTGGTGATCTGCTTGATGGTCCTCCAGTGCCGCATAGATCCTAGGAACTGCCCTTGCTACTTGACCCACTGTTTCAGCTTCTTGAACATTATAAGCTGGCCTGGCACTCTCATTCTTGAGTGGACAATTCCTGCGCATGTGGGGTCCTCCACATTTCCAACATTGAAGTGGACCTCTATTCTGTTGTGGATCTTTAGGCTTTTCTCCGGTCGCTCCAACTGGCTTACTCGCAGCTTGAGATGGCTGCTTCTGCTGATTCCTGAAATTAGAAGGTTTGAAACCTTTCTTTCTTTGGTCAAACTTCTCATTCTTCTTGTCCTTCCATGCCTTATGGTAATCTGGTTTACCTTTGCTTTGCTCATAGCAACACTTAGCTTTCCTTATTGCTTCCTCAAGAGTTCTAGGTTCATAAAACTCAATTCTATCTTTGTACGACTGAGGTAATCCACTCAGAAAACGCTGGACCTTTACCTTTTCGTCTCTGATGTATCGGACATACCTCAAGAATTCCAGAAACTTATTTGCATATTCTTCCATGGTCTGCTATCCCAACCTCAACTCATGGAACTCCTTAATCTTGTCGTCGTAATACCTGTCACATAGGTATTTCTGCTTGAAATACTTCTTGAACTGCTTCCACTTAAGTCTCCTTTCACTGATCCTCTTTACTTGCTTGAAGTGTTCCCACCAAATGGAGGCTCTTCCATTTAGATTGAATATGGCAACTCTTGCCTTCATGTTTCCTGAATAATCATGCACTTGAAAGTACTTCTTAATACCAAGAAGCCAAGCCTCAGCCTCTTGTCCAGTCTTTACCTCACCATCAAACATAGGAGGTTTAGCTTTCTTGAATTCATCTCGAGTGCGATCCCTATGGTGTCTCTTCCTTTTTCTTTTATGAGAAGAAGAACTGGAATCCCCACTGGATTCTTCAGAATCAGATGTTCCACTAGAAGTTCTTCTCCTCCTCCTAGTACTTCTCTTACTGCCTTCTGGTCTTGTTGTATCTCGTCCAGAATCTATCTTTCTTTGCAAGTCTGTCAAACTCTGCAACATAGCAGCATTCAACTGATGCTGCTCCTCCTGGGCTTTAATTAAGCTTCTCATAGTAGCTACAACATCTGACGATGTCTCTTGGAATCTCCTTACATTAGACTCTATGTCATCATTTCTATTACGGACATTTTCTCCCATGGCATCTCGGGCATGCTCATAAGAATCCCAAGCATCATATCCGTCATGGGTTCTCATACTGAACCACCCCTTACTTACCAAACTGCACTACCTGGAATATTTCTCTTGAAGGTGACTATAATTCTGCAAACGTTTTAATAACACAATTGTTAGATGCATGCCTTGATACAAATCAACATTACTTACCTTCTCTTGGAATAATCATAAAATAACAATTTGCCCAAACACACAAAATTTTCTTCATCCAAGAACGTCTATCTGAGGGGGACGACGGGGGTCAGCCACTGCAGGGCGGGTCGAGGGAAGCGCCCTCGTTTTTTTTTTTTTTTTTTGGTAAAAACATTAATTTTCGCGCAATCCGGCGCATAAGATCGCTGCCTCTTCTCCCATTTTCAGCCCTGAAATTTCACTGAGAAACAGTAAAAATCCCACTAGAAAAAGTTAAAATCTGATGGAAAAATCTCATGGAAAACTCAAATTTTCCCCTTTCGCAGAATCAGATCTCATTCCCCATTTCCTTCTGCTGAATCGGCTCCTCTTTCCATTCCTTCTTCCACAGAATCAGCTCCTGGAATCATTCTTCATTCTGCAACGGCAGCTCTCGGAATACTTTCTCTTCCGACGTCCGCTCTTACTTGGATAATTTCAACTTCGGGCGTTGGCTGACTTCTTACATCAGAAGCCAAATGACTTTGGCTTCCGCAACGGCAGCTCACCAAAGTCCGAATCATTCTGACGTCCACTCTTACTTGGAGAAATTTCAACTTCGGGTGTCGGCTGACTTCTTACATCGGAAGCCAAATGACTTTGGCTTCCGCAACGGCAGCTCACCAAAGTCTGAATCCTTCCGACGTCCGCTCTTACTTGGAGAAATTTCAACTTCGGGCGTCGGCTGACTTCTTACATCGGAAGCCAAATGACTTTGGCTTCCGCAATGGCGGACTGACGGACCACTTTCCCTTCCGAATGGCGTAAGTTCACTTCGTGAATCCTTCTGCAACGGCGGACGGAAGATCACTCCCGCCTCCGATTTCCCAACACTTAGAAAAAATTTCAAAATTTGTCTTTCTTCGACCGCGTCGGCTGTCGGCGGTCTTTCACGTCGGATGTGGAATCGCTTCGCCGTCCACAACAGCAGATGGGAAAAGGTTAAACCTTCCGCTACAGCAGAAGTCAATTCCGCCAATCCTTCTGACTATTCAAACACTTGGGCGATTTTTGAAACTTGCCACTGCTCTGCTGAACAGAGAAGGTAATTCTACCTTCTGTCACTGCATCTTCTTGGCCCATAGAGGCCCATTGCTGCAACCCATAGCTCTGATACCATCCTGTCACGTCCCCATGCCTCCGACCAGCGAAGAGGACGTGACCCCAGCTTTATCCACCCGGGCTAAGAGCCCCATGAACATGTGCATTCACAAAATTGCTAAAACAGAATGCTTAAACATACACACATGAGCATTTATCATGCACAGATGCAAACATCTATCAGGCACAGTGGAAACATCATACATTTAAGCAAGCATTCATTTAACATGTTCATCATGTTCATTAACAGAATTTACAGCTGCAGAAGTAAAATAGGCAAGATCACTTATCTTACGAAAACTCCTTCCGCAACCAGCTACGTCGCTGCAACGTTCCACCCAACCATAGGCCAGCGTGCTCCTTAATCTCTCAGCAGCGCTGCCACCCCCGAGCTGGGCATGATTCTCCAAGGAATAAGGGAACTAGCAGGCTTACACATAGCCAAGGATACACAAAACACACAGCCAAGCCAACATAGTTGGGTTTATCAGGCCATTAAGGAGTTGGAAAGGCTCAATGCTAAGCTGGTGAGCTCATTACAGAGCCAAGGACACCCACACTAGGTCTATCCTGACCTCTAACACACCCACCCACACCCAACACAAGGAATCAGTCCCTTCTCTACTACACAGTCCCTCAAGCCCTGCATTCCCTTCCCGTGCTATTCAGGGGTGATGGAGAAGAAGGTCAGCCCTCTAGCTCTGTCTGTGTGGTTCTAGCCACCAGGTTTATCAAGCAAAGCTAAGCCCCTTTCCCTGCTCCTCTCGCAGTCCGAATACCAACCATTGCCCTCAGGCAATTAATTTAGTTGCCACAGCTTAAACAAGGAAGACAAATTCTGAGTCATTCTTGGCCCTATCGTGGCCAAAATGACTCTTCAAATGAAATTACAACAGCCCCAAAGATGTAGGGAATACCACAGCAATACAGCCAACAATGTGGGAAAATGACAGTCCCGAAATGTATCAGTGAGCACAGCTCACACCAAACGTGGGGAATACAGTCTGTCCTGGGCAACATAATCACTGAGAAAACACATAAAGACCACGCAGAGGAAGAGAGAAATATCGCCTTTCGATAGCCACAGCATCCGCGATTTCGCAGGGAAAAGAACAATGTGGGAAAACCCAGAAATTCCTGTGCGTGAGAGGAACAATCAGACCACGTGAGGAATGAACAAACAAAGGAGGCCCTGCGTGAGGAAGAACGGCTCCGTTTTTGTCCGTGGATGCACAACAACAACAGGGAGGATGAGAATTGGAAGTGCATGTGTCTTTAGCACAGTCGTGGAGAGAGCAAAAATGTCTGCGTGAGACCAAAACCGCCCAGAGCCTGTGCGTGAGGAGAAAAACAGGCAAAATCGTGGTGAGAGTGGAATTGCCTGCATGAGTGAAGTCCACAGGGGTGGAGTGTGCATGTGGGTGAGGACTGACAGTCCTGCCACCCCACTCCCAAAGAAATTAACTGCCTCAACCACCAGCAGTAATTATTTAATGAGATTGGTTGGGATAAACAATGTAAGAAAACACATGGATTTTGGCCCCATTGGCTAAAGTTGGACAATTCCCCCACATCCTTATCCTTGTGAAAATCATGCCCCTTTCGATTTAGATGCCGCGATCGTAGTTGGTCGGGTTCAATTAATTAATTGTAGATGCATATTTACATGATGATCGTCATAATATATGCCGCATGCCCCGATATACCATTGGTGACAAATTTAAATCTAAACATTAGCATAACCAATCAATGGTGGGGCCTTGGCCTTTAGCTCCACACCATGATCATTTACAATATATACATCATCATATACATCTAATGCAACGGGGTCAAAACCGGGACATTACATTCTGTCTATGGGAATTAATTTTATTATGGAGTAATTATAAAGCTATAAGTCCATTTCTGATTGTTTAACAAATCAAGCGAACCTACGATGGATGAGAGCATATAGAGACAAAGAGAAAAATCTGATTCTTATTTGCAAATAGAGAACTAAAAGAAAAAGAACTACGTGAAAAAACAAAATGTTATTTAATTAATCTAACTACAAATCTATTTTTTGAAATACCAACAACTTGGGTAAGCCTTTTTCAGTAGCACTGTACTTCGAGAAAGCGTAGTGGTTCATTACTCTTTATTGCAAAAAAAAAGAAATCTGAAAAGGAACTACTCTAAGGTTAGAAACCATAATAATAATACAAAGCAGAAAATCAAACCATAAAACGGGCGACACAAACCCCCCAGGGGGGATGGGGTGTGGGTGTTGGGTATCCCGCTTTATTTTCCTATATTACTTATTATTACAAGATAAAGGTGGATGCCTTTTGTCCTTTTAGATTTGGATCCAGAGGCTTACAAGGTTGATGAAATAGAAAAGGATCAAGGTATGTTGCTATGGGAAATCATGAATGGCCTAGATCTTTGATATTTGGGAAACACTTAGTCTTACATGTTCATCAGAAGTGTAAAACCAAACACCTATTATGCACCAAATGTGTTGATTAAGACATCAGAAGCATACAAATTTTAAGTACTGAAAGATCATAAATATGCACAAATGCTTAACAAAACTAGATGTATTAAAAAATGAAGCTTGAAAGACTTATATCTAACAACATACTTAAACAAATTATCCTTTAGATATTCTATTAAAAAAAACTAAATAACTTAATCATGAAAAAAATCCATAACCCAAAAATGAAGTTTAAAGAAAAGATGAAGGAGAGAGAGAGTCAGATGGACCTAAAGGTTGGGAACTTTTGGGTTGTGGAGTGTGTTGGTGGAGAGAGAAGGGACTATGCTATTTGAAAATCCTTGAAATTTGGAGGAGTAAACCAAGATAAACCATCCCTTCAAGTTAGATACTTTCATCAACTTATAAATCCTTGCACAAGAAAAATTCAAAAGCAAAGGTGTTGTTGGAAGCAGAAACTTGGAAAGCATGCAATTAAACAAAAGGTACATACAAACTAAGATATATAAAACCATTAAACAATAATATCTTGGATCAAACTATAACAAGCTCTTATCCTATTAGGATATAGAATTCATTATTGGCCCACAGTTAACCAAAGAAATGCACAAAGAAAAGAAGCTAATACTGCTTACCTCATAAACCATGCAATAATCATCCACACACTTGAGCCATATGATTTTTATTATTCCAAATGATATTATAAAATATAGAATCAAAGCTTAAGTATCCTTTTGGTCCTCTCTGACCATGAGAAAATCAGAGCCAAAGAACTGCTTAAATAACCAAATGAAGAGAAATGCCCAAAGAAGGGTGAATTGACTAACTAGAGAAGAGAGGTAGAGTTCATGAGTGAACTGGGGATTGGAGTGGAGTTCAGCACTAGATATGGATGCCACCTCTCAAGTGGTAGGAACTCTCTCTCAATGGGATTATCTCCCATCAACTAGATGATGCCAAATATGCTAATGCGCCCTCCTCCATGGAGAAATGTGCCCCCCTAATCTAACAAACTCATATTACTTCAAAGGATTTGATTGGAATCAGGTGGACTTGGCCTTCTATTTAAATTTTAGCTAATTCAAATTAAATCCGCCACCTCAAAAACATGTATGGGACAAGTTTCCTGAATCAATGGGATTTTATTTTTCTCCATATTTTCCAATTTTGGCACATTTATACCTTTTTGAGAGAAAATCAAATTAAGTAAACAAATTACTAATCTGACTCTCAAAGTGGGTTTCGGGGTTAAGTGAGTCCTCTGAGTTAGAAAATGAGCACCCCCATGGGAAAATTCCACCTCCTAACTATTAGATTTTTAAATTGTTTATGCTCAATAATAAGAGGATCACTGAAATAATGACAAGCGCAACAACACAAAGAAGACACAAAGAATTATCCTAGGAAACCCTCGTGAGGGAGAAAACCCAACAAAACTTCCTCATTATAAAATCCAACCAAATACAATGTAAGATCCCAAGAACAAGATAGACTACTTCCTCTCCTCCAAATGGACTCCTCTTTCTATCTCATGTGAACTTACTTGAGTTGTAAGCGTGTCCAAATGGGGAGGGTGCCTCATCTATGTATACACATAAAACAGTAAGTATAATAACCCAATAGGGTTGACTTCATGTCTCCACCATGGCTGAATTTCCTTGGGGGACACATCAATAAATTTATGTAACACCTCGATTTGACCATGTTTGCATTAAATATATATGATGTAAATATTGTAATTAATCATGGTGTGTAGATAAAGGCAAAATCCCCACCATTAATTTATCATTTTATGTTTGGGCGATTAAAATTGATGTCGATGGTATTTTGTGCTAACCATCACATTATAATTTTGGACATCATGTAAATATGAAATTTAATTAAATACCCACAACTAGCTATGTCAATGCAACATTAAAGAGATGGGGGCATGGTTTCATAAGGATAAGGGGGGGGATGTTTAACCTTGAGCCAATGGGGAGAAGCCAAGTGTCAAAAGGAGAACCCATCAGCTACCAACCACTTTTCTTGTCTTATTCAACCAACCACTTAACTCTCTAAGGAGTAGTTGGACAATAATTACCTTAGGGAAAGGGGAGTATGGGCAACCGTCAGTCCTGGAAGAGCTGTTAGACTTTGACCCATGCTTTCCCAAGGGATATCTCTCACCCAATTACCCTCGCATGGAGGAAGGGAGTGGCATTCTTCACTCAGAGAAGTAGTCGCAACCCATTTTTCCCTCAGGTGGAAGAGAGAAACCACAATTGCACTCACACGCAAGCATTTTTTTTCTCATGCACGCACACCACTGATTTTCCCCACATAGGAATTCCATTTCAGAGAAGCAAACTATTTTTACCATTCATGTTTTTGCAGATTTCTGGAGTTTTCCCATCTCTGGGAAGTCGATTGGGCAAGGCTCAGTGGTTGGGAGTCTTCCTTGATGTTTTTGCTATTGTTTCTCATGACCTAGTTGGGGAAATCCATTGTATTGATTTCCCGATGAGTGGGAGAAGAGACCCACGATTTCTTGGGTGTTGTTGAGTCCATTTTGGCCATGTTAGGGCCAAAAATTCCCTGGGAATCAAATTTCTATTAGGGGGTTGTTTTCACCCATCTTGCCAATTAGTTTTGTTTCCCAACTTTTTTTACTCAACCCAAAATTTTGTATTTTGTTGTGTATATGCATCTGTGCTTTGGTTGAAACCTGCATTGTGTTGTGTAGAGCATTCCTGTGTTGGATTGGCTAACTAAGTCCAATAATCCATCCGTCAGTGGGATGACTGTGTTTGGATGTGGTTATTGGATTGACAGTGGGTGTTTGGCTTTGATGTGTGTAAGTATGTGTCCCCTAGTTCCTTGTGGAAATCATGCCCAACTCGAGGGTGGTAGTGATGCTGAGAGAGTAAGGAGAACACTGGCCTATGGTTGGGTGCAACATTGCAGCAACATAGCTAGTTGCGGGGAAAAATTCTTCTCAAGATAAGTATTCTTGTATTTTTTCTCCGCAACTGTATTTGTTTATGAAATAATATGAACATGTTGAATGATTGAATGGAATGTGTTTTCCTTCTGATGTGTGTTATTGATTTATGCATCTGTATATGTTTTTAAGTTCAATGCATTTTATATCATGTTCATGGGGCTAGTTTTCCTGGATTGATAGTAGCATAGTCACGTCCTCTCTCTGGTAGAGGGGTGGGGATGTGCCACTTTAACCAAAACTTTGTGGGTATTATTGACCTGACTTACATCATAGGTTTAAAATCAATACTTTTACATGACAAAATACATCAAGGACATCTAAAACCAGAGGAATACTATCTCCGAAAACAAGGGATACAATAATATAATAAAGGTACAATAGAATATCTTCCACAGTTACATTATTTCAACACTCCCTCTTAACAATGAAGGTATTCTACATCATCATCATCAGCAACAACATCTGTATAGCCGATTGGTGGATCTATATGTCATAGGAAGTTTTGTAACAACATCATGAATTATCTTGATCATGTAACATCATCATTGATAGGTATAACTCCCGATTCAATATTATTCCAATGCTAATGCATTCATTTATACATTTCAGGTGGTGGTTGAGATTCTGACCAGCCTATTCATATTCCTACATGACTATTCACATTCCGAATATATTTACACTATTTACATGTTGTATAATCCCAAGGGATTATATTCCAACAATCCCCCCCTTAATCCGAAGGGGTGTTAGTAAGTCCAAGCATGTTTCTGAATCTTTCAAACTTTTCTCGTCCAAGCGCTTTGGTGAAGATGTTTGCAACTTGATCATTTGTGGAACAATGTCAAAGATGGACTGTCTTGGCCTCTACATGATGTCAAATCAAATGATACTTTGTGTTGATGTGTTTGGTTCGATCATGGAATCTAGGATTCTTAGCCAGCTTGATTGCAGAAGTATTGTTGATCAATAATGGAGTGGAGTTCTCTTGTTTTTCTTGCAAATATTCAAGTATCTTCCTAAGCCATACTATTTCTTTCGTAGCTTCAGCTGCAGCCACATATTCTACTTCTATTGTTGAATCTGCT